>JAMKCF010000020.1:2390031-2852235 GCA_023634235.1 Pisaster brevispinus
TGATCAAATTGGTGGCAGAAGTGGGATAAATGACCTGCATCCCACTTCTGCCACCAATTTGATGCCACCTTATTGGGATAAATCTCAGTTTGGCTCAAGAAAAATAATCAACGATTATCTACATGTACAGTGTTTGTACAGTCATTTGGTTTTTGATAAAAGTTTTACAGAATGTTCTTCGGATTTGTATGGAACAGAGTTTATTTCCTGGCCTTGTTTTCTAAAGAGTAAGTGAGAGGTACGTATACTAGGGTTAAATTAATTACACAACATTCTCTTCAACTACAAGTGAGTTTATACCACTGTGTGAGATATTGCTTAACATGTCTACCACTTCATTACTCTGAGTGTTTGGGATTGAATCAGGTAGCTTGAGCTAAAATCATGGCAGTGATTATCGCAGCATTGTGTGCTTACTCTAATCATTTCTGCTCACTGCAAACCATTTCTGCTTACTGCATATCATTTTGCTTATAATCACGGCAGTGGTTATCGCAGCATTGTGCGCTTACTCTAATCATTTCTGCTCACTGCAAACCATTTCTGCTTACTGCATATCATTTTGCTTACTGTGACAATTTTTGCTTTACTGTAAACAATTTCTGCTTGCTGTACACCACTTCTGCTTACTGTAACCAAGTTTTGCATTCTGTACACCATTAGCAATGAGTTGTTGGCTACCTGAGCAAGCAGAAATCACAAGCGTAATTATGGCAACACTACATGTATGTGCTAACTATAACCATTTCTGCTTACTGTACATTAGCAATGAGTCTTTATCTACTCAAGCGAGCAGAAATCATGAGCTACTGTTGGCACACACAAATTCTTTGCTGAACCATGAAACACTTTTAACAGCTGGAAAAAATGTCGAATTTTTTGCATCAGCTAACTTCGTTTTGGAACAATTTTATAAGCACAGCCATGGAAATGGGTCTAAAGAAGCAGAATTTTCTGCTAAGCGAACTTTGTGTAGCAAGCAGCTTTTTAATTTGGGCCCAAGTGGGTACAGCAGAAACATATCACTGTCTCAGGGGTTTCCTGACTGGGGATTGTTGTATCCTCATTGGGAGAAGAGGATACCAATCAAGGTAGAATTGTAATCCAATTGAGATATATATCCTGATCGTGGTAGTTTGTATGCTATCAATATAGTGTTTCTTAATTGGGATGATATCCTAATTTGGAAAAGAGAATACCAATCAGGGTAGAAGTATATCTCAATTGGGATATATATCCTGATTGAAATAGTTTGGCTGTTAATAATGTTTCTTAATTGGACCATTGATATTCTCAATTGGAGAAGAGGAGACCAATCAGGGTGGAAGTGTTAACCCAACTGGGATAGTTTAAGTGACAACTCCCATGTGATTAACACTATTGCTGAAGGTATCAGGACTCTATTAGGGCTAGGGGTTCCTGATTGGGCAGGTGGAAGAGTGGAAGAGTGTTCTAATCAGGGTAGATGTATCCCCAATTGGGATAGTTTAGGCAATAACCTTGTTAGGAGTGGCACTACATTGTTAGGCAATATCTCAACACACAGGTACAAATCCTTCAAACATGCACACTTACTGCGTTAAAAGAAATATTATAGAAATCAAGAGTAACAGAACTGTGAGAGGTTTAAGGTGACGTCAAAAGAGTAGAGGGGTAACTCAAAAAGAATAAATTTGCATATATTATACCTTTGGTCGCACCGCGGGGGTGACTTTTTCTGGCGGCTTGAATATCAAAGGAGAAAAGTATGACATTGATGAAAATGGGGAAGATGTCAAATTTACATACAGGTATGTTTTAAAGCTCACTAATTATTTTAATTGACTTTTTATATGACTTAGCCTAGCTACAATGTATGGATGTAGTTTCACTGTGTAGAGGAAAAGGGGATATGGGAAAAGGATGTGGGAAAGGGGGTGTGGGAAAGGGGATGTAGGAAAAGGGACAATGGAAAGGGGATGAAGGAAAGGGGATGTGGGAAAGAGGATGTGGGAATGGGGATGTGGGAAAGGGGATGTGGGAATGGGGATGTGGGAAAGGGGATGTGGGAAAAGGGACAATGGAAAGGGGATGAAGGAAAGGGGATGTGGGAAAGAGGATGTGGGAAAGGGGATGTGGGAAAGGATGTGGGAAAGGGGATGTGGGAAAGGGTGTGTGGGAAAGGGTGTGTGGGAAAGGGGATGTGGGAAAAGGGATGTGGGAAAGGGGATGTGGGAAAGGGGATGTGGGAAAGGGGATGTGGGAAAGAGGATGTGGGAAAGGGGATGTAGGAAAGGGGATGTAGGAAAGGGGATGAAGGAAAGGGGATGTAGGAAAGAGGACGTGGGAAAGAGGATGTGGGAAAGGGGATGTGGGAAAGAGGATGTGGGAAAGGGGATGTAGGAAAGGGGATTCGGGAAAGAGGATGTGGGAAAGGGGATGTAGGAAAGGGGATGTAGGAAAGAGGATGTGGGAAAGGGGATGTGGGAATGGGGATGTAGGAAAGGGGATGTGGGAAAGAGGATGTAGGAAAGGGGATGTAGGAATGGGGATGTAGGAAAGAGGATGTGGGAATGGGGATGTAGGAAAGGGGATGTGGGAAAGGGGATGTAGGAAAGGGGATGTAGGAATGGGGATGTGGGAATGGGGATGTAGGAAAGGGGATGTAGGAAAGGGGATGTGGGAAAGGGGATGTAGGAAAGGGGATGTGGGAAAGGGGATGTGGGAAAAGGGACAATGGAAAGGGGATGAAGGAAAGGGGATGTGGGAAAGAGGATGTGGGAAAGGGGATGTGGGAAAGAGGATGTGGGAAAGGGGATGTAGGAAAGGGGATGTAGGAAAGGGGATGTAGGAAAGGGGATGTGGGAAAGAGGATGTGGGAAAGGGGATGTAGGAAAGGGGATGTAGGAAAGAGGATGTGGGAAAGGGGATGTGGGAATGGGGATGTAGGAAAGGGGATGTGGGAAAGAGGATGTAGGAAAGGGGATGTAGGAATGGGGATGTAGGAAAGAGGATGTGGGAATGGGGATGTAGGAAAGGGGATGTGGGAAAGGGGATGTAGGAAAGGGGATGTAGGAATGGGGATGTGGGAATGGGGATGTAGGAATGGGGATGTAGGAATGGGGATGTAGGAAAGGGGATGTAGGAATGGGGATGTAGGAATGGGGATGTAGGAAAGGGGATGTGGGAAAGGGGATGTAGGAAAGGGGATGTAGGAATGGGGATGTAGGAAAGGGGATGTGGGAATGGGGATGTAGGAAAGGGGATGTGGGAAAGGGGATGTAGGAAAGGGGATGTGGGAAAGAGGATGTGGGAAAGAGGATGTGGGAAAGGGGATGTGGGAAAGGGGATGTAGGAAAGAGGACGTGGGAAAGAGGATGTGGGAAAGGGGATGTGGGAAAGAGGATGTGGGAAAGGGGATGTGGGAAAGAGGATGTGGGAAAGGGGATGTAGAAAAGGGGATTTAGGAATGGGGATGTAGGAAAGAGGACGTGGGAAAGAGGATGTGGGAAAGGGGATGTGGGAAAGAGGATGTGGGAAAGGGGATGTGGGAAAGAGGATGTGGGAAAGGGGATGTAGAAAAGGGGATGTGGGAAAGGGGATGAAGGAAAGGGGATGTAGGAAAGGGGATGAGGGAAAGGGGATGTGGGAAAGGGGATGTGGGAAAGGGGATGTGGGAAAGGGGATGTAGGAAAGGGGATGAGGGAAAGGGGATGTGGGAAAGGGGATGTGGGAAAGGGGATGTGGGAAAGGGGATGTGGGAAAGGGGATGTGGGAAAGGGGATGTGGGAAAGGGGATGTAGGAAAGGGGATGTGGGAAAGGGGATGAAGGAAAGGGGATGTAGGAAAGGGGATGAGGGAAAGGGGATGTAGGAAAGAGGACGTGGGAAAGAGGATGTGGGAATGGGGATGTAGGAAAGGGGATGTGGGAAAGGGGATGTAGGAAAGGGGATGAGGGAAAGGGGATGTGGGAAAGGGGATGTGGGAAAGGGGATGTGGGAAAGGGGATGTAGGAAAGGGGATGAGGGAAAGGGGATGTCGGAAAGGGGATGTGGGAAAGGGGATGTGGGAAAGGGGATGTGGGAAAGGGGATGTGGGAAAGGGGATGTGGGAAAGGGGATGTGGGAAAGGGGATGAGGGAAAGGGGATGTGGGAAAGGGGATGTGGGAAAGGGGATGTGGGAAAGGGGATGTGGGAAAGGGGATGTGGGAAAGGGGATGTGGGAAAGGGGATGTGGGAAAGGGGATGTGGGAAAGGGGATGTGGGAAAGGGGATGTGGAAATGGGGATGTAGGAAAGGGGATGTAGGAAAGGGGTTGTGGGAAAGGGGTTGTGGGAAAGGGGATGTGGGAATGGGGATATGGGAAATGGGAGGAGATTGGGATGGGGATGAGGTAAGAATGAGACATCTCCTTGTATGTCTACACAAAATAGGTATTGGTTATACTTAAAGCCATCTTAAACACTGGCAATTTCACAATGTCTTAGTTCTACCCTTAAGGCCCTGAAGAGTCACAACCCTGACATCAACAAACCCATAAGTCAGACAAAACATTTACCTGGAACCAACTGGATAGTGCCCACAACACAAGGACACATCAAGGACACATGCCCCCATCAACAAAATGCTGATGTCAATGATAACATCCAAAATGTGTAAAAACACAGATTTACCAAACTCTACAATTGTTTTAAGGTTCATGAAAACCGTGACGAGATATCCAAAAAATATCCAGAGGTCAGGAATAAATTTACTGACTGTTCCTCCCTTTTAAGTAACACTTGATTCAAAACACTGATCAATTATTGTTTTTTTCCAAAGTCAAGTCAAGTGTTCTGCTGCGTGTCTAAAGACAGTCTTTTTTTCCTTTACTTTTAATCAATGCTTTAAACTGAGATTTGAATAAGTCATGTCGGAACACGGATGCTTCAGAACTGACTTCATGAATAAAACATAACAATAAACGTCGGATTTATAAAGCCATGAATAATTCACGAGCTCATTAAAGTACATGCATAATTAATGTCATTAGTAGTTCTCACCATGTAATTAATGGTAGGAGTTAATGGGATATTGCCCTGAGGTTGATTTCGATGAATAGTAAATCAAACAAATCCTGACAGTGTAATCACGGCTCATCAAGCCAACAATCCGCCGTTATGATCTTTCTGAAATGGGGCGGGTCATCACCTGCCTGGGTCATCATAATCCGACAACCCACAAACTGACCTTTTATATCACACTCCTGAACAAGCGTCTAGTCATAATTACTTCATACAAAACTCTTAACTACTGTTGCATGTATAGAAATACAAACCTCATACAAACATGAAACAGGCGTGAATGTTGATGGAGACATCCTAAATGTTGGATCATGTTCCACCCTTTAAACAATTGCAACATTAAAGCTAAGATTTCTGGGTAAATAAGTTGTAATTCAGCACTATCTTTAATTCATAACTGCTATCTAAAAGCAAAGTTAAATTCCAAACCACTATTTTCGAACCTGGCTTTGCAGTACAGTTCTCACGGTTTTCAATTTAATACAAGAAAAAAATAGTTAATGGCCGGACGTTTGGACCCTAGCAGAGTCTTCTTCGAAGGCTAAATGACAACACAACACACATAAACAGGTATACTGGTGTGACGAAAGCAGTCAGGTAGAAAGAAATGAAAAGAGAGAGAGGCAGAAAGCACACAGAAAAAGTAAGGGATGAACAATGAAGTAACCAAAAGGGTGAAAGACTCTAGAGTCAAAATGTCTGACCATTAACTATTGCTTGCATTTATACATTGTACCATACGTCCTTTTGGTTGTAAAGCAGTTTGCAACAGATGATTCTTTCTTTTTTTCATAAATGGGTACACTTTTTTTTGGCAGTTAGAAAGACACCATTATGAAAAACAGCGAAACACTGAGTGAGTCTTTGCAGTCGGCAAATTCAAGTACTTTTTATTCTTCATTTAACAAAGTGCCGGATGGTTAATAGTGTTGAGATAACTTCAGGTTTTTTCGTACATTTTTTTATATGAGATATTGCCTTATATCACAAGGCCAGACGGCCACTTCAATGTGAGGGCTAAACTTAGCTGATTTGGGCTGCCCAAATCCACTGTCACCAGTTGCACATTGCCACCTGCTCCTGGGGCTGAAACAAGGTTACCCCCTTCAGAGTCCGTAAGGATGTAGGCAAGTGTATCATCCACTAGGAGCCTGGCTGGTAGAGCAGAATGCACGAACTTCCCAACTTTTTAAAAAGCAATTATGGTTTAGGAAGTGCCTTGCTTGGGGCCCAAGTGTCATGACCGGGATTCGAACATACACTCTGCTGCTGACAACACCTGAGCTTGGGTCCGGTGAACTAGACCGCTCGGCCACAACACGCCACAGTGGTTTTCAAACTAAATTGTCCACAACATGGACACCATGAAGATGTGTACCATGATTGTGGTTGTGCATTTGGACATTATGTATTCTGCAATCCAATTTGAAACTTTTTCTAACAACTGCTCTACCAATTTCTCGCTCTACCAACTGAGCTATCTAGCCCTTATGTTGGACGTCTCCCTACTTCGTCAAAATCTTTGTTAGAGGTGAGTCAGAAGCCATTCAACCTGTAACTGCCGCATAACCAGGGATTACATCCAAATTTACGATACAACCTGGAAAGCGGCAGCCAGGGGATCACCTTAAGGGGATGCGACTTTCTATTTCAAATATCAAGCAAAACACCACAAGGGAAACTGACTCAATAACTTTTTCTTTCAGAATGATATAATTTGCATGCATGTACTGGTGCACTAACTTGAGGATGCATGGTTGCAAATATCCATGCACTGACCTGACTACACTACCAAACTGACCTCCAAAAAGGCTGAGTGAGTAGCCCTATGAAACATATTATATGCAAGGAAGTTGTAGATTAAAATACTTAAAGTGCCTATCACACTAGATGAACTTCCTGGGATATTCCAGGGAAAAATGATTTGACCTCTCCACACTTGAATTGCTGACCCTTGCAAACTCCTGGGAAATAGCCATTTCCCCAGGAAATAGCAACCTCTGCTTGGGAGTAGTGTTTAAGCCAGATAACCCCACAGTTCAGCATGCTGGGTGTTCATCCTTCCCAGGAAAGTGTGAAAACGAGCATGGGGTGGCAGTTGGGGTTACAACGCCCCCAGGAATTCCCTGGGGTTTCCTTTCCTGTTAACAGGCTCAGTAGTGTGAACAGGGCTTTGTAAACGTCTCTTACACGATTGTGAAATTTCAGATTGATGGCAAACCCCCCCCCCCCCCCATGACGTGCCAATGTGAATACCTGAGCCTGTTGGCAACTCGTTAAAGGGTGCATTCACCATTCATAATTACCCAATTAATTCTTGACTAATTACCCCCAGGGAGTACGACCCCTTTAAAAAACAAGTATGAGCTGTGATTTTATAGACGAAGTGCTCTCTGATGTCTTTAATTTCTGCCCAGTGGTGTGCGCACGCATCCTCTTTTGCACAAATTTGGATTCGTCGGAGTGACATCATACCTGTATGTCTGTTCACCTTTGAATTGTAGCGACCTTTGATATCACTCCTTTATGCAAAACAAGAATTGCGCATACTGCCATCATGGAGCTACAAAGGAGCTGCCACCGAGCAACTTTCACTAGAGGGCGGTTTAGTTGTAACAAAAGGCATGTGGTCTATCAGATACTTTGGAACTTTCTCATGCACATCAAAGTCCACCAACGCTCTAATTATTGACAATATTGACTGTTTCAGTGCATCACCAAACCAGCATATTGGATTTATGTGGTCAGGGTGTGGTTGAAAGAAGGCGTGCCTCTTCTGCATCTCCTGGGTCTACCACACCTTAGGTGTTCTGAACAGGAACTTTCCTGTACTCAACAAAAACCTCCTTGTCAATTGTCTGGTGTCTAATAAGATCATGATAAGATAGATTGATTCGATTTGTCATCAATCAAGCATGCAGGAAGTGGTTAGGAGGATGGGAGAAGATCCCCAAATCCAAATCCCAAATCCTGGAACCTTCCCATCAATCAAAGTCTCCTCCAACACCATTAAGATTAGTGTCTGACATGATTGATCGATACTGTTTATCATCAAACAAGCATGCAGGAAGAGGCTAGGAGGATGGGTGTGAAGTTCCCCACCCTTCCCCTCCTTGCACCCACTTGATCTACAACTGGAATCCCAAATAACCCATAAGATGCAAAACTTTCCTATCAATCAAAGTCTCCTCCAACAACCTAAAGGTCTGATAAAATTGATTGATACGCAGGAAGTTGTTAGGAGGGTGGGTGCTGTCCCCCACCCTACCGGGCACCCCCTCCTTCCACCCACTTGATCCACCACTGCAATCCCAAACAACCCATAAGATGGGATCCTTCCCATCAACCAAAGTCTCCTCCAACAAGCTGACATTTGGTGTCTGATAAGATTGATTGATACTGTGTATCATCACACAAGCATGCAGGAAGTGGTTAGGAGGGTGGGTGCTGTCCTCCAACCCCCAACCCCTTCCCTTCGGAACCCACATGATCTGCCGCTGGAATCCCACATAACCCATTAGATGCGGAACTTCCCAATCAATCAAACTCCTGCAAAACCCTAAAGTTTGGTGTCTGACAAGATGGATTTGCCTGAGCCTGATTCGACAAAGTGCTCTGAATCACCTTAAACCAAAGTAAGGTAATCAAGCTTTAGTGCTAAGCGAGATGTGAAGTCACAATACAAATCACTATGGCAATGGGGGTAAACATTGAGTAGGTCAGATGAGTTTCTTGAAATTGTTTCCCCCATTGGAAGAATGGGAGAATCTGCCCTTCAACACCGAACCCATCAAATTGAAGTCAAACCTGGCAGGTGATTATTGAGGGTAAGTGGTAACTTTGCCGCAGCCAGGGCCCAATTTCATAGAGCTGCTTTTAAAAGCAGAAGAATTATGGTTTAGCAACTTTTTACTAGCCAAAAATAAGCGGGATACCAGTCACATATTGTAAATGTGACATGTTACTTTGGCTGGTAACCTTTTACTGGTAAGCATAATTTTGTTGTGCTTAGCCAGTTTTTAAGCTTAAGCAGCTCTATGAAATTGTGCCCTGGAATTATATGGAGGCCAAGGAAGGCCATGGTTTCTGTTGCCCTGGTCTTGGCCTTGGTGCCCCTTCAAAAGTTTCCCATAGACTTTAAGCTTTTCAAATGAGGTGCCCTTTGCAAAATGAAAACGACTTTGCCCTCTCAAAGATTAAATCCCATGCCACTAGCTGAAATGTTAAGCTGTGTAGTTATCAATGGAACACTTGAATCGGGGCTAGAATTATAAACTGGACCGCAGCCCAAAGGCCGGTGAATTTAGCGTCTGTCCAGTAAACTCATGACTGGACAAGTGCGGTGATCTTGTGTTTGGTTTTTTTTCAGTTGAATAATAATACCTCGCTGTGCAAATTTGAAAATGTTCAAACGTTGAATTTGAGTCTGGTAAAAATCGTAAAAATCGTTGAGTATCAAGTACAGGAGGTAAATCTTCTCTTTGTGCTTGTTCAAATAAAAACAGTTTACATGTCAAACTTCGTAGAAAGTTCTTCTTCATATAAATTCTGGTCAGACTCATGTAAAATCAGTTCTGGTCTGATGAAAAATTTCAGCCCTGCAGTTTGCTGGAACTTTACCCAAAATTCAAGCCCGGATAATTTGTTTATGACGTAGATTTCAAAGGGGAGACTTTGTTGGGCAGAAATTTGGGCGTTATATAATGTAGAAAGTAGAATTGTTAGTCTTCAATTCACCCTGTGACAACATTTGTATGGCGGATGTAGAAGCCGATCAATCAATCCATAAATCACCTACCCCCACACCATATCAATCATGGTGAAACATTTGAAAGCATACACTACAATTGTCCTGAGATATATTGCGTGTCAAGAAAAAAAGTCAGGCATTTTTTGAGATATTACTTTTGTAAATCTTTAGGATGACACCATGTACCAATTCTCAGTGGGGCAGAAAGGGTCAATATTCGGGGAGTTAGACCTTTGATGACAACAGCATGGAATTTGGCACACAGTCAGAGCACCCCACAGGAAAGATACTTGGCTTTTGGGCCATTGTAGATTTGTCTTTAAAAAACTAACGGTAGAAACACAAGCAATGCTCCAATTTTTCAAAATGGCTGCCATTGCTTATTTTTCTGCCTATACTTTTTTTCAAAGGTCAAATCTGCGACGGCCCTATCGACTGTTTAGTCAAACATTGGGACCCGTTAAAGTGCTCAAGTTTGTTTCCTTCACGCGTTAAAGCTATGTGGTCCCCAAAATTTTCGAATACGCCATGCGAGACTTGCACGGTCTACAGCCAAGTATCTTTCTCATGACATAGACTACTCTGACTGCCATCACTGGTACTACTCTTCCATGAGGAAATTAATCATTTCTTTCTCCAACATGCCATGCCTCAAATTCTACACCAACTTTTGAGATATACCAAGCCAGATGAAATATTAGATTGAACCTAGTCTTTCCTCTGTCCCTAAACCCTCACCTTATTTGATCTCAGCGTAACTCGACCTCCACACCGTGCACATGATTTCAGATTGCAGTAACTACATGAATGACCAACGCCGTCGGCAAACTTGGTCTTGTGACAGATTTGGCAAACCGCTCCGTTTTGAGGAACGCCTTTTGTCTTGTTCTCCACGGCAACAGCTTGAGTTGTCTGCTGGACGCGGTCAAGATCGTCTTTTAAGGCTCTGTTGGTTCAAAAGTGGAAATGAAATTAAATGATAAGAATTTGAAAAACAGGAAAAAAAATAATTTTATTTCCTACTCAACAGGTCTATTTGCTACCCTTCCAGTGCAAATTTGCTAAAATCCAACAGCATCCAATGACGTCACGTTTCAATTATAAGGGTATACATTTCTGTACGCAAAATTTTTAGTTCGTTCCTGAATTTTGATGATATTTAATCAAAACGGCGTTGAATTTGACCTTTTGATTGACGTAAAAGTTCCAGTTTGGAATGTACAGACCCATTTGTTGATATCCAATGAGGTCATGTTTCAATTTTCACTCTGAAAGAGTATCAGATAAAATGGGATTTTACACCAATTTAACGTGAGGCTAGAGACTTGTAACTTTTACACTTTCATAAAGACCCTAAAGGCCTTTTCACACTGTCCAAAATCTCAGGGTCGGAACCGGTTCCGAACCGGAGATTTTGTTCACCCCGGTTTCACACTGTAAAAATTTCAACCCGCCTCCGATCCGGGTAGCATGCTCTAGCCGGATAGAAATCAACCCTGGCAGGGACCAGGGTTGAAAATCTCAATCCAGATCGAAATTGCATTTTTCGTTATACGGTTCACGCATTAGCCGGTTCATGTAAAGACCAGTGTGAATGTTGCTTATCTCTGATCCGTGTCGAAAAGAAGCGAGGCTGAACCGGAGAGGACCCGGGTAGGTTTCAACGCGGTTCAAAATGGAGGTAGTGTGAAAAGGCCTTATGTATTGGCAAATGAGTGCAGCATGAAACTGAATTTTACCTTGGAGCTCCTCTTTATTCCTCACTTAGCAATCTACTTAATTTATTTACAAATTTAGTCTCAATTTTATGATGTACAGGTAGACAACAGGAAACAAAACGAAATGTACAACTTTGCATCTGCCACATCAGCTGTTTTTCCAATTGTTGTAAATCTTTTTGTAAGTAATGTACCTGAAACCACCCATAAAGTGTTTCAACATGTGACTGGACATGCAGGCTTATATACTGAAAATAATTTGATTCATGATTTTTAAACACATTTTGAAATCGCCCTCAAATTTTCATCAGATATTGACATACCTTTTACATCCATTCTTCAACTGAAATTTGAGAGTACTTAAAAAATGAATAATTCAAACCAACTCAAATTATTGTCAAGGTACATTCACAACTTGAAATACTTGGTGGTTTCGGATGAACTTTAACAAACAGTAACGATTGTTGGAAAAATGTGACTGTAGACAATTGGTACCCTCTATTTCCTGTCATGCTAATTCTATATAAAACCCTGACACCGGCTAAATTTATGCTCACATGTGGTGGTGAACTGTGAACAAGTACCCTAGTTTTCTGTGACACTCACTGAGGCCGGTACAGCAAATGCTTTTGTAGAATATGGGCAATCCCTCGCTGAAAAAATCAATACGCTTAATACCAACCACAGCACTACATAGAATGGTAGCAGCTTGTCATTTACCACTAGTGTTATATTATTCACTCTATGTATTGCTCTGAACCTGGTGTCTGCAACAATTCCACCTTCCTCTGTCTCATTTACATAATTGATTCCAGGGGGGGGGTGTAGTGACATGAGAATTTCACCAACAGGAATGGCAGGTAATATTGGTAGTGTTTTGTGTCCAAGCTAAATCCAAGAGATATACAGATGGCTTGGGTACATTTTCACAGCTCTGTAGTGTGGTGGGCCAGCATGTCATGTACATATTGAAAAGTGTCTATAGTCCGCATGGCATCTTTGGTAGTACATGTATATAGAACCATAGTTAAACATTATCAAAGGATATGTACAAATAATAGCCATGAACAGTTATTGGAATACTGTGCTAAAACAGAAATGAAATTTGTTCCTTGGGAAAAAAGTGGGAATATTTTAACAAGTACAAGGGCTGACCTAACCTACATACATCATGTAACATGCATGACATGGTGCAGGCTTAATGAACATTTCAGGCTGTTTAATCACAATTTTTCTGTTTTTTGCCAAGGGGAAAACAAATTTGGAAAACAGACTAAAGTAGGAAGAATACCATGCCTGCTGAATGAAAACGTAAATTACCATTACATGTACATCTATTTGCGTTTTATAATAAAACAAAATTGATGTTTAAAAACACTGTACATGCACAGACAGACAGTTTATGTTGGTGTACAGATTTATTCAAAATGAAAGCACAAGGACACCAAGGCAGTTTCTCCTATTGTGAAGGGCGCCTGGTAGTAAATTTCTATTGGAATATCCCACAGGGCACCAAGGTAATGACCAGGGGCATGGAGGCAATTGCCTCCTTTGCCTCTGTGAAGCATCAGGCCTGCAAAATATTATCTAATATTTTAGACAGATATTTTTTTCTCGGGGATGATAGGCACAGTATCAATTTTATACCAAGTATGTTTTCAATTAACAAATTTACAATAATTTTCCCTTAAATAAGTGTATTCAATCTATAGTTTTTTCAAAAATGTCTTGTTTATATTTTCTTGACAATTACAGGATTTGAAAAGATGATATGTTTCTTGAAAGCTTGAGGATGTACCATCCCTTTATGATATGTTTCTTGAAAACTAGAGGAATGCAATGAATGTACTCTTCAAAAAACCAATGATGTACAATCCCTTTATGATATGTTTCTTGAAAACTAGAGGAATGCAATGAATGTACTCTTCAAAAAAACAATGATGTACCATCCCTTTATGATATGTTTCTTGAAAACTAGAGGATTGGAATGAATGTACTCTTCGAAAAACCAATGATGTACCATCCCTTTGTGATATGTTTCTTGTAAACTACAGGATTGGAATGAAATACTCTTCCAATAACCAATGATGTACCATCCCTTTATGATATGTTTCTTGAAAACTGTCTCTCCAATTCAAAACTGTGTCATCCCTTAACACAAGCCAGTTTTGATGAGCTAAGTTGATGTTTTAAGTCAATTTTTAATAGAGTCTATTTTATTTAATTTTGGGGGGGATCACAGAGAACTACATTTTGGCAACGATAGGAAATTAACTTAACTCAAATTTAAATAGTGTATTGCTTTTTTTAAAGAAAGCATGATGTACAAACAGTTAAACAATTAATAAGTAAAATATTTGCGAGGTATATTTTTTATTTTGCAGTCAAGGCGACACAGCATGTGCATAATGTGCATACGGTGATATACGTCATTGTGTCTGCTGAACCCAAGACTGTCCACTGACCATGAGCCTAATTTGCATGTAAATGAGATATCACTAACGAGCCGTAGCATCCTTAATGTTGTTTTGTTTTGGATTGTCAGGGGAGAATTATTACAAAATGGAAATATGTCAACTGGTTTAACACGCTCGCACGTCACATTCGCCGTTTCACCATGATTTCAAGCTTTGAGCCAGAATTTTGGATTCGCTGCATGGCTGGTATGGATTCCGCAGATGCAAATTTATTTATTCTACGCTAAAAATAGAAACAGTCAGCCTTGGATTTTGCAGTATGTCATTTTGTATTCGCAGAACATCACCGTTTTCTTGTATCCGTCAAAGACGTGGAACAGTTTATGGACTTTCAGAAAGATAAAACTGACAAGGTTGACCCTAAGATTCATTTTAAATTTTCACTAGTTCTCCTCTTCCTTGGAAATAATTACCATGCCTATTTGAACTTTGAAAAAAAAAACAAGTAGGCGGATTTTATCAGATACAAGGGCTGACCTAGATGTAAGACAGGCTCCAATATTTTTTTTTTGTGCTGCTTAAAAAGGAATTACATATTACAGAATCCTGTAATGCTTGTAATTCTCATGATGTGTGTTAGCGCCAAATTCTGTGGTACGCAACGATCCATGAAAATTGGGCACTGATTAAGTGGGTTTTCAGTTTGGGGTCTTCCTCCCTTTTTTGAATCTTTATGGTATTATACAGAATTGATAAGAATAAAATACATCATTGTAAAATTTTAGTATGAAAGCTTACTGACTCTGAAGTTCATTCTGGAACAATTTTTCTGGGATTTATGTCCCTCCAAAATGAAGAACCAAATCAAGAAAACTGTATCTGAATGTTGCCTTGAAAAATACAACAGCTGGTTTCAGTTGTTTTGTACCAAATTTTTAAAAAGGACAATATGTGCATGACTGAAAATTGTGCATGGTTTTTCTCACTTTTTATCCTGACTCACAAAAACGGATTAAGCTCAAATTTTCACCGGTTTGTTCAAGTATATGGTTGATCACAATAAACATAAACACTGTCTGCGACTATTTTGTCAGCTTTATCAATCCTGTATAATGCCTTTATCATAATAATAATCATCATATCTCATTCTTACATTGCACAGTTCATGTGAACTCTAAATGCGCTTGACACTGTAACATTACACGATACAAAAAAGCTCCAATCGTAAAAATTTATGACAGGAAATTAATCATTACATCTGATTTACAGAAAATGTAAGCATTGCAATCTTATATATCACGGAACTTCCACCTGCAGCTGAGCAGTTGAGAGAACTGCACTCACACTCCGGTGTTTCTGATCAGCAGAGTGTGGGTTCGAGTCCCGGTCATGGCACTTGTGTCCTTGAGCAAGGCACTTAACCATAATTGCTTTATCCTTAAGCCGAATGTCCCTTGTATTAGGATTAGCAGTGCACATAAAAGAACCCAGAACACTTATCCTGGGTGGAAGAGTAGGGGTTAACCCTAGTGTTTCTGGTTCACATAGCAAGCACACTTGTCTACAGGTTTCCTCAGGCTTGCAAGCTACAGGGATTAAGTTCGCTTCTGAGGCACCCTTGGCTTCATCACCAGAAGTATTTTATGATCATAATAAATAGTTATAAATAAATAAATATCTATAAAAACTATAATATCTGGGCTCAATTTCATAGAGCTGCTTAAAAGCACAAAAAGCACAAAACAATTTAACTAATCAGAATAATGCCATGCCATGCCGTATACACATACATGTAGTACCTCTTGTGACTGGTTTCATGCTAACTTTTGCTAAGCAATATTCTCTGCTTAAGCAGCTCAATGAAATTGGCTTCAGTTCACAAGTTTCAAACAAGTGAGTTTCAAAATGCCATTTAAAAATGTCAAGATGGGTTTGAGAACGGAGTCTACGATCCTACAAATTTTCTGAGGGCTGAAACTGGAGATCAGATTAAAGTTGAAGTATGTTATGCCATATTGACGTCTAAAGAGGGAATAAGGTGGGTGGCTTGCCCACCTTAACTCTCAGTGGACCCCAGTTCGAATCCAGCCTCCGGTTAGTAACGCCAGATTCTCAAATACGGATTGCGTTTTCAGTTCCCACCTGACTGCGTGGGTTTTCCCTATTTGGGGTTGTCCTCCCACATCTAAAAACTTAACATTTCTTCATCGTTTTTTTTTTTTCTACACAGGTATCTTCAGGCCTAGGGGGTCACAGTGGTAAATGCTTTTGCTAAATGCTTTTGAGGGTCCCATGGTTTGATTAGCAGAAAGATTACAGATGAATAGAATTGAGAAATAAACTGCTGGAATCTACTGGGAAAAATAAGCATTCGTTGCATTATTGTTTTATACAAATGAGGGATTTTGCAACAATACCTTGGCGCTCAAAAACATACAAATCTCATTTCATTGTACTTTTTTCAAAAGCAAGTTTATCTGTAAATTTAAAGATTCTGTTATTTTTCGATTTCCTTTTCCTGTAATTGGCGGTTCATCCGCTGTTGGTTTGGACAATAAATACATACAAATACAAATACAAGAGAGTGTACTCTTTCTAAAAAAAATTAAACTACTTTTCTAGCTTGTTCAGAAGTTGTAAGAAATTTGAATTAAATTCCTCTGCTTACTGCCTTTGAAGTGCCAACCAAAATTAAATATTTTCTAATGATGAATTGAATCTGTTCTTTGAAAGTGAAAGTCGGGATTTCTTCCATAAATGAATATATATGTTTGTGTTTCTTAAAAAAACTTTAAAATTTCCAATGGTCCTGAAAGTATCATTTTGTAAAGCTTTATTCAAAATATAATGAGGGATTGGGAATAACTTGGAAAACGTTCTACCTGGACATGTAAAAGATGTTCCTAGGTTAAAAAGAGACTAATTTTGTTCACAGGACTTGGGGTAAGTACTGAGTATATATGATGCTTTAACATAAAATGTACATCAGTGTATGGGCAGGGTGATGGGTATAACCAAATAATATTCTTTATCCCCGATGCAATGTTAACATCTATTAACTGAAATTTAACCATTTAGCTTTTTCTGAATTACTCAAATGTAGTGTATCTTTAACCATACGTACGTGCACAATGTACGTATAGCTTGGCCGAACCACAATCAATACAGCAATGAAATCTAGTAATGTACATGTAGTACTATACATTGCCATTATCACATGACAGTAGAAAAGCAGGTAATGATATGAAGGGAATAGCAAACTACCGACCACACGACAAACGCAGCGTCGTTCGTTAGCCATACCCAAAAATGATAAACACAGGCGAGCTGCATCCACCTGCCTCAGAGCCAGCGCGGTAGACGTGATGTACCGTACATGTACATTACCAACCATCATGCAAATTCGCTGCGATTGGGGTTAAAAATAGAAGTGGAATGAGTGGCCCCCATGGGGCTAATGGAACGTTCCTGCATAAATGCTTCATCGTGGTTGACATTAAAAACAATTTCGATGTCATCACCGAGATGAAGTGTGATTTGGGGGTTTTTTTTTACCAGTCTGTGGAATTTTTCATTGAAATTTTACTGCGAGGGCTTATGTTTTAAACTAGCGTTTGCGTTTAAAATTTATTTTTAAAAGCCCCAAAATATTATTTCATTTGTCATGAAGAAGTTCATGTACAATGAACATAACTCACATGTCCCCGCTGACAATTGATGTGCATGTTATAAAAATGATAAATTTATAATATTTAAGAAAAATTTAATTATTTACATGTAGACATGTAAACTGATTGTCTTGTCGTACAAACTTAAAAAAACATAATGAGGATTTTATATTTATCCAGGATCATTGCTAATTTGTATGGAAAATTAACCCTGCACAAAAGGCATTAATTATTATGAATATTTTATAGCATAATATTGTGACTGTATACAGAACAATACATGAACAGGTTTGAATTTCCATGGAGGCAACGGAGGCCATGACCTTCTGTTGCCCCTGGTCATGGCCTTGGTGCCCCTTCAGAAGTTTCCCATGGACTTTAAGACGTTCCGATGTACATGTAAGTGCCCTTTGCAAAAATGAAATTCCAGCTCTTTGTAACTCAATATTCAATATGCAGAATCGCTTACAAAGCCTGGCATTATATTCAAATGGCGCGAGACTCACACCGTCATTATCATTTTTTATTACAGTAAATACACCTGTAGTTTTAGTCCTAATGTCAGGCATCATCGAATCTAGTCATATTGTGTAAACTCTGTTTTATCATTTAGATACTGTCAATTCTCATTTTTAATTCAACCCAACTGAATATTTATTTCCAGCCTCAAGATTCAACAGATATTAAAGTGCAGTGAAGAAGGCCAAGGCAGTTTTAGCTGAAGTTTAAGGCGGCTCAATGAGGCCTCTCAATTTCTACTGGAACATTTCAAGGGGCACCAAGGCTGACCAGGACAATGGAGGCAATTGCCTCTATTGCCTGCCACGAATGATCTGCCCTGGGGCTGAATTAGCAAAGAGCTAAGATTGACCTAAACTGCTAATCAATCTCAACTGCCAAGTAAATTGTGGTGTCACAAATTTAATAAAAACTCAGGTCTGATGCTTGGTTAATGAAAAGGCAAGGGCACCATGGCTTTTTTTTCCTTGGTAAACGGCATCTCTATGAGGAAATTGTAAATTTCTATTGGAACATTTCAAGGGGCACCAAGGAAATGACATGGGGCAAGAGAGGCAACTGTCTCCATGACGCATCGGGTCTGAAATGACTACACTGTACATGCATAGTATTACTGACAACTGGGCCCAATTTCATAGAGCTGCTTAAGCAGAAAATAAGGCTTTTCCTGCTAAGCAGAAATGAGCAGGATACCAGTCTCAAATTGTACACGTGACATGGTAGTTTGGCTGGTAACCTTATTCTGGTAAGCAAAATGTTATTATGCTTTGCAAATTTTTGTGCTTTAAGGGTCTGTATAGAGACATATATGGCACTCACCATTCTCTGCTTACTGTGCATGCTTACTGTGCCGCTTTCTGCGCTAGCTGTGTAAGCCAAGAATGCCTAGTAACGTGGTGTATGCACGTGCACAAGCAAAAATTCCCTGCTAACCTGTGAAATACGCTTGACATAAGCGCGGAATTTCCTCTTCCTTAAGTGTTGATTCTTTGCTTACGATAAACAGAGCCATACAGAAAATTGGGCCCCGATATGTAAGCAAATTAAAACACAAAAGAATAGTTAGTGGCCTGACGTTTGGACTCTAGCAGAGTCTTTCTCGAAGGCTCAAATTAAAGTACAGAATAACCCTGACACAAAAGGATGGTCACAGCTCATCCAGATAAAAACTTTTAAATAACAAAGAGCATAATGTTGCACTTATTGTACACTATCAAAACACGCAACAAATCTTAGCTACTTAAAGATTAAAACAGTCAATTCCGCTCTACACTAAGACCCACCAGGTCCGCTTGAATACTAAAGTTCACAAATGCAAATTCAACATTAAATTGGGCATCATAAATTCGTGATGAATGACGTCAACTTCTGCCATGCAAAGGTTTCTCAACCGAAGCATGTTGAACTTTTTTTCCAATCGTTTGACGTAAAGCTGTGCTCTGACATAACAACAACAAGTCATCATCTCACTCTGGAGATGAAAATTTGACCATTCTACAATCACTTCAAGAACCCTAACCCGCTCAGCACCTTTGTACGAGACATTTTCTTGCTAACAATACCATAAATATAGATGACATGTTATGGTAGGTCTGGAATTAGCTTCTGATCAGCTGATGGCCTTGAAGTTATTTTTGATTTTTCGTAAAGCTAGTACGAGATGCATAGTGTACAGTACATGCACAGGCCTGGAACACGGAGGTCATAGAGACTATGGCCTCTGTTGCCCCTGGTGCTCCTTCAGAAGTTTTCCATAGACTTTAAGATTTTCCCAATGGAAGTGCCCTTTGCAAAATGAAAATGGCCGTACCCTCTCAAACATGAAAATGCAGGACTGTATACATAAAGAAGTCTACATGCAGCTCGTTCCACACCTTAATAAATGTTTTTTTGTAACATTACCTTTTTACAGATGACATCTTAGGGCGACCAAACACAGTCTCTTCTCACGGAATGCACAGAACATACCGAAATTCGTAAACTTGTGCTTCCGTACAGACCGTCGACTCAAGCCGCAACTGTCGAAATCATTTTACAAAAACTCTAGTCATCATGCCTTGCACCACCTACGTGATTAGGCAGTCTACCTACGAAGTACAGTCAACTTCAATCCTTCACATTTTGTAATCCTTGTCATAAAAAACACTCAATCCTTCATATCCGTCAGAAAATGAATCTTTTGACTCCTGGAGGACAACAAAGACACTTCTTAGTTTCTCTATCTGGCCAATTTGATCGCAGAACACAAGATATTTTTACGAGACAAAATGTACAACGCAGCGGGTGTATTTTTTTTTTACATGATGAATAAAAAAATGAACAATTAGAAAGTGCACTTCAATAGGAGAGTCAATATTTGCGCTTTGATATTGATTTTTATTTTAACGTTTCTTGAAGACTTTCATTTGGTGAGTGACACTGCAATGGAAGCTTATGATTTCATATAACATACATTATAAATTATTTCAAATAATTTTACATGCTATGAATGCAGGGCTCACCCTTAACACTAGCCCGGCGTACATTTGTCTAGTAACAACTGCTATGGGCTAGTCAACACCACTTCTCAACTTGCCCTTTGTGCAACCAACTTGTTTAATGAACTCAGATTTCTGAGGGTTGGTGTCCGTTCGCAAATGCTGTGGCCAAAGATGGGGTGGGTACCGTACTTGCTGTTAACTTGCTAAACGTGGATGGATTCCATATTCTTGATGAAAATACTGTGACATTTTTTTCCTGTTTTCTCAACACGTAGACATTGTATGCAACTCAAACTTTCACAGTGACTTTTATTGTATTTTCTTGCTAATTTAGAAGATATAAAATCAGCATTAATGTACGTTGACAAAACCAAATGACAACCCTACCTTTAAATTCAAAACGAATCTGGTTTAGAAATAATCCTCCTCACGTGAAACCTTTTTGTCTTTAAGTGGGAACTATTGTTATGCTAATGCCTACTGATCACATGACCAGCCCCCACCATCAGCATCAAAATGTAAATATGATAAACGCAAACAATTCCCATGTAAGCGTTTCGTGTGTCTAAGTGCAATTCAGCATTAGCATCGCCGCCTAATGTAGACAGACAGCCTTCCAAGCCGAACAAACGTCCCCATTTTACAAAACATGGATGACTGTTGCCACGGCAACCAGAACCACCTGTCAAGGACCTCTGGCATTTAGGAAGAGGAGTTATGGACGCAATCAGAGTGAGCTGAGTGGGAGGAAGGCAGGACAACATAGAAAGAGCTTCTTGGCATGACAGTGCAACATTGCCCTACAACCCACTGGAAGGGGGGGGGGGTTGGTTTCTAGGCTATTGTCCTTTCCATGTAGTGATCAAACAGCCAGGCTCGGGTGTCTATTCATCAAACGGGACACATTAATGTTCCATTCAAGTCAATTTCAAAGTATCTTTGATCAAAAGTATTGCGTAGTCAGATATTAAATTTCCGGGACTGCTATTACAAATGTATCTGGGCTAAATACAAATATTAGATGCAATTTGCTGCGCTATTCTTGAAAACTTTACATCAGGCGTACCAACAAAAAACCTGGGTAAGTTGTTATGAAGTACATACATGTATAAGCCGCGTTCGCATTGGACTTTTGGGTCTGGTAACTTACCGGGCCAGTAAACTTACCAGCCCGGTAAGTTAACAGCTGTTCGCACTTGGATTAATTTGTGTCCGGTAACTTACCAGGGATGCCGCATAGGTTGCAAATTACAGTAGATCTCGAGAGGGCGCCCTCCCTGACCTGTTAAGTAACCGGAATGGTGCGTTCGCATTGGACTTCTTGTCCCTGTTAAGTTAACATTGTTAAGTTACCGCGACTCGAATCGGCCTGTTAAGTTAACAGCGCTGTGGCGGTAATTTACCACCCTGGTAAGTTACTGGCTGTTCGCACTTGGACTTAATATCAGTAAGCTAACAATTTGCGGCGGTAAGTTAACCATTTTAAGTCCAATGCGAACGCCGCTTTAGCCATTATCTTTGAAGCATTATTAACAGGAAATAAGTGATAGGCCTCCGACTAGCACTTTCACATTGGCCTGATACTTCACGGAGGCAGAAGAGGCAATTTCCTCCAGTTGCCCCCTGGTCATTGCCTTGGTGCCCTTTCACAAGTTCCAATAAAAATTCACAATTTCCCTGTAGAGGTGTCCTTTTACCAGGGAGACAATGGGCTGCTTTATTAAGTTAGGATCATCGTTTGTTTGGTAGTTATTATCGTTTAAATGCTGATTTATAAAGCAAGTTATCAAAATATACAATGAAAGTCACCTGGAAAGGTTTCAGTTGAATACACTGTCTACTTGTTGAGAAAACAGCACAAAAACTGTCACTGTATTTTCATCAAGAACATCGAATCCATCCAAGCTTAGCGAGGTCACAGCAGGTACCAACCGCATCTCTGGCCGCAGCATTTCACAAGCAGACACCATGGACATTTAAATCTCCAGACCATTGTCCTTTTGTTGTACAAATGAGGATACAATGAGATCAATTTTTTTTTTATTGTTTTCGGCTCAATGGCAGGTAAGTCCAAGTGGTCCAGAATACTATGGCCGGTATTCAGCCATGGCTTGTGGCCAAGGTTTAACAACCAACAGTGAACGCACCTCATACTTTCTTAAAAAAGAACAACAAATCCCGGTGCATTTACATGTATGAGAACCATTGCTGTCTTTGCTTTATTCAGTCAGGGTTTCATTATGAAGAGGATATTCTCAAAAAACAAATGATTCCACCAGAAAAAACTTAAACTCGTCTGCTGTTACGGAAGCATTTGGTAAAGCCTAGCACTGCATGGTTAAAGCTTTACTAAGAAATACATGGGTGCCATAGCAACTTGAAGACAACCTTGCCCTTACTTACAAGTTCTTCCACATCTGCTCCAATGGGATGCAGTGTGATACAAAACAGCCAGGAGATGACACAAACATGACACCTCATATACGCTCACATTGCAAATGCAATGCTTCATTTAAAAACTGCCCAGTCATGTATTCATAAACTGACTCTGCAATGCGGACAGACCCAGGTGGTCTAGTTTATTGCTCCATGCAAAAACATGTTCAACATTCATTCATTCAAAGACTTTCATTCTGGGCCTGGGTGGACCCTTCTTCCAGACCAAGAACCTCCCAGACTTTACAATTCAGGAGGATTACAGACTCAGTGCATCACCAGAAAAATACAAAACTACAGGTTTGGACACAAAATGGACTTTCTCTTTCTCCCTTTGGTGATTGCTTAAATACTTCTTACAAGAAAATCTGAAGGCTCAAGAAGACTTTGAGAAAATCCTAAAATCTGGAAAAAATCCTGAGAATTCATATTGCCTGCAAATCCAAATCCGCCCATTGTTTCAGTTCCATTGTTTTCATCAATATTTTCTGAGTATATGTAAATCCCACAGGATTATAATACACACAACAGAACTGAGGACTTCAAACTGAGGACTCACGCTCGCAATCCATGGTTTAGTCCAAACGTCTGAGCACTATTTCTAAATGCTCTTCAAGCACTTGATATGTCAGAGTTCTCTCCATGCACAAGCTAGCACATCAGGCTGATACGCACAAGTTGCATGCCGATACACGCAAATTTTGGCCCATACGCAAAAATACATGTAAATATATTTTTTTACTTCAGATCAAATTCACAAAAAATCATCAAGATACAATCATTTAAAATGCTCCAGATAGCACAGCAGGGCTTGTAAACCAAGAAACCAAGATAAACACCATTCCAAGTAAATGTACCCTGTTTCAATTCGGCCACACTTGCAAAGTTTAGGTCCATAATCCCCCCCCCCCTCCCCACCCTCTTACAACCCAGTTTCACAAAATCCTGAGGGAACCATGCTCGCCTGGAAATTCATATTTGAGAAGGCAAGCGATTTTCATTTTGCAAAGAGCATAATTTCCATTGGAAAATCTTAAACTCTATGGGAAACTTTTGAAGGGGGCGCGAAGGTAAGGCCGTGTCCGAAATGGGGACTTCGGCTACAGCTACGGCTAGACCGCGCACGTCTGCCTATTCTTCAACACTGGCAGACGCACTGACTACATGTGTGTAGCTGTAGGTGTAGCCGAAGTCGCCGTTTCGGACACGGCCTTAGACCAGGGCAACAGACAGAGGAAGGCCTTGGTCTGCATGGCCTTCAGGTAATTCCAGACCTGTGTTTGTACATGGTACACTACGAATCATCTCCTAGCTTTACCAAAATCAATAATAACTTGATTTGAAAACTTGGCAAAATTTAATACTACATTTTCTATGTACAAAGTACACAAAGTAATTATCTGCCATAATAGAAAGTCACAATAAAAAACTTTCTATGCTTACATGTAGTGCATCTAAAAAGGGGATTGCATTGTTCTTTTATTTGTAGTATTCAGCTAAATTGTACAATGTCAAAGTACATATGCACCTCATGGCACGAGCTTCAGATGTAATAATTGTATTCGAAATTCAAAGGTTATCTATAGTTCATAACTCGGACTAGTACCAAATTTTCTACTACAATGTACATGTATGCTTGTTTTAAAAAAAAGTAAAATTGCACTGTTCTCATTTCCCAATGTAGATTCAGCCAAAGTGACCACAATGCAACCTGGCTTGGCTCGAGTCCAAGACTTGTCAGTCCAACAATAACCGTTCTGATTATTCAATTATGCAAATCAAAATTTAATTATATCTCAACTGTGTAGTTACCCTGTTACATGTTGTCACATTTTATTTGGGCATCTATAATATGTTTTGTTTGTGTTTTTGCTGATGTTTTTGTTTGGTTCGGTGAGTTTTTGGAGCGACTGTTTTCAGGAGGGAGTGAGTCTACTTTTGTACATCAATATTTTTTGTTTAGAAGCCAGGGGGAATGTTTTCATTAACCCTGACCAGAAACAAGTTTCTGACATAAAATTCTTTGACCAAGACAATATCCGAGGGCTGTACGCTCAAATAGGTCAGTAACCAAGAACAGCTAGTGATGTACATGTAGACACATCTCTTGAAAATTCATGTTCTCAAAATATACAGCCTTCATTTTATTTCTAGGTAATGGAACTTAGTCTTTATAATTTAATCAAAATTAATGGATTTATTTTATGCTTCAAGGTTTTCCATTTTTCTAAGAATTCTGTTGAAATTTTTCTTAATTTTATGGAGTGCGACATCTTGAAACCAAGGCTAATCGAGCCGACAACTCGGTTTTGGTTTGGTAGGTATTGTGGTAGAGTTGCATCACCATGTCTGAACCGAACGCGCAAAAACGCTTAAAACCAATAACTGAAGCTCTGATTGGGGTCGCCGAAATGCACCAGAGCTGTGTATTGAGAGAGTGGTGACATTGAGGGATCAGTTTTCTTTGGTCATGTGGTTGCTGGATGCCATTTACGTACGGTCCAAATGTAGCACAACCCAATGTGCAGTCTAGTCTGACACCCTGTGTGCGCACATGCATTTTGTGGACTAAAAATGGCTTCTAACCTGTCTAATCGCAAGTTGTCAAAACTATCTTATTAATACACACAGTCTGTGAAACACACCCCAGCAGAGGTACAGTGTAATCACTGCACATGATGGAATTTGTTACAGTTGGTACATAGTACACGTAGATGAATAATTGACGATCATTGTCATGATTGTGCAGTTTTCTACCGTGACAACATCCCAACATTTGTGGTTAAATGGTTTTTACTTAACAATTCATCATTGGTCGACTGCTACAAGACACTAGAGGCAATCCCATTGTTTTCAAAAAACATCATAAAAAGGTGGAGGTACATTCATTCCCATTGATATAGCAAGCAAGGACCTATTGTCATGTTTGTCTAATGTCTTCATATCAGAAGTATACTTAAGAAAATGTGTGTATTATGTACTCAATGTTCTCGTTCCATGGAGTTCATGCAAAACCAATTTTAGACCTCTCTGAAACCCAGAAATTGCTTCCAGTTATCAATGAACCCTAAAACAAGAATCAATTGCCCTCATGCCCTGGGCAATTGCCCTCATGCCCTGGGCAGTTGCCCCCATGCGCTGGTCATTGTCTCGGTATCCCTTGAAATGTTCCAGTCCAGGGCACAAATGTTTGTTACACTTAACTGCAGCCGCGAGGCCAGTGGTTTCAGTGTCGGACCAGTAAACTTATCACCGGACAAGTCCGGCGGTCTGATGAATTTTTCTCCCAAACTTGAGCCTTGCAGTCCACATTGAGATTTCTCTCATAGAGGTGCCCTTTCCTAAGGACAATTTGCGTAAAGTTCCTTACAAGAACAAAGTTTCCAGCATCATAAAAGGCATGCCACGTACATGTAATGTACTGTATTCAGGGTCCTCCCAATACACAAGCTACATAGCCTATCAGGCCAATATGAA
The DNA here is from genome assembly GCA_023634235.1 of Pisaster brevispinus. Classification (NCBI taxonomy): domain Eukaryota; kingdom Metazoa; phylum Echinodermata; class Asteroidea; order Forcipulatida; family Asteriidae; genus Pisaster; species Pisaster brevispinus. The sequence goes on from JAMKCF010000020.1 coordinate 2,416,539, forward strand.
CAAATTGCATGCCAATACATGCAATATAGGGCCAATATGAGAAAAAAATAATCAATTTTTGGGGGGCTGGGGGGATGTGAGATCAAAGTTACACAAAAACCATCAAGATAACACCATTCAGAATGCCCTTAAGACAAAAAAGATGAACACCAAGTGAAAACATTCCACGGACCATTCAAGTCACCATGCATCTTAAGAAAGCATAAGTTGCAAAATTTGGGTCCAGAATGTCCCACAGTTTTGAAAAATCCTGGGGAGAACCCTGGTACTTAAATTTTAAAATCATGGCGTAACATTTACAATTTATCAGCTTGAAATCATCCAAAAGATGATCAGCTCCTGACCCCCCCAAACATAATTTAATTTGGTGGTGGCCATCATCTGCTCCTCCCCCACACCATCAGTAGCAACCAAGATGCAGTATTAGCACACACACACACACACACTACAGACTTTCCAATATATGCAAATGAGTATCAAGAGAGTAGAACACGCAAAATGTCAAGCACACATGGTGTGTTAGGCAATGTGATAACGCATTGACTCTGTCAAACTCTGCCATGCCCTTTTCCACATGACGGTCGGTTGTGTAGTCTTGTTTGGAAACCAAGACAACATAACACAGTTTGAAACATTTAAAACTACTTCAAAAAAACTGATTAACTACAAATGGTATCATCCATGAGCTTTATCTTGTATACTGTAGCACAGCAAAAATCTACACAAAATCTATCAGTTGCTACATGTACTCAAACTTCACCATTTGCTACTCACTAGGTGTGCACAAAACATGATTAGTGCTACAATTATTTTGCGCTAGATGCAAAATTGCTACGTTCCCTGATGACAATACATTATAAGTTCAGAGATCCAGTGAAAAAAACTAAATACATTTTTGACCTTCAGGAAAAAGTTGGAGAGCAGTCTGTCTCAGGCTTTGCCCTTGACCTTTTCGTATAAAAATAGGGATCAGCTTATCAAGGATCTAGCTTGATACAAAAACAGCTCAAATGTGAAACTGTGTAGAGTGTTCTTCTCATTTTGATTCCGGTCTTGTAACAAATTTTCTGGTCCAGTAAAAGTTTTGAGCTACAAGCCCTGCAGTCTTGTGGATTTTTCCCCCAAATTCGAGCCCTGTACATGTACACGATGTAGCTGCGGTCTTCCCTGTCCAAATCAGGAGATCCACCACTCAGTATTTCACTGAGAACATACCATCTTCAAAAGCTCCTTTCAAACTGTCTTGAGAATTAACATCACTAAACCCAAATCTAATTTAATCTTGCGCACAAAATAACAAACATTCATGAGCAAAATGACTCCCTTCATCCCAATTAATACGAGGAAAATAAATGAGCTACAAGTACCACAGGGCAATCGCCAATCTACCTCCCAGGTTGTCCCATACACAGCGCCCATCAAAAACATGTTGCCACAGTAATTTCCAAGTTGCCCGGGGCAACTGGACAACCCCTTAATTTCACACGCTGCATATTGGGATGATAATATGAGATCTGAATGTCCCATTATTCATTTTGCCTGCATTGGGCTCTGATTGAATATATAATGAGTCCAGATGTGGCTTCAAACTGTGTGAGTGAGAGTGTGTGTGTTATTAAAATGGACGGCATGTGTAGTGCAATAAAGCGTCGATTCAAATTCCATAATCTCAGTGAGGATTTATTGTACAAAAGTATTGACCCAATTTACCTGACGCCCTCATCACAATAATCTTGGTCGCGCCATTTTGGGAATGATGTAGCTGGACCAGTGTGTTATGCAGTGTTTAATGCGCAGTGTTTACATGCACCATGAATGAGGCAGTTTGACTCCCAAAACGACGAATGTGGCTGCCGCAGTCAGTAGCTGCCTATGACACTGGTGCAAGAGGTCAAGATATACATGTCACAAAAAACATGATTTGAAAAACAATCTAAAAGCTGATTTATAAATGATGTAATCTCGCCCTCCACATGAAGTACGTGTTCATATTTAACCATTCGTTCTAAAAAGAATCTCTGAAAGAGTTACATGTGGTGAAGCAATTTGATGAAGATTCATTCAAGTTAATAATAATACATTACATTATGCGCAATGTCTGTCATTAATGACACTCCTGGTTCCTGAATATCAAATCTGGTGGAGCTTGTTAAAAATGGCTTTATGAGACGAAGCAATCATAATATGTGTAACACCTTGAAAGAGATACAAGGTGAGGTGGGGCATATCGCTTCCTGACCATGCCAGAAACACCGGGGCAAACTCCCATCTCATTTTGATAAGTGTACTGAGTTCTTTTTCAAAAATGCAACATTATGCATGGCTTTCTGTCCCATCCGAAACACGAGGCGATTATAGTAAAGTGTCGTGCTTTTTAAAAGGACACACAGGTCAAGATTGGGACTCGAACCCCCACTCCGCTGATCAGAAACACCAGAGCAAGAGTCCAGTCACGCCTGATCACTCAGCCACGAAGTTTGAAAGTACAGACAAACCTTGTATTAAAGGTTGAACTAAGAAAAAGTACACCATGCCAGATTTGAATAAATAATCCGTGTCAAGTTCCAAGGTAAAAGCTGCTTTTTAACAGTTTCCTTGATAACATCATCCACTGCACGTACATGTACACTGTACACACCGCTTTAGGGGTCAGAAATTTCTACGTACTAAATAAATTACTTGCATGCGAAAGAGAATATATAGAGAGTATTTTTACTGACCTGCCTCGCCCTCGCCTTCACCAATGAAACACTAATTTTTTAATTAAACATGTTGTCTTCTGCTGGGAACTTACTACACCATGTACATGTATGACTTGCAAGTTAGTTGCATTCTTCATGTGGAAAATTCATGTTTTCAAATTTAAAAGTTTATTAACCCTTTCGTTACCGAATTGTTTGGACATAAACAACCTCTGGTGACCACATTGTTTGACCACTCAAGCGTGAAGCACACATTCTTACACAACAGAAAGCTTTCATTCAAAGGGCATTTTTACAAACTCCATTATCTCCTTGAAGATATTGTTTTACAGCAAAATAAGTAATAAAAAAGTTCTTCCTTATTGAATTCCCTTTCATATAATCTAAAACTCATTGAGATTGGTCCAATAAATGTCAAAGTTCTTGGTCTTTCTTTCCTCAGTGCAATCTGTAATCTCAAACACTTTTTTGTACACAACCATATAGCGCTCCGTAGGTGTTTGGCATTTCGGATCTTTCTATTCCAATTTGAAGAGATCTCTCTCTTTCCAATGATGGTAAGCTTGGGTATGGAGGGTGAACATGGACAAAACTACAACTTTATTACAAATGGCCTTTGTGCTCAGGCTTGAGTGTTTTTTTGTGTGCAAGCTTGGTCGACTAAAGTCGCCAATGGTAAGGAAGAGGGGGGTATGAGTGCAGTCGACTAAAGTAAGTCGCCTATGGTAAGGAAATGGTTAAAGAGTGTAACAACATTGGAAAACTTCCCTTGAAAAATGTTAGCCTGAAATGCTATGTTTTTGAGATGAGTCAGACAGTTTGTTTCAATTTGAGTCAAAAATCCAGTGTTTAAAAACAGAAATGAAGTTTTTCACTGTTTTCATGTGACTCCAATGACTGTCATGTGACTCCAATGACTGTCATGTGACTCCAATGACTGTCATGTGACTCCAATGACTGTCATGTGACTCCAATGACTGTCATGTGACTCCAATAAACTTTCACCGGTTTGCATTATATGCATGTTGGTTCACATATTGTAGGGATACTGGTTTTGGACAATTCGTTGTTGTCAATTAACCCATCTCAAAAACACTGTTAAATACAACCGCACTGAACCTACTTTGCATCCATTGCTGACATTGTATTTTACATATCAGATAGGCCTACACTACACACATTATGTTTAATTATGTATGACTTACAGGTATCCATAAAAATGTCTGGCGTCTGTCAAACATTACTTTTTGAGTGTGAAAAAGTAAACATAACCTTTTGACCTTCAAACATGTGGTCATTGTAATAAAAGAATACATGTGTTGAGCATTATAAACAAGTGGGTTCTATAGACAGTTTTTAGCAGCCCACAGGGCAAGTTGAGAAGCGGTGTGTACTAGCCCATAGCAACCCTATTGTCTAGTTTTTACTAACACAATGTAAGCCAGGCTAGTGTTAAGGGCGAGCTGTGGGCCTTTCGGCTTCTGGCTTCGGCTTGGGCTTTGGCTCTGGCTTGAGCTCCATCATCAATTTTGGAGCAGTGTACATTTTGTACGGTATTTCCAACATCAAGCAAAGCCTGGAATGGGATACATAGCCTCAGCTGAGGTTTGGAAAATGCCCACTGGTACTACGCTGCATGTACTATACTGTATGTAGTCTACTATCATTATTATTTTTCAAAAGAAAAGAATATCATGGCACCAGTCAAAATTCCCCTTTGAGTCAAGCTCATGGCTTCTCAGTAAACACGTTGTTTATACATTTATGAAGGTACCCGTCTGCAAAAACACACACATTTCCAGAAATCTGATTGGTCAATAGGGTACTTGATTGATTTAATTGTCCAATTATCATTTGGTCACGGTGTAGCCTTTTATCATGACTATATTTCATTTAAGTAAATGTTTAAAGGGGCACACCAGCCATTAGATAAGGCATTAATTAAAATGTGCTGGTACGTATGTATTAGCGCTCTTATGATTTTTAAAAATAAATTTAGTGCATCCATTGTGAAAGGCTTATGTGGGCGTATCTATAATAACGTTGAAGTGAGTGTATTTTTTAAATGGGCTCTGTCGTCGTGATCGAAGCAGGCCTGTGGCTGTCATGGCTGTACGTGGAATTATGAACTCTCACCCAGTTACTGCTTGGGATGCGGCGCACCCTCCATGATATGGGGAGAAGGGGTGGCATGCAGTAACTGGGTGAGAGTTCATTTTTTTCATCTACATGTGTACAGCCACAGGCCTGCTTTGATCATGACGACACAACCCCTTTAATCAAATTGACAAAACTGTAATTATCTGAAACACTTAACAAAATGGGCGAAATAATGAGAAATCTCTCTCGAAAACCTAAAGCAGTTTATTTTGCAAAATTGAAATTAGCACCAGAGCAAACACAAAATCCCATCAAATATTTTCGCTCGTTAAATGATGCATTTTCATGGAAACAAATTACAGAATCGGATGAATTTCTTCACAGATTGAAAACTAGACGATGACTTTTACTCTTCCAAAAACCATTGATCCTGCTTTTTGCATTTTTTTTTAATGCTTAGGAAATATTCACGAACATTCCTCGTTAATGCTCATTAATTACCAGGGCCCAATTTCATAAAGCCTGTAAGCACACAAACTTGCTAAGCACAGAAAAATCTTGCTTAGCAGAACTACATGTAGGTTACCAGCCAACACTCCATAATGTTTACATTGTTAGCACAGGTACCCCGCTCATTTCTTGCTAAATAAAGACATTTGCTAAGCACAATTTTCTACTTAACTACAGTTTTATGAAATTGGGTCTAGGTCATTAAACAACATGTCGTGATTTTACTGACGTTGACTGCAATAGTCTTAAACTTCACCAAATTGTCTTCACATGACAAGATGCTGATGAGCAGAATGTTTGTCCAGTAAGGCATAAAATCCAGACAGTCTTTCACAACAATGAACCGCAGTTTAGATGCACTTTTCTCAACTCCAATTTATAATCAACACTTAATGTTCTTACTTTTTCTTCGTCCATGGCCTTATGGGTCTACTTTTTTAATTTGTTCAATAGTTTTGATGAATAATGAAACATCAATGATTTTTTATGAAGGTAGTTTACACTATTATTAAAATTACTGTAAGATCACGTATGTCAGACTTGTAAAAAAATAAAAATTGTAAGAAATTTGAATTGATATGGTTCATGCATCACCAATGTACACTCCTAAAAATTATGTAATCAAGACCCTTTTTTTTAAATTAACTCATGGGGTGTCATGGCTGACCGGTCAAGTGCACTGGACTCAAACTCTGGTGTTTCTGATCAGTAGAGTGTGGGTTCGAGATCCGGTCTTGACGTTTGTGTCCATAAAGCAAGACACTAATGTAGATTGAATGGGAGGTGAAAATGTAGGTCCTGTGTGTTGTGTAATGCGAGTAAAAGAACCCAAGTACACTGTACACTTATCGCTAAGAGAACAGGGTTTGCTCCTGCGTTTCTGGCAGTGGCTGGGGCTTCTGGCAGTGGCTGGTGTTTCTGGCAGTGGCTGGTGTTTCTGGCAGTTGCTGTTGAATGACTAGCTGTCATAGCTTCTTGTGTACCCTTACGTTATAAGGTGCTACATAGATTGGTCTCAAATTCAAGAATTTCAAAAACCTGTCTTAAAACATTAAAATGTTTCTGTTTGTTCAAGAGCCTTGGGTACCTTATTGGTAGATACATGCACTATATAAGAATACATGTTACACATGTACATGGTGTATGTATACATTATATTATTCTTGGTTGGAATAAAAATTATTTTGAAATGAATAATTAATCACTTGAACTGATGAAGTAACTACTTATTCAAAATAAGTAATTTACTTATTACTTATTATTTCCACATACGGTAAATGGAAAATTTGTTATGCATGCAAACAAACGGTTCATCCAAAAAACTGAAAATGAAATACCGTATTTAGCTTATTAACATTTGTTGGTGAACTTTGGAATATTTTGTGTGATTCAATAAATATGACTAATTTGTTTTAATGTCTTAATAAACAGTTACAATGGGGTTTAATTTGTTTAAAAGCTACACACCTAGCTATTTTGCACATTTTTACATGTAAACGTGGTGACTTTTTGTATTAATTTAATGGTTACACTTTATAATACAGCATGGAATCAGTTAACACTTTATTACACTAAAAGCTATTCAATCGATATTCCAGTATGGCGCGTTTGAGTCGCAACATAAAAGTGGGACACAATATTTGATGACTTAAAAGATAAACTTACCGTATTAATTTAGCCTCCCTATCCTCCTCTTGCTTTTGCCTGTCCAGTACAGCTTGTATTTGTCGTCGTTCTTCCTCGGAAAGATGTGATAAATCGAGCTCAGGGAGGGCCGGTGTAGCGGGTTGTGTGGTGACCGGGGCCGGGGCTACACCGCCCGGCTTGACGGGCTGTGGTTGCATGACGGGCTTGTTCACGGGCGCTTTGCCTTGTTGAGTCGCCATGATTTTCCTCGCGACTCACCTCAATTCCCGGTCCAAAAACTCGCTTATTGCGGGTTCCTAGCGGAATGAGTCCCTTCCAATGTGCAGTTAAGAATCCTTTTTAGTCCATTATGGCGTTTAGGTAGGCTGTCTAGGCGTGAATTATGTTGAAATACATCATTTTGGAGCCCCGTAGGTGTTGGGCATTATGACAAAACGTTCAGCATCTAAGTACACACAGCGTACGGATGCACTACACACACACACGACGTACGTAGAGAAGCGATGGGCGCATCTCCTATGCGCAAAAAATTAAGAGACACACGGGATTGTTAATTTGCATGATATTAATTATTTATGACACAAGCTGATAATGTGGCGCGCTGTCTGCCTAAAGAAAATATTACTTTTGTCTTAATTTCTATTTTATTATGAAAACATCTAGCGTTCTATTGGGAAATTAATATACGTTTTTATTATCAGAAAGCAATCAACCACGTACAATAATACAACTCCCGTTTATTTGGGGTCTTTTTTTACGACTGAAGTGTTTTGAGATTGGTCCTGCGTGTTTTGCTTTGTTTTAAATATCTCCACACACCTATTAACATTCTAAGTAAATAAGGCCAAAGTAATAACTCCACGAAAAACGATACAACAACAGCGACATTTTATCCTGCAGCCATCTGTTCAACTTGTAACTATTAATTTTTATAGTTTTTATTATCTTTTTTTTTTTACTCCGAAGGAAAGTGATAATGTATTACAATCACACTAAAAACGCGAGGCTGCCAGTTTGTCATGTCTCATGTTTCCAACGTTGAACTTAATAACAATTTTCCCTTTGTAAAAAAACAATTCAGGTTATTATTTTATTTTAATTGGATTGACAGAGAAATTATTTATGGTTCATTTATTTCATTAACAATCGTTTATACAATAAGTTCGATGGATGGTAAAACTGAGAAAAGTTAAAATAAACAAAAATACAAAATAAATTGTGTTTTGTTTTAGGCTTTATTCAGGTAGTCGTTTTTTAAATCTGTATCAAAAAAGTTGACAACCCATACTATTGCAGAATTGTTCAGTTTTCCCAATAATCAAGTTGAGCGCGGATTCTCATCAAAGTGATGGCTAGATTAGAAGCCCGCCCTCAATCGAAGAAAACAGAGAGGTACGCGTAATCTCCATGGAGCAAGTTTCTCAGAAATTATTGCACTCTAAAACTTTGAAAGTTTGTGTACACACTACAAATGTTTCTCACTTCCTGGTCTTGCTTTATTCAAGTAAAACGCCCTTTTTTGTTTTAAAAAGACATGGAAAAGACTTCATGAAAGAAGAAAGAAATGGTTACTGTTAGGTTACTGTTAGGCCTATTGGATCTCTAGTGTAAATAGACTTTTAATGAAAGTTCACAGATTGTAATAATTTAGGGCCTACATCAATGCAAAACCTCTTGAGAAATGTGTCCATCTGAGAAGTCAAAAAAGAACATTTAAATTTTTCCCTGCAGACTTTTGTCCTCGTATGTTGTTGTCTTTCCAGACTTGTTTGCACTTTTTTCCCTTCTTTTTTTGAGAAACTGAAAAGCTGTGCAAAACTAAGTGAGGGGGATTACTTAGTCTATTATTGGTCTTGCACTGACGGATTAAAATGATGTGGTTTAACCTTTTTGCAATATTGAACCAGGCAGGAACCCCACTCCCCCTGAAAATATCTAGTTACAACTTACACCACAGCTCTGAGTGGCTTCAGCACAATCTTTTGTGGTAGCCTATAGCTTGTAGTGTTTTCGCTATTTCAGTGTTGTTCAGACAGAAATATTATTTCTTAAACAGTGAGGAGATTTTTACTGATGAAATCAAACCCTCACCCCCTGAGCCCTGACGACAAAATACAAATCCTGCATATTGTCTTTTAAACTGAAAGCGGCCCACGAGTAACATTTTTCCTCCTCCGTCTTCTTCTGTTTTATTTGACATAGGCCTCACATCCTCATTGTTCGTTTTCAATAAACACGCACAGCTACACTCTAAAACCGAATACTGCTTCGAAAAATAAAATACATGTCATTTACAATTCCCATTTGAAATTTTGTTGTCAAGACCAAAGCTGCACAATAAAAAACCCAGTTCGTATCAGGCTTGGTTTCGATTCAGACATTTTGACTAATAACAAGATACCGTGGTTTGGATAGTCTTATGTATGGGGGGATCTTTGAAAAATCTATTTTCGACAGGTTTCGACATGGTTCTCTTGATGATTAATTTGTGCTCATCATTTTTCGGGACGGTTTTATTATTATTTTCACAATTTAAACGCATTTTCTCTACAGCACAGTTGTGTTTGTGTTGAAATCACGCCTACTGTTTTATTGAATGATTTGTTATTTTGTTATCTTAGACTTTACAATTTGATTAGTTCCTTCTCATTTTTGATAAGGAGCCAACGTTATTTTACTGGGGGTTGCTTCCCGACCCCCACTGGAATTACACCGCGTTGTGGGAGTTGAGCCCAACACCATAGTGTGTGGTGGAGCTACAAGCGCTAATGGACAATATGGAGTATGCCCTCACGTGTTGGAAAAACGGAGCCAAAGACAAGAAGCTTGATGCACATGCAGTTCGTATGTGTTTTGGCACGTGCGTCCGCCCCACTTAAAAAGTGTCCAACTATATATAGCCTAATATAGTTGGGGGCAGTCTCAATTGGTGTTTCAAATGGGACGGCCAAACTATAGCTAGGTTCGCCAGTAACTGCGGTCAGTCAGTTCCATCATAACGTCACTCAGAAATAACCTAAGCAAGATCATTCTGCTTAAAACCAAGCTGAGAAGTGCATCTAACTAAAATAAATTCCCCATAGCAACCAATGCTAAATATTCAAAAATACTCAACAAAATACTTAATAGTCACTCAGTCGTTTGAAAACAAAGTCCTAATCATACATTTTCGGAACACTAGGCCTTAGATTTCTATTTAAAAAATTGGCAGATCAGTAGTTTGGAATTTGGGCTATATACTCCATATATACCCCAGAAAGTTACAATCCCAAAATGTGTTTTTCCCCAAACCAACTTGCTGCCAGTTTTTGTGAAGCATTCCTCCACTTCCCAAGCCAAAAAGGACCAACTTTAAAGCCACTCGTCAAAAGTTAAGCACAGAACCCCCAGGTTGTGATAACTTGTCATAGTTAGGCTTCACAATTTGTTAATACTATTGCATGAACCCCACAAAAAAATGAATTCAAAAAAGTGGTGGGTTTACAAATTATCTCAATTTGGAGCCTCAATGTTGGCCTTTGTTGTGTGTGGTGCATGGCAGATCAGACGTAACGGTAAACGATGCTATACAGATTTTCTGACATTTTGTTTGAAAATGGCCTGAATATAACAGTGCCATAAACGAGACCTGAGACTTGATAAATTGTGGGCGTTACCTGCAGTGCTTCAGTTACTTATAGTGTGGTAGACCTTTATCATTTTCCCCATTCATATCAATGTAACCTCAACCGAGGCTGGACGGGGAATAGTCAGGTTCCTTTTTGAACAATGAATATTAGCATTCATTACTGCTATTGGATACAGGGAACTTGACTAAAACGGGGTGAGGAAAAGACTAAAATGGGGGTAACATGATAGCGGCAATTCATTCGGTAGTCACGCTTTGACTTCGAGGATGAGAGCAGTGTTTTGTATAAGAGGCCATCATTTCCATGATAAATCAAATGCCGGCTATTTAACGCTTTTTCAAGGAGATGGAACCAAAATCAAGACTTTCGATACTTGATATAATAATAATATTGAGCCCAAGATTTGCAACTTGTTTTGCTTTGTTAACTACACAAAGCGTAGACTTTGCATTATGTTGTCTTTAGACGATTTGCGTTAAATTGTTAAACGGACACAGTGTGTCGATTTTTAAGTTATGGTGTTATGCAGGATTGATTAGGATATATAACACCTTTGTTTAATTTTAGTCTGAAAGCTAAAGAAGTATAAAGTTCACATGCACCAGAACCATTTTTCATGTGAAATAATTCTCTCATTTATACAACTTAGGGCAAAAATTTAGAAAACTGTAAATGAAAACCTTTTTGAGAAACGCAACAACTGATTTTGGTTGTTACAACCCAAGGTAAGGACATTTCTCAGTGGATTACAATCAAATTTTGCTAAAACTCGTTCAATTTTTAGGATTCCCCAGCCTGATGAGCTTTCCCTATATAAATGGCTGCCATACGTATTAACTTGTTTTTTGCCCGGACATTAAAGTTTAATCACAGTGTAGATTTATTACGCGTGCATGGATTTTCTTTACTGTGCTTATACGTGTATGTGAGACTACTCTGTGCCTTGTTTATCAGAAGAACGGTAACTTATCATATCCACGGTAACAATTAACTTTATTCTCTGATTACTTAAGTTTAATTAGGGAATGTTTTGGGGGACTTTCAAGCCCGACTCGGGGTTCAAATTCCGTTGGTGAATGCAATGCCTACGGTATGTGGATTCAGTCTCAATACAATGTAAATCCCCAAGATTCAGTACCGACACTTTGGCGCAGTGCGTTAGGCCGAGTGCCGGTACTGTCTCACAACTCAGAAACCAACCGGTGCTGGGTTCGATTACCGTCTGCCCCTAATATAGGAACTTGGCATTTTGCTGGGACTGTCACCAGTGTGATTGGGATCAGCCTTGTTTCTCCCCTAAAGGGACAGGGCCCGCGGCGCTAGGGATCGAGACAGGGGAGGACATGCTTTGAGTCGGTCGACAAACCATAAGGGAACTATATGGCAGTCGGTAAGGTGCGGGACGGTCCAGGGCGGGGAAACCGAAATCGCGACGCTTGAACGCCTGACAATCATTGCGTAACTTTTTGTATTTTTTTCCCCCATAATAAGTTGTTCCACGTCTATGCGTTAACAGATAAAGTATAGAAGTGATATTGCGAAATTAGAAACAAATGATTTTAAAGAATAAAATACAGAATATTAAAAAATGTATCCCCGGCATTTTATGTTCGTTTTTTGTTTGCGCCGTTTTTTTTTCTTCTCTTCACACACTGCAATTATTATTGTTTGCTGAAAGCCCGACATATCAGTGAGATTTTCAACAAATTCATTTTCCCAAACGTCTTGAAAAAATATATATATAAAATAAAATATTTATAAAAATATACCTTAACAATTGTATCCCTATCAAAGAGAGGGTTGGTCATGGTTGTTACTATTCAAAAGCAATCCGGAAAAAGAAAAATCCAGCAAGCCCTCCAAAATAAGCCCCCCCCCCCCCCCGGAGAATGGACTGAAAACAGAAAAAGAAAGAACAACAAAATAAACACAGTGTTATCCACAACAATGTGTTAAATGTTTGATCAACCAATGTTTAAATAAACAGATATGGAAACCCATGTGGTTTTCAAAACTGTATTTCCAGCTAATAATGTTATTTACACTTTAAATGGTACGATCAACCCCGGTAGACCCTCGTGGGGCCCGGCGGAGCTCCGTCCCCGACGAACTTGGCTGGAGCAGAAGGGTCGGGAGTCCGGGCACCGGTGAGCTGGGTGTCGGCCGAGAGGCAATGGGGTTTGATTTGTCTGAACACAATATATCTAAATCTTGACAAACACCTCCGTGTCCTGTAACCACCGGGCAGGACTCTCGCACCGGGCAGGACTCTCGCACCGGGCAGGACTCTCGCACCGGGCAGGACTCTCTTGCCTCAGGCCCTGGGCGCTGCTGGGCCCTCGACCCCCAATGCCCCATGGCCGACACTGTGCCCGGAGTCTCGACCTTTCTGCTCCAGCGAGTTCGTCGGGAACGGAGCTCCGACGGGCCCCACGAGGGTCTGTCTACCAGGGATGATTGTTCGGGGTTGATTGTACGACTCGAGGTGGAGAGTACATGAAATGTATCAAAAACAATAGTAATAATTATAGCTATAAAAAACGGCACCGATACGGAAAAGAAAGTCGCCAAAAAAGAAGAGTCAGGTTTCTTTTTGTACAAAGAATATTAGCATTCATTACTGCTATTGGATACAGGGAACATGACAAAAATGGGGGCAACATGATATAGTGGCATTTCACGCTTTTACTTCGAGGATGAGAAAGTGTTGTGTATAAGAGGCCATCATTTCCACGATAAATACGGATGCCAGCTATATTACGCTATTTCAAGGAGATAGAACTAAAATCAAGACTTTCGATACTCGATATAATAATTGAGCCCAAGACTGGCAACTTGTTTTGCTATGCCAACTGCACAAAGCGTAGACTTTGCATTCTGTTGTTGTTAGACGATTTGCGGTACACAGTGTGTTGATTTTTAAGTTATGGTATTATGCAGGATTGGTTAGGATAAATAACACCTTGGTTTAATTTTAGTCTAAAAGCTAAAGAAGTACAAAGTTCACACCAGAACCATTTTTCATGTGAAATAATTCTCTTCACAACTTGGGGCAAAAATCGAGAAAAATGTATATGAAAACATTTTTTTAAAACGCAACAACTGATTTTGGTTGTTACAACCAAAAGTAAGGACATCTCTTAGTGGATTACAATCAAACTTCGCTAAAACTCGTATAATTTGTAGGATTTCCCGGCCTGATGAGCTTTGCATATAAATGGCTGCCATACGTATTAACTTTTTTTTGCCCGGACATTAAAGTTTAATCATAGTGTAGATTTATATACGCGTGCATATGGTGTTAGAATTACGGCACGACACAATAGGCCTATAGGGAGGGGGTGACAAATATTCATATCTTCTTTAGTATACAACACGGTTTTATTTACAAATAGGCCTACTTAATATTTACAATTATTTACAATATTGATTTTTAGTTAGGTGAATTATAATAAACTTGAACGCCGGCTTTAAAGTTGATAAATTTGTGTACACAGGTTACTTTTGACTTGCCTTAACTTGACTATCGATTATTGATTATCGATTATCACTTCAGAAATAAGAATAGATGGTCACTGATAACTGGTCTCTGATAGCTGAGTATTCCGGTGATATAGTTGTTTGGTTTGTTTTTACAATTTAATGAGGAAAGTTGATGATTGATACTTCATGCATGTCAGTTGCTGCAGCCGATTTCACGAAGCGCTATATATAGGATTAATCCTATCTCGAGTTAGGACGAGTAACTATAGTCCTAACTTAGGATTAATCTTAAGGTTTACATGTTACAGTGCAAGGCTGTGACTCGTCCTACTCCTAAGATTAAACCTAAGTTAGGAAGAGTTTGGTGAAATCGCGGCTGGTTCCATTAAGATGTCTGGCTCTCTGATCCTAGTTTAATTGATAACTCCCATCACACAGATATTTGGGTAGTCTTGAGATGTTAACCAGTTCAGGTGTGGCTGGATAGGGCTGGATAGGCTTCAATGAATCTTATGTCAGTACATGCATGTAGCTCCCCTTATAAGGTCATCTACATAATCAAAGAAACACAAAACACTTGCCAATACCGGTTTTAATTTTCAAAGAAACAATGAGACCAAAATGGTAAAAGATAAATCAAAATTGGTGAATTACGTTCAACAGTTCTTTAAACTTGAGGATTTATCTTAAACAATAAAGACAAGCTATATAGCTGTGTCATTTGGACAGGAAGTTTTCTTGAACAAATAGTAGAAATTTACACAACAATCATTAGAATAATCCCTTATACATGTTTTTAACTTTAAGAAAATAACTAATAATACTTACGGCTTCTTCAAAATCACTGTTCCTGGTTGAGTTCCCGCACAGCTGACCGTGTCACACAACCCACTGGCAATTTCTTGGCCCTGATTTGGCCAAGGCTGAAGATCGTTTTTTCTAAAACGTTGCCCTATGTGTTAAGTGGCACTGATTTTGTCACTTCTGAAAGGCTGCCTATAAAGGTTTTCACTTCGGGCCAACTCTCGAACTCACATCTTTCTCTTTCAAATCTGTCTGGCTTTCTGTCCCACAGTAACAATTGTTACTTCCCACATGTACTTTAATTTCCTTTCACTCTCCATTATCTAACAACACAATCTTAACTAAAGGAAGAAGCACAGATGGTTGTTTTATTTATGTTGTATTGTTCTGCAATTTGCTAGGTTTAAACTCCTATCTAGCCTAAGCTCCCATGGCTTTCGATCCTACAACAACAGATACCTAATTTTGAAAAGAAACAAAAGAATCTACACAAACTTACAGGGAGGTAGCTATCTACACACAATAGAAGAACTTCTGAAGAAGCTCATGGACTGATCCACTACAAAATAGAGAAACTACAATACATAGAGGAAAGATACTTACACATTAAAAAATAAAAAAACAACAACATGTGAGACTAATTTAAACAGGTGAGGAGTCTATGACACATGGATCTTCTTTACTGTGCTCAAGTGTATGTGAGACTACTCGGTGCCTTGTTTATCAGAAGAACGGTAACTTATCATATTCACGGTAACAATGGTTTTATTCTCCGATTACTTAAGTTTAATTAGGGAATATTTTGTGGGACTTTCAAGCCCGACTCGGGGTTCAAATTCCGTTGGTGAAAGCAATGCCTACGGTATGTGGATTCCAGACTCGGTACAATGTAAATCCCCGAGATTCAGTACCGACACTTTGGCGCAGTGCGTTAGGCCGAGTGCCGGTACTGTCTCACAACTCAGAAACCAACCGGTGCTGGGTTCGATTACCGTCTGCCCCTAATATAGGAACTTGGCATTTTGCTGGGACTGTCACCAGTGTGATTGGGATCAGCCTTGTTTCTCCCCTAAAGGGACAGGGCCCGCGGCGCTAGGGATCGAGACAGGGGAGGACATGCTTTGAGTCGGTCGACAAACCATAAGGGAACTATATGGCAGTCGGTAAGGTGCGGGACGGTCCAGGGCGGGGAAACCGAAATCGCGACGCTTGAACGCCTGACAATCATTGCGTAACTTTTTGTATTTTTCTTCCCAGAATAAATTGTTCCACGTATATGCGTTAACAGATTAAAGTATAGAAATGATATTGCGAAATTTTACTTTTTTTCTCTTCTGTTTCTTTTGCGGCATTTTATGTTGTTGTTTTGTTTGTGCCGGTTTTTTTTTCTCACAGCGATGTTGATTGTTTGCATTTACATTTCATTCCTGAAAGCCTAACATCTCAGAGAGTAACTTTCATTTATTTCACCAGATTCATTTCCCCCAACTCTGTGCAATAATATCATGAATGAAAGAAAAAAAATTGTAAGATTAAAAAACAAATTACACATTTTATGCAAACATATCTTTAACAAATGTTTCCCTATCGGAGAGGGTTGATCATAGTTCTTACTATTCAAAAGCACTACGGAAGCAGGAAATCCCAGCAAGTGCTTTCCAGTGAACCACCCCCCCCCCGAAAAAAGGAGTGAAAACAGAAAAAAAGCAAGAAACAAAAAGCACACAACAATGTGTTAACTGTTTGATAAACCAATGTTTAACTTCACGGAGATGGAAACCCATTAGTTTATTGAACTTTATTTTCAAGCTTATCATGTATTTTGCACTTGGAATGGTACGATCAACCCCGGTAGACCCTCGTGGGGCCCGGCGGAGCTCCGTCCCCGACGAACTGGTTGGAGCAGAAGGGTCGGAACTCCGGGCACCTGAGAGCACGGTGTCAGCCGTGAGGCATTGGGGGTTGAGGGTCCAGCAGCACCCAGGGCTTGAGGCGAGACCTGCCCAGTAGTTACAGGGTACCAAGTCATTTTTGTCAAATTTTAGTTATATTGTATTTAGCCAAATTTAATCGACATTCATGGTAACATGTCATATCACCTTGTACAATCTCCACTCTTAGCTAAATAACCGTTAAGCTTTTGAGATTTATGTGGCGGCGAATTTGTTTGCTTTTCCTTCCCCCCCCCCTCTTTTTTTGCGGCAACTTGTCATTTTCATGGTGACATCTTTTTTAGGGAACGACGAATTGTTTTAAATTTTTTCCGGTTTTTTTCGGTTTTTAATTTTACTGCAACCTTTCTTTTTTTATGCACTTTTTTTTCCGGCGGCGATTTTTTTTTCTTGGGGGGGGGGTTGTGGGGGCAAGAACTTTTTGGGGAGGGAGTTTACTTTTATGTATTAATATATTAATTAATTAATTATTTAATTAATTAATTTATTTATATATTGTTTTTTATTTTTATTTTTTTTATTTTTTTTTTTTTTATTTTTTTTTTTTTTTTATTATTATTTTTTATTATTAATTAATTAATTAACTTATTAATTATTGTTTAGGATGGGGGAGAACCCATGAGTTTTTTAATTTGACGTTCAAGCTAATCATGTTACACTATTATTTCACATAATGAATCCCGGTAGACCCTCGTGGAGCTCCGTTCCCGACGAACTGGTTGGAGCAGAAGGGTCGGGAGTCCTGGCACCGGAGTGCAGGGTGTTGGTCGAGGGGCAATGGGGGTAGGGGGCCAAGCTGCGATTGATTGATGTTTTTGTTTTGGGTGTTTGTTTGTTTGTTGTTGTTTGGTTGTTTTTTTTGGGGGGGGGAAGTTGTGGTGACTTTTTTTTCTTTCTGAGGTGACATTTTTTTTTTTGGTGCTGACAACTTTGTATTTGACCACGATTTTATTAAATTTTATCGTTTTGTTTTGTTTTGTGTTTTTGCTGAACACTTTCTTGGCGAAGACTTCCTTCTCATAGTGATTATTGTTGGTTAAATTTGTCTGAATACAATGTAACTAAATCTTGACAGACATTATACTCCGTGCACTGCAACCACCGGGCAGGACTCTCGCACCGGTCAGAACTCTCTTGCCTCAGGCCCTTGGCGCTGCTGGGCCCTCGACCCCAAATGCCCCATGGCCGACACCGTGCCCGGCTCGACCTTTCTGCTCCAGCCAGTTCATCGGGAACGGAGCTCCGCCGGGCCCCACAAGGGTCTACCGGGGATGATTGTCTGGGGTTGATTGTATCACTGCAAAAACTGGGGTGTTAAATTGATGCTTTCTGGTATCTATATGTGACAACACCAACATGGTGTTATTTATCCCCATTACTATATCGTTGGTGAAATTAACACCGTGTCGGTGTTGTCACATATAGATACCAGAAAGAATCAATTTAACACCCCAGTTTTTGCAGTATACCATTTGAGGTGAAGAGTACATGAAATGTAAATGAAAAGAGTAATAATTAATCAAACAGTTAAAAATAGGTACCGATACGGGAAAAAAATCCAAAATTCTCCGCCAAAAAATAAAATACAAAAATCGCGGTCCCACAAAATATGTCTCGGAAAAAAATGTTTTTATTATTTTATTTGTTAATTTTTATTAAAAAGTCGCAGCCACGCCATCTCAATTCTTTTTCGCTAAAAGTAGTGATTGTATACAATGTGATATGATTTCTTACCATTGATGTCGGTTAAAACAATGAAACTAAAACTTGACAGACATTTCTCCGTACCCTGTATAAGCACCGGGCAGGACTCACGCGCCCCAGGCCCAGGGTTCTGATGGGCCCTCAACACTCATTGCTCCTCGACCGACACCCTGCTCTTTGATGCCCGGACTCCCGACCCTTCTGCTCCCAGCCAGTTCGTCGGGAACGGAGCTCCGCCGGGCCCCACGAGGGTGCACGGGGTTTATTACGATTTCAAATACTTAGTGTAAGGATGAACTTAAAATTTCAAGAAACTATTGGGTTTGCATACAGTTAATTTAAACCTGGGTTCATCAAACATTAAATACATTCTTGTGAATATACAGATGTTTGTTTTGGGTGGTTGTTCTTCTTTTCCCCCTTTCTTTTGCTCGGGTAGGGGGGGGGGCATGGATATTCTGGTTCCATATTGCCTTTGAATAGTAGCAACTATGACCAACCTTCTCTGATGGATACATTTTTGACTGAAATTTGTTATAATTTTTTTGTTTTATAAATAATATCTTTTAATTTTTTTTTCTTCATTTTAATTTCTGTATTTCATTGCGGTATTGCATAGAGGTGGAGAAAAATGAATTATGGTGGAAAATGGTGAAAGGCACTTTGTGAGTTGTCAGGCTGTCAGGAAGGAAATGTAAATGAAAACAATAATAATCGCAGTGAGAAACAAAAGTCTTCGCCACGAAAAAGTCGGTGTAAAAAAAATTCTTGGCCAAACAAAAAAAGATGTCACCATGGAAAGAAAAAAGTTGCCACAAATGAAAAATGTTGTGGCAAAAACAAACACCCCAACCCCCCCCAAAAAAAAAAATAAATAAATAAATAAATAAATAAATAAAAAATAAAAATAAAAATAAATAAATAAAATCAATTTAAACAAAAACATCGATCAATCTCAAAAGCATCACACTTGTAGCTAAAAGTAGTGCTTGTAAAATGTGATATGAAATGTTTTCCTATTACTGTCGGTTAAATTTGTCTGATATGAAATAGAAGTAAAATTTGACGGTCGTTACTCTGTACCCTATAACCACTGGGCAGTACTCTCGCGCCTCATGGCCATGGGTTCTACTAGGCCCTCGACCCCCATCGCCCCTCTGCCGCTACCCAGCCTGCTCTCCGTTGCCCGGACTCTCGACCCTTCTGCTCACAGCCAGTCCGTGGGTAACAGAGCTCCACCGGGACCCGCGGTTCTACCGCGGTTCATTATACGATTTGAAATACTATTGTACAATATGAATTATGATTATAGCTTGAATGCAATTTTGTGTTAACTATTGGGTTTCCATACCTGTGAAGTTTAACTTTGCTTTATCAAACAGTTAACTATTGTTGATACAGATATGTGTTTTTCTGTGTCCGTAGTGCTTTGAATAGTAATAGAATAATGATCAACCTCCTGTGACATGTATACATGTTTATACATTGTTTGGTGTTTTATTTTTCAAATTTTGCATTATTCTGTCTATCTTTCACTATGTTATTGCATAGGCCTAGAGGTGTGGAAAAAGAATCTGGTAAAATTTTAATTTTTTTTTCAGGAATCATAAACCAAAGCAACAGTAGGCCCTACAACGCATAGTCAAGACACTGCAAACAAGGGGGAAGACAACGAAATGCTATGCCTGGCGCCACAAGAGTCTACCGGGGTTAATAATACGACTTTCATAATTAGAAAAACGTCAACACTAAGCCAAACTCAAGAAAAACTTTGCCCCCCCCCCCCCACACACACACGCCAGGACCCCCCCCCCTCCCCGAAAATGTCGCAACCAAGAAAAGGCAGCTCAAAAATACAATCGTCGCCGCAAAAAAAAAAAATGCAGCCAAATATATAAAAAAGGCTGTCGCCCCAAAGTTCGTGGAAAAAGATGCGTTGCAGCCAAACAATTTACGCCGACCTAAAAAGTAAATTCACCGCCCCTAAACCAGTTGCCTGGGAAAAAAGCTGCCGCCGAAAAAAAAATAGATTGCGACCACATCCTCAAAAGCTACGGATAGCTACTTAAAAACTAGTGGTTGTACAAGGTGGTATAAAGAAATGTTGCCGTGAAAGTAGGCTAAGTTTGTCTGAATTGGCCAACAACATCAGTAAAATTTGACGAAAATTACTCCGTGCCCTGCAGCCACCTAGCAGGGGTCTCGCCTCATGCCCTGGGGGCTGCTAGACCATCGACACCCATTGCCTCTCGGCCGACACGCTGCTCTCCTGTGCCCGGGCTTTCGACCCTCCCGCTCTTTTTTGGGGGGAAAAAAGTTGATATAAAAAAATATTTTAAAAAATACAAAAAGTTACGCAATGATTGTCAGGCGTTCAAGCGTCGCGATTTCGGTTTCCCCGCCCTGGACCGTCCCGCACCTTACCGACTGCCATATAGTTCCCTTATGGTTTGTCGACCGACTCAAAGCATGTCCTCCCCTGTCTCGATCCCTAGCGCCGCGGGCCCTGTCCCTTTAGGGGAGAAACAAGGCTGATCCCAATCACACTGGTGACAGTCCCAGCAAAATGCCAAGTTCCTATATTAGGGGCAGACGGTAATCGAACCCAGCACCGGTTGGTTTCTGAGTTGTGAGACAGTACCGGCACTCGGCCTAACGCACTGCGCCAAAGTGTCGGTACTGAATCTTGGGAATTTACATTGTATTGAGACTGGAATCCACATACCGTAGGCATTGCTTTCACCAACGGAATTTGAACCCCGAGTCGCGCTTGAAAGTCCCCCAAAACATTCCTTAATTAAACTTAAGTAATTGGGTAATAAAGTTATTGTTACCGTGGATAGGATAAGTTACCGTTCTTCTGATAAACAAGGCACAGAGTAGTCTCACATACACGTGAGCACAGTAAAGAAAATCCATGCACGCGTAATAAATCTTACACTGTGATTAAACTTTAATGTCCAGGCAAAAAAAAAGTTCGTATGGCAGCCATTTATATGGAAAGCTCATCAGGCCGGGAAATCCTAAAAATTATACGAGTTTTAGCGAAGTTTGATTGTAATCCACTAAGAGATGTCCTTACTTTTGGTTGTAACAACCGAAATCAGTTGTTGCGGGTTTTTAAAAAAGGTTTTCATACACAGTTTTCTCGATTTTGGCCACAAGTTGTAGAGAGAATTATTTCACATGAAAAATGGTTCTGGTGTGAACTTTATACTTCTTTAGCTTTAAATTTCCTAATCAATCCTGCATAATACCATAAATTAAAAATCGACACACTGTGTCCGTTGAAAATTTAACGCAAATCGTCTAACGACAACAGAATGCAGAGTCTATACGCTTTGTGCAGTTAGCAAAGCAAAACAAGTTGCCAATCTTGAGCTCAATTATTATATTGAGTATCAAAAGTCTTGATTTTGGTTCCATCTCCTTGAAAATAGCGTTAAATAGCCGGCATTTGATTTATCATGGAAATAATGGCCTCTTATACAAAACACTCCTCTCATCCTGGAAGTCAAAGCGTGACTACCGAATGAAATGCCACTATCACGTTGCTCCCCATTTTAGTCATGTTCCTTCTATCCAATAGCAGTAATGAATGCTAATATTCATTGTACAAAAAGGAACCTGACAATTTTTTTTTTTTTTTGCGACTTTCTTTTCCGTATCGGTGTCAGTGTTTTAGCTATAATTATTATTATTGTTCTTTATTATATTTCATACAATCTCCACCTCGAATCGTACAATCAACCCCGAACAATCATCCCTGTAGACCCTCGTGGGGCCCGGCGGAGCTTCGTTTCCGACGAACTGGCTGGAGCAGAAAGGTCGAGACTCCGGGGCACGGTGTCGGTCGTGGGGCATTGGGGGTCGAGGGCCCAGCAGCGCCCAAGGCCTGAGGCAAGAGAGTCCTGCCCGGTGCGATAGTCCTGCCCGGTGGTTACAGGGCACGGAGTATAATGTTTGTCAAGATTTAGTGTTCAGACAAATCAGACCCCCATTGCCTCTCGGCCGACACCCAGCTCGCCGGTGCCCGGACTCCCAACCCTTCTGCTCCAGCCAGTTCGTCGGGGACGGAGCTCCGCCGGGCCCCACGAGGGTCTACCGGGGTTGATCGTACCATTCAAAGTGTAAAACACATGATTAGCTGGAAATACAGTTTTAAAAACCACATGGGTTTCCATATCTGTTAATTTAAACATTGGTTTATCAAACAGTTAACACATTGTTGTGGATATACACTTCTGTTTTTTCTTCTATTTTCAGTCCCTTTTCTGGGGGGGGGGTGTTTATTTTAGAGGGCTTGCTGGATTTTTTCCCGGATAGCTTTTGAATAGTAACAACCATGACCAACCCTCTCTTTGGTAGGGATACAATTGTTAAGGTATGTTTTTATAAATATTTTAATTTATGAATTATTGTTTTAAAGAGGTTGGGGAAAATGAATCTGTTGAAAATACTCACTGATATGTCGGGCTTTAAGGAATGAAATGGAAATGAAAACAATAATAATCATAAACAGAAAAAAGTGGAAATAATTAACACAAATTTGCCACCACAAAAAAAAGACAAAGAAAAAGAAGAAAAGAAAAAACTGGGGCCGCCCCCTCCCCCGCCTTTGCAAAAAATGTTTCCACCGACAGAGAAAATCGTCACAAACAAAAATTCGCGGACCCCCCCCCCCCCAAACACGGTGTCGCCATGAAAAAAAAGGGGGGGAGGAAAAGAAACAAATTCGCCGCCACATAAATCTCAAAAGCTTAACGGTTATTTAGCTAGGACTAAGAGTGGAGATTGTACAAGGTGATATGAAATGTTACCATGAATGGCGATTATATTTGGCTAAATACAATATAACTAAAATTTGACAAAAATGACTTGTTATCATGTAACCACCGGGCAGGTCTCGCCTTAAGCCCTGGTGCTGCTGGACCCTCGACCCCCAATGCCTCACGGCCGACACCGTGCTCTCAGGTGCCCGGACTTCCGACCCTTCTGTCCAGCTAGTTCGTCGGGGACGGAGCTCTGCCGGGCCCCACGAGGGTACCGGGGTTGATCGTACCATTCCAAGTGTAAAATACATGATAAGCTTGAAAATTAAGTTCAATAAACTAATGGGTTTCCATCTCCATGAAGTTAAACATTGGTTTATCAAACAGTTAACACATTGTTGTGTGTTTTTTGTTTTTTGCTTTTTTCTGTTTTCAATTATTTTTTTTTCGGGGGGGGGGGTCAGTTCACTGGAAAGCACTTGCT
The DNA here is from genome assembly GCA_023634235.1 of Pisaster brevispinus. Taxonomy (NCBI): domain Eukaryota; kingdom Metazoa; phylum Echinodermata; class Asteroidea; order Forcipulatida; family Asteriidae; genus Pisaster; species Pisaster brevispinus. The sequence goes on from JAMKCF010000020.1 coordinate 2,440,326, forward strand.
GGGATTTCCTGCTTCCGTAGTGCTTTTGAATAGTAATAACTATGATCAACCCTCTCCGATGGGGAAACATTTGTTTTGTTTAATTTTGTTGTTATCTTACATTTTTCTTTCCTTTCTTTCATGGTATTATTGCATAGAGTTGGGGGGAAATAAATCTGGTGAAATAAGTAAATGTTACTCTATGATATGTTAGGCTTTCAGGAATGAAATTTAAATGCAAACAATAATAATCGCAGTGTGAAAAAAAGTGCATAAAAAAAAATAAATAAAATAAAATGCGGGGGGAAAAAAAGAACAAAAAAAGTACCTTCCGCCGGCAAAAAATTATTTAATAAAAATTTGCCTTCACATCATTCTCAAAAGCTTAATGCTTAATTGCTAAAAGTAGTGATGGTACAAGGTGATATGAAAGGTTACCATAACTGTCCGTTAAAGTTGAATACAAGTCTAATTTAAATAATTATACCTAAAACTTGACCAAAGTTACTCCGTACCCTGTAACCACCGGGCAGGACTCTCGCGCCTCAGGCCGACGGTGGCTGCTGGGCCCTCGACCCCCATTGCCCCATGGCCGACCCTGCTCTCCGGTGTCCGGACTCTCGACCCTTCTGCTCCTGCCATTCCGTCGGGAACGAAACTCCGCCGGGCCCCACGAGTCTTTCCCTGGGTTTACTGTATGATTTTTTTTAGTGTAGAATACTTGATTAAGTTGAACTACAAGAAAGTGATTGATTTCCTGGTCTTGATTGGTTTTCAAAAAAATAACAATGCTTGTTGATACACGTGAGTTTTTTAAAAAGTTTTTTATCTTTATTTATTTCGTTTTATTACCTTTTATTTTATTTTTTCATTTTATGTTGTTTCAATTAATTTTTTCTTCGTATTTGTTTAAATTTGTTTGCATTAAAAAAAAAAATTAGTTATGTATTTATTGTATGGTGTGGCGAATTTGGTGGGATTATCTGTCTCCATAGTACCTTTGAATAGTAACAACAATGATCAACCCCCTTCAGTTGGGACACATTTTTAATTTACTGTATTTTTTTCTTTAAAATTTGTTTCTAATTTCGCAATATATCATTTGTTATACTTTAATCTGTTAAGGCATAGACGTGGAACATCTTATTCTAGGGAAAACATACAAAAAGTTACGCAATGATTGTCAGGCGTTCAAGCGTCGCGATTTCGGTTTCCCCGCCCTGGACCGTCCCGCACCTTACCGACTGCCATATAGTTCCCTTATGGTTTGTCGACCGACTCAAAGCATGTCCTCCCCTGTCTCGATCCCTAGCGCCGCGGGCCCTGTCCCTTTAGGGGAGAAACAAGGCTGATCCCAATCACACTGGTGACAGTCCCAGCAAAATGCCAAGTTCCTATATTAGGGGCAGACGGTAATCGAACCCAGCACCGGTTGGTTTCTGAGTTGTGAGACAGTACCGGCACTCGGCCTAACGCACTGCGCCAAAGTGTCGGTACTGAATCTTGGGGATTTACATTGTATTGAGACTGAAATCCACATACCGTAGGCATTGCTTTCACCAACGGAATTTGAACCCCGAGTCGGGCTTGAAAGTCCCCCCAAACATTCCTTAATTAAACTTAAGTAATCGGAGAATAACGTTAATTGTTACCGTTTATATAATAAGTTATCGTTCTTCTGATAAACAATACACCGAGTAATCTCACATACACGTGAGCGCGGTAAAGAAAATCCATACGCGTACTAATAAATCTATACACTGTCATCATCAGCCTGCCAAAGTCCATGCCAAACAAAAATTAAAAATGCCGCATTTTAGGATTATCACGGGGAAAACTCGACAACTTGCAGAGAGAAAAACTGAGCAGGTATGATGGTGGTGTAATGTGTGGTGTTATGAACACATAGGTTATGTCAAACGTAATGATCAATGCCGTCATGGATGTCAGCCCCCCTACACCCCCCCCCCCCTTGAGCCAGTGGCCCAATTTCATAGCGCTGTTAAATGGTAAGCACATTTTCATGCTAACTATTAGCAGACAAATCTGCTTTAAGCAGATTAGGGGGTCACCTTGCGCGTTCACCGTGGATTTGCATTGTTACGTCATTCATTTTCATAAACTGGTAAACAAACTCTATTTTTACAGGGGGGAAATATAGATAAATAAATCCACCTATAGTCGTAAATAAACCCCAACAAACTATGGCGTGATTGCAGGCATTTGTCGTTTAATAGAGATGGTTGGCACTGTGTTTTGCAATAAGGGGCCAACACATTCTGTCTACACTTCTTTTATCATTGGATTTAGTATATCTCCATCCAGATGTCGCCACTTTGCATCATACCTTGAGATTTCTTATAGTTATTTGAAATAAATAAACACTTGTCATTACCCAAAACCACATAATGAGTTGGAGGAACGGGAGAGATGAGCGTGAACTTTGTCATTATGTGGTTTTGTTGTAAAATTCCTTTTACTTCAATCTTTTTCATCCAAAAACGTTTAAGGATGGGGCAATATATACATGCTACCTTATTTCCCCTAAAAAAGTCTACATTTTCAACAAAAAGTGTGTTATTAACGACCTTCCAAAACCCCAATCCAGACCCTATGGCACCAGTGCCTTTTGTGCGGCGGTGATGGTATTTTTCCCCGCTGCTCACTTTTATTGATTTAAAAAAAAAAATATTTAGCGTTTTGCACTGTATGCTATGGGAGTTTATTTAAGCACCATGCTGCAATTTATCAAGGGTCCTTTGCTAAATTGTAGCATGGTTGTAATTTTTTTTCACAATTTACCTTGTGTGAAAGGACAACAATGTTTTTACTGCCCAGTGTCCCTTGTAAAATCTTGTCAAACATTGCTACATTTTGTCGGAGGTCCAGAGTCATGCTTGGTGACAACAAATAAACAATCAGCGCTCGGAAAAATCGTAGCAAGGGACCGAGGTAAATTGTTGTCGTGTGAAAAGGGCTTTACACAATTGAACTTAAGTACCAATCCCCAGAGAAGTGTTTTTCCACCTAAAATAGTGTCACAGTCGAGAAACATTCAATTACAAAATGTAAAAATGGCACTAGAATACGTATTTTGGAATGAAAAATTTAACCAAAATGCCAAAGAGTCTTCAAGTATGCAATGTATGATAACGTTGGTGAAAGTTACCTGAGCATCCATATACACAAAGTGTGCATGCCTGTTAACAACACTCTGCGTCAGTTCTAATGGAGGGTTTGCCCTATTGGCCCATCTTTACTTCAAATATTATGAAGTGATACAGTTCCTTTAAACAGATAAAACTCACCAGAAAAAAAGAAGAATTGTGTCAGATCAATCAAATGTCTTTCACAAAAACACCATTTGTCTCAAAATGAAGGTAACATAAATGACCTTCATTGTTTGATATAAAACAATTCTTGCACAACCACGTAATAATCATGTTTCGCTGTTTCTTTATTTTTTAGGGGGGGACACTGTTTTAGCTGATTTGATTCATGAACAAAAATAAACAATAAAACGTGGGTATGATTGTCTAGAAAAGGGGAGATGTGCGATAACGAAGTAAAAAGTTATTTTTTGTTCACATTTAAGACAAACTAACAATTATATGAGGATCATCAGTCCAATTAAAATAGTTCAGGTCACAAACCACTTAATGACCAAAATCACAGAGGGAAAAACCCGCATTTAAAGAACTAAAGTTTTGTTTTCATAACATTTTGCTCAATAAACTACATGAGTCATTATCTGGTGCCCCCCCAAACCCCCCCCCCCCAAAAAAAACACCCAGGCTCGACCATAATTATGAACACGTTAATGCAAGACCATAGACTGAGCACCCCCCCCCCCCCCATTAATGGTTTACTACCCCTTCCCCATTCCCCCTCCTTGACTACGCCACTTGACACTTCGTAAAATCTACCACTGCATGCTCCATCACGACCCCCTCTATGTTCCGCTGGTCCCCTGCCGACAGTGAAAGATCTGCCGATCTATAGTTCGGCTGTCCCAACTATAGTTGGAACAATTCTGGGCTCTTTTCGAAACGACGGCTAAAACTTGGGCTTGAGCTACAGCTTCGTTAGCCATTAGAAAACGTGCGCATTCCTTAGGGGTATTCAATCAAGCAGACGGAGCCTAAGCTCAAGCCCAAGTTTTTGGCCGTTTCGAAAAGGGCCAAGTAGACAACGAACATGGCCGGCAGAATGGTAGCAAAACATTCGATCGCGTTAATAGATATTATGTCAACATTTTACATTTCTGCAAACTTCCAATTACAAAAAGTTCACTCCATGATTGTTTACTTTATTTCCAACAAATTCAAAACTATTTCTGAATGTTTGTGTAACATTGTTACAAATTGTGGTTATCAGTTTTACGGCTTTCCATAGATTTCCAATCTTGGTTGGCCAAAACTCGGACTGTAGTTGGACGGAATGCCTGTCTGTACATGGGCGCCCAGCCAGCTGCGTCTGTCAACACTGACGTCATGATGTGGCTCAGCTAGCTATAATCCAGTGTACACTGCACACGCATTTTTTACACACGCAATCAATATTTGCTTCACTTCCAACAAAATGGCAGCAACGGAGGAGGAAGAAATTGATCCCCGAATTAAGGTAAGATTTTAACCTCAAAATAATGGACATGCAATCACCACTGTAAGTTAATTTATGTATTCGAACCTAAGTAATCGTATGATGAAGTATACAGGATTGACACGGTAAACTTAAGGTGTAAAATCGTGGTGGAATCCCCGTTGCATTAATTGTTGATGTTGTGTTTTCACTTGGTTCAATTTGGTGAGCGTGTGTATCGATTGTTGGGTGAACTGAATGCAACAAATGCATTGAGGGTATTGTTTGCTGGGGATGACTCGTTCTTTAAATGTCGCCAAATGTTGTAACCGCCCATCAACACGTTAGGTTAGATTGGTTTTAAAAACTACAATCACCTATGAGTATGACTACACTAGACTCTGGGCCTCGTCGGAGAGGAGATCAGTGGAATCACTGATGATGACAATGATGATGGGCATTGTGTCGTAGAAGTCCTTGATTGAATAGTGTACATCATGTAAATAAGACAACAACAACACAATTATTAAAATAACACAATTTAATGTGAAAATAAGACAGGCCTCGATGAGGCCCTGTCTAGTTTGATGTAATTTAGTTTTTAAACCAATTTAATGTAAAACGGGTTATAACAAATGATGACTGTGTAAGTTGTAACTTAGACCAAGATTCAAGAAGTACTCTGCTCTGTACTACAGTACTTCTGTAGTGTAACTGAAATGCTTTACGAAATGATGGGATACACTTCAAAGGCACCTCACCATGGCTAGACTTCCTACAGTTTACAGAGAAACTCACTCCATAACTTTGTCCAACATTATTATTTTCTGTGCAACTACATGTAAAGGAAAAGACCGACAACTCGACCAAATCAGACTCTACCATCTCAATTCTCATCTTAAACAAAGACTGACTACTGTTACTTTCTGTATCCAAAAACAATACCGATCTTGAACTCACTCCAGCCCAGACACCATTATTTTTTTGTCACACCTTGAAAATTAAAAATTCTAAATATGGCAAGAGGGTCTGCGTGTCTAGCCCGAACATCTGACGTCACACTTCGAGGCTCGTGAATAACGCCAGATACCTGCCAGACCGGTTGGCAGATGTACCTTTGACCTACCATTCGTTTCACACGAAGACTCGCAGTCAATTCACACGTACATGTTCACATTACATAGTAAATAAAACAACACTACATGACGCTAGTTGCATGCAGCAGACGATCGAAAGTGCAAGCTGACAAACTACATCACCTGGTAACCTCGACCAATCATAACACAGACATGCAAAGCTTACGTCACAGCATGTTTAGCCAATGAAATCGTTGTATCCAATGAAATCATTGGGTCTGTAAAACCAGTGCCTGTCTTTATCCTTGCGGATAAAGACAGGGGACCAGTCTACTGCGTGTCTAGACTATAGCCCACCAGTGAGGGCAGTTTGTGGTAGATGGACAAGACAAGATAAGACATGATTAAAACTATGTTTAAATAAGGGAAACCTGTACTAGCTGTTGTACAGTAAATATAGCCAATGTTGACTGTACACTCCAGGGTACAAACAAACACATCGCCCATGTTTCTGTACAAACAAACATACATGTATAAAGCATTTTGAGATAACTAACCATTATTAAAGATATAAAAGCAGATACTATGAAGTTTTGTTAGTACCCACAAATTTCAATTTGTAAAAATGAAATTGTAGGTCCCTTACAATTACATATTTAAATAATTATAACACAGTAGCGGCCTACTACTAGTCCGACTCTACTAGTGGTTTTCCTAGTTTTGGATTGCTTGTTGATTTTTCTGCCATAGAGATGTTCCTACAGTAGGATTTTTTAAACAAACCCTATAAATTCTATTTCAAGCAATTTTTGTTTTTCTTCAAAATTGTCACTGCCAGTACAAGTCTACTACTAGTTACTAGAGTGGTGGTAGTATTGGCGGGGCTGCATTATAAAGTTAAACTTTCGGAAGCCGGACAAAAACAAAAATGGCATGTCGTGGCCGAGTGGTTAAAAGCACCAGACTCAAGCTCTGATGTTTCTGATCAGCCGAGTGTGGGTTCGAGCCCCGGTCTTGTCACTTGTGTCCATTTAAGCAAATTAAACAATTGTTGCTTCATCCTTCGGATGGGACGAAAAAGATTGAGGTCCCATGGGCTACATATGTAGGATTGGTAGTGTTTGTAAAAGAACTCAGAACACTTGTGGAAGAGTAGGGGTTAACCCGGTGTTTGTGGTTCACAAGCACCCTTGTTAACAGGTTTCCTCAGGCTTGCAAGCTACAGTGATTAAGTGCACTTATGAGGCATCCTTCAGTTCATCACCAGAAATATTAATAATTCACGTTCGTTTTCCAAGTTTCAAGTCATCATTTTGTGATACTACAATGTCGCCAGAGAACAACAAAATTAATTTTAAACAAATCATCATCAATATCATGGACTGACGACAACTTGCACTTGCATCAGGCTCGATGACAGATTTGCCAAATGTTCCGTTACATTCAGTGTACTGAGTTCACAAAAGCACATCAGGAACTATGCTCTGAACGCGGGCTTTTTAAAAACTTTCAAGCGCTTGTAGGGAACTTAGTTCTTGTGTGTCAAAAGTGCTTTTTGAGAAGGAGAAACAAAATGAATATGCAAATGCGCTGTCAAATCTTCTAGATTGTTTATGAAATACACTTTGCTGATAAATTACGCATGATTTTTCTGCTGTTTAGCAAAAAAACAGGTGCTTACCGATAAACAACTTTATTAAAGTAGGCCCTGACTGTCTGAAACTCTTTTCTGAAACTTTGTTTTTTTAAATTTCACAACAAATAAAATGGCGTCATGCATTTGGATTGTTAATAACAGCCCTGGGGAATTCACGAACTTGTTGATTCAAAATCACTCAAGCTCAAAATCATCACCTGATAATTGTGGAGTTTTGTGAGGCCACTGTGAGTGTATTTATTCACCATGACAGCCACATGACTTGGCAGTCATGTAAGGTTGTGTTTTTTCCCAGGTTTGTTCTCGGGAAAGCAAACCTTGTTGAGAACTGTCAAATTAGTTTTGGGAATTATCCCAACTTGACAATTAAAATATTAATCACCAGTTTCTTGTCTACATGTATTTGTGTTGTGGAGGAATAGTGGTTGTATAAAATAAGTTTAAACTTGTGAAGATCACTGTAATAAAACTAAAAGGTATGGCATGTAAACTGCAGAGCTTAAATTCAAAGGAAATCTCCACAAGCAACAGATTTTATATTCAGAATTTTAACTTGATGGACCAGATATATCTTTAACGAGACAAACTGTATGTGTACAGGTACTTTGTTTTCTTTATCTTTGATTTGGTGAACTTTTAAGAGGAAGTTTGGACTTAAAAGCTAAATGTTTGGAAAGTACTAGAGTATAATGCCACTCTCGCCACCATAGGCAGTGGGCTGTATCGATACCTCTCATCACTAGCCCCCGTAAGGAGTGTAAGCCAGGAATTACACGGAGGCCATGGCCTGTTGCCCTGCTCTTGGCCTTGGTGCCCCTTCAAACATTTCCCATAGACTTTACTATTTTCCCATGGAAGTGCCCTTTGCAAAATGAAAATGGCTTTGCCCTCTCAAAGATGAAAATCCAGGCCTGGGGATACACTGACAAAACAACGCTTATTGAGTGATTGGCTACCAAAATTGACTGCTCTGCGCACAGGCTTTTTAAAAACTTTCAAGGGCTTGTAGGGCGCTTCTTCTTGTGTGTCAAAATGTTTTTGTGTGTGTGTAATCCATTTCAAATGAATCATGTTATTACACTGTCACTCTAAACTGCTTACAATGTGACGTGTCAGAAGGACAAAGGAGAATGAATGGGGGACCAGTTGCTCTTTGACTTGATGCCTCTTTTGATTGCATGCTCTACACGTCTCTAACACAGAAAGGATCGACCACAGGACTAATTAAAATATCCAATTGTATTTGGATATTTCACAGTCACACTTCCATGAGTTATGATCGAGCAATGCATTCTGGGAACTCTTTTGATTATTTGCTTTTGTTCCAGACATTGTTCTTTACTTTGTTCTTTAATTATGTTCTTTATTCTTGATGCAGAATTAACATCTACCATGTACATTATTCATGGTTGCGGTACCCGCTGCTAAAATTATAGGATTCGAATTGCCTCTAGCCACCGGGCAAGCTCGGTAGCCTAGTGGTAAGACTGCTCTAGCATGGCAAAGGTCATGGGCCCAAATCCCATCCGAGTGATATGCAAGTAGGTTTTTTCACAGGACTCATGGAAAGTACTGAGTATATAAAAAATGCTTAATACACATCGGTGTAAGGACAACAAAATGAATTACATTCTTAATCTCCAATGCAAATAACTAACATCTGTTACTTTGTGCTGGTTAATATTGCATGAATATGAATATGAACTTCGTGTTTCGTAGCAGTTGACCTGATAGTGCTTGTGAAATACGCACTGTAGTGTTTTTATTCCCATGTAAGAAAGCTACAATGTAGACCTTATTCATATGGGACAGGAAGTTGAACACCCGCTTCATGTTTTCCTGTATTTCATAAGAAAATCTTCCATGAGGCTGACGCTGGTCTTAGCAGTCTTACAAATGTATCTGTCTCTATGTTTGATATATGGGCACAACTCGTCCAGTCATCACAGTAGTGAATGAACACATGAATGAATACGAGGCATGTCCAATTAGTTCTTTACATACATAATGTATTTTATGTATTGGAAATCATTGAAAGTTTGTTTCATTGTTTTTTTCTTCCTGATAGCTTTCGGTCTTCAGTGGATACTTTTTAGATGAAGTTTTGGAAAGTTCAATTTGCATTCAACTTATCAGGAAGGTCGCACTTTATCAGACTACATTGTCGCCGCATTTTCCTGCACATGGTGTCTTAGTTCCTGTAGTATAATCATGTACTATTTACCGTTGAATTAACTTTCTTTTTAAATAAGTACTGCCACATGCGTACATTGTGTCACAGTACTAACACGTTTACTTAGCTGTCACAAATGAAAAGTCCCTTGGAACCTTTTTTGTCAGTTCAGCTGACTCATGTGTTTCACCTCGAAATCGGCGAGTCAGTGACTAAAATTACAAAGGGGATTCTACTGTGTGAACAGTAGGTATTTGGTTGTAGTAGAATGGAGGAATACAATACAATCAAGAGTAACCCTCATTGTCAAATCAAGGACATGTAATGTATGTTTAGGGGTATACTATTTATAGAAGCTGTGTTGAAAACTGCTGCAACCACAAACCAGAAGTTTTGGCAATTTCATAAAAAAAACACATTGTTTTTTCACAGTTCATAAACGAATGAACAGTACCGGTACCAAATTTCATTAAAACCAAATATTTTTCTTTTAAAAAAGCACGCATGTTTACTTCTGATTTCCTTCTTCTTCTTTTTTAATCCTCGGGGGAAAAAGCTTAAAAATTGTGATTCAAATTCAATAGCCTAGAAAGTCTATTAAAGTGTACACCATTTTTCCAAGGACCAAATGTAGTGCCTGTTACACTACAGTAGACATGAACTTCTTTTTTGAAATTTAACCGAAATGTAGGGAAAATCTGAATTTTTTGGGTGTGTCTTTGAACATGTTTTGCACAAGTCCCGAAACCACCATCGGGTGTTTTCTAAACACAGAGGATTCTGATTGTATTGTGAGGTGAACTGGTTTATGCCATTGTAAGTACTGGGGTCGATTTCACAAAACCCTTCCTAACTTAGGACTAGTCCTAGGCAATGCTAGGAGATAGCACTAGTCCTAAGTTAAGACCAGTTACTGGTCCTAACTTCAGATAAGACTAGTCTTATCTCTTTGTGAAATCGACCCCTGGGCAGGTACTCTGCTAAATGTGCTAATATGCAGTTTTCTGGCGGATCCCAGCTGCACATGTGTATGTCACAGGCCATGAACCCCTACTACATGTAGATACAACACAATGCAACAGAGCATTTGCTGCTCAATATGGGGCTGGGGCATGGCCATGGTTGTACCCCCTCTAGTGTCACTACGTGTCTTCATTTTGTGCTTGGAATCTCAGGAATTCTTAAGAGGATTCGATTTTAAATGTTTTTATTGAAATTTTATAGATCTATGTATTTATTTATTTATTTTATTTATTTATTAAAAAAAAAAAATTGGGGTGGGGGACGGCTTCTGTAGATGAAAAAATTAGTGTGTAGAAACACTTGATATATTTTATATCAAGTAATAAACCAATAAGGGAAACTGACTAGTTTGAGTAAAAAACAATTGAGTGATTTAGCCAGAGCAAGATTTGAACCTGTGACCGCCAGATTAACATGCCCGCGCTCTACCAGTTGAGCCATCCAGTCCTAATATTGGTGGTCTCCCTATTTTGTCAATATTATTCATAATTTTTTTAAGTACACATGTATACAAATTGGGGGGGACCTTGGTCACAATTTTATTTTGTGAACAAGAATTTTTTTGTATAGGTTTTAAGGCATTCAGTTTATTCAGTTTACGGTAACATGTCTACTTTGCTGTGCAGGTTTGCTCTTTTTGGGAATTTATTGTTTTTTTTATACTGTACTGATGACAACACTTTTCCTTTTTGGGGGGATATTAAATAAACATGAGAATGAATAAATGAAATAAAATTGATATTGTCTCTTCTATTTTGCAGTTGGAGCTGGAGAGATTAAATACGGCTACCGATGAAATCAACTCAATGGAGCTTCAGTTAGATGTAAGTAAGCCATGTAGGAATCAAGTGACTTTGTGGGGTGTTGTGGCCGAGCGGTCTAGTTCATCGGACCCAAGCTCTGGTGTTGTCAGCTGCAGAGTGTGGGTTCAAATCCCGGTCATGACACTTTTTCCCTTATGGCAAGGCACTAGAGAATTGCTTCATTAAAAGATGGGAAGGTAGTGCATTCTGCTAAGCCAGCCAGGCCCCTAGTGCGTAATACCCTTGCCTACACCCTTACAGACTGTGAAGAGGGTAAGCCTGTTTTAGCCCCAGCCCCAGGTGCAGGTGGCATTTTGCCCCTGGTGACAGTTGATTTGAGTCAACAGTCCAAATCTGTTTTAAGCGTAGCACTCGCCTTGAAGTGGCCATCCGGCCTTGTGATGTTAGGCAATCTTTCATACAAAAATATTTGTTAAAAGGCTATGGTCGTAGGTTGCAGCGACAACGCTGAAAAAGAATTGGCGTTTTCAGCGATCTGGCCATAGCCACTGTTGAAGCATCGAATTAGACAAGAAACACTTAATAATTTGGTAATTTTACCATTACACCAATGTGGTTTTTTTTTCACTGAACTCGGGGAAAGAACTGAGTACATGTATACAGTGCTTGCATGTAATATACATCGGTGTAAAGGGTTAAAAACAAATTATTTTCTTTATCATCGATGCAAAATTAACATCTAAGAAACACTTAGTTAATCACAATAGTGAAGAATCAGTGACATCACTTACAAGTGTTTGTCACTTGGGCCCAATTTCATAGAGCTGCTTAAAAGGACAATAAGTAGCAAAGCACAACAAAATTATGCTTGCCAGAATAAGAGTAGTGATTAGGGTCTTAAATGACTCGGTCTTTAAACGGCTGTTTAAAACCTTGCAGGGTTTAAACAGTAGTTGAGACCTCGTTGCCACTCTTTTATTCTCGAAATCGTTACCCTGCATTGTTTATTTGTATGAATTGTTGTTTTTGGTCTCAGGAGGCCAGAGCACTCTTCAGGCAGTCACTAACGGAATCTACACACAATCTCAATGCCATCTCTAAGAAGCTAGGCAGTTGTATTGAGAAGGCAAGGCCGTATTATGAGGCAAGACAAAAAGCTAAAGAGGTAAGTTCATTAACAAAAATTAGTCATTTCCTGTTAAGATTTTATTCATCCCAGTTGATTGTTTCTAGGCTAACTCCCTAGTGTGACCAGGTGTGTGACGAGTCTTCAAATCTCCAAAGCTTGTGCCAAGTGATCTAAATTTAGTTATCTGCTCTAACCATGACCTTTCTGTAATATGTTCCATCTGCTATGAGACGACTTGCATCATATTCTTATTATCACAATACATCAGAAGGTGATTCAAAATTAACACAAGTGATTTCCGTTCTGGCAAAGCCTCAACCTTGTTCTCACAAATCATCACCTGGCCCAAAACCAGAAACACATTGCACAGCATTGGTAAGGTTGAAAAAATAACACATAACCTTCAGTACATGGTTAAAAAAATGGTTACGGTGGGAACCTTCCCTTGAAATATTATTGCCTGAAATGCTATGTTTTTGAGAAATGAGTGAAACAAAATTAGTTTTGATTTCGTGAGTCCAAAACTCAGTGTTTGGAATCAGTGAAAACATACAAGTATTTTTAAACCAATTTCCTCATTATTCCCATGGCCGAAAGATTGCTATTGTCAAAAACTTTATTGAAATATTTTTACTTGAAATGTCATAGTTTTGGTTTTTACTGTGACTCCGATGACCGATTGAGCTAAATAATAAAAGTTCACAGATTTGCACACAACCTAAATGGTATAAAGATAGTCATGGTATGGTAGGAAACTTCCTTTCAATGTTTTTGCCTGAAATGCTATTGCATTTGAGAATTGAGTCAAACAGTTATCACAAGTCCATAACTATGTGTTCGGAAACCATTAAAACATATGATTGGGCTTTGCACAATTTTTGGGTGACTCTGATGACAGATCGAGATTGTTTTATGTTGGGTCACATATTCAACATTAAGTATTTTACTGCAAGGTATTTGGGGGCTGCGTTTGAAGTACATGTATGAGACCTACTCCTTTTACATAGCACCATGTAATGGTTTACAAGGTGCTGTGGTGCAATTTGCTGTCGATCAAACCAGGAATACCGGGGTAGACCCCTTCTCTTTTCGATAAGTGCACTGGGTTCTTTTACGTGCGTTACACAACACACGGGACAAACGGCTTTACGTCCCATCCAAAGGACGAAGCAATAGTGGTCAAGTGTCTTGCCTAAGGACACAAGTGTCACGACCGGGACTCGAACCCACACTCTGCTGATCAGAAACACCAGAGCTTGAGTCCGGTGCTCTTATCCGCTCGGCCACGACACACCGTGAAAGTAGTAGTACCCCCTGGAATTTAAAAACAGAACATTTTCAGTTCATATCAAAATCTGAGTAGTGACTTCCACAAACTGAAGGACGATGTTTGATTGACGCCTTCAAGCCAGGACACCCTTGAGCCAATCCATCTGTTTTCTTTTTGTGTACACAGTGTCAGCAAGAGACGCAGAAAGCTGCCGTCAGATTTGAGCGAGCTAACAGCATGCTAGCAGCAGCTAAGGAGATGGTGGATCTAGCTGAACAAGGTCTGATCCAAGAAGGACGGAAGTTTGATGCCAACTGGCAAGAAATGCTCAATCATGCCACCATGAAGGTAAAATCTCATTCTCAAATTCAATCAATCAACCAATCAGTCAATCAGTCAGTCAATTAATCAATCAATCAATCAATTGTTAAACTTATAAGGTTCCAACCCGATGGCCAATGCTTAAGGCAACGTACAGTGAGCTCTCAAGGACAAGTACAAATTGATGAGAATAATATTAATAATATAACACTTGTAAAGCGCAATGTATCAACGTAACAACTATGCGCTCAAGGTGGGCAATAAATCAAATTTAAAGAAAGAACAAAAAAAACCCAAGACATTCAAATTAGACTTTGCCGTTGTAGGAAACTGTCATGAGGTGGATTTTGAGAGAAGTTTTGAAAGAGTTGCGGGATGAAATAGAGTGAATAATGTGAGGAAACTGTCATGAGGTGGATTTTGAGAGAAGTTTTGAAAGAGTTGCGGGATGAAATAGAGTGAATATTGTGAGGAAGGTTCTTCCAAAGACGAGGGGCAGCAATAAGGAAAGATCTATCTCTTTAGGAGCGATGAGATCTTGGTTCAGTCAGAAGATGTTGACTTGCTGAATGAAGACCAGCTCGATTGAGAAGATATTGGTATGACAGTGCAGTACCATATCAAGAGAAGTCTTGAACAAGGGTATAGAAAGAGACTGTCTGATGTTATAAGGAAGATTGTTCCACATTCTAGGTGCAGTGATGGAAAAGGTGCAGTGATGGAAAAGGCACAATCTTCCAACTGTGCTTGCTTCTTGGAAGTGGAAAGACTGAACAAGTTGCTATATTCCAACAAAAGTTACTTCAGTACAATTTGCAAAGAAGCTTGCCAGTCAGAAAGTGTTGAAGTAGGCAGAAGTAAGCTTTGCAGAAGGTGTCTATATAAAGTATGTGACGAGTGTGATGTGATTTTTTGTAGGTTGCTGAAGCTGACCAAGAGAAGCGAGTCAGTGAGCAAGAGCACATGCAGACAGCCAGTGAGTTTCATCGAGTGGAACGAGAGCTGAAGAACATGCAGAAATCACTGCGACGCACAATCAACAAATCCAGGTGAGCAAGAATATTGACCTAAAGGGAGGGTTCACCTGTAGTAATTACTCCAAAAGTTATAGACAATAACAACTTGCTCGGTAAGAACCACTGCAGCTGTTGATAATGTGTAACATTTTGAGAAGCAATTCCCTTCAAAGGATTGCGGTTTTAGAGAGAGGGATTCAAAAACATTTCAATCTGAGAAACATTTCTGCATGAGACGTTCCTCAGATCCTGTTTTCCGATAGCAGATTAATCTTCCTGCGTGGACATAACCTCTCCAGATTTTTTGACGATATTAATGCAAAAACTCTACTACCTTTTGAATTGAAATTTTCACAGGTTAGTTTTGTTTTATATATCTACATTTATATCAAACAATGGAATGGTTCCAAATCCAAAGGTATACTTTGGCTTTAAAGTAAGAAGTACACAGAGCGTTTATCACTGAAAGACAAACTAAAATGACTATCTGATAATACACACTAATTATAAAGCACAAGTAATTTAGGGGTGACAGTCAGGCAATTAAACCCGTAACTGTCGTATAGCCAGGGATCACACCCAAGTTTATGATACAAACTTGGAAGCTAGTACAGTGTACTAATCAGGCCTCGGTTTTGGAGCAAAAATCCACGAGACTGCAGGGCTTGTACCTTAAACTTGGACTGGAATATTCATTTTTACAAGAACAGAATCAAAATGAGAAAAAATGTCTACACAGTTTGACATATAAAATTTGGACAAATTTGTCTCATTTGTCTTATGGGTAAGTATGCTTTGATACTCAACAACATTTTTCATACTCAAAATATTTATCAAACTCAAAGTCAACATTTTTCACACTTAGGTTGTTATTCATTTGAACAACTTTTCTGGTTCCGAGTTTACTGGCCTGATGCTAAAACACACTTAGGTTGTTGTTAATTTGAACAACTTTTCTAGTTGTGAGTTCACTGGCCTCAACTCTCAAGCCTGCAGTCCAGTGTTCATTTCAAACCCTTCTAATGTCTTAATGTTTCTGTTTTTCAGACCCTACTTTGAAATGAAGTCCAAGTTGAACTTTCAGCTTGAGGTAAGTGAAACATACATCAGCGGAATCCCACGACTAGTGTTGAATAAATATTTGGTTTAAAAGGGTGCTATCAAACATCACTTTTATATGGTGAGAAGCCGTTGTTGCCTTTGGCCAGCAATTAGACTTAACTCAAGAGTTTAAATTCCAACCCTCCAATGCTTGGTGACATTTGTCGGTGAATTGACCAACCATTTGATACGATTCAACTGCATGGGTTGTGTATGGTGGTACAACTGTGCACAGAACTAACTGTGTACATGTGTGTACTACGTATAGTGTGCAGTCACCACATGATATCATATTGCAGGCTGGCATAGTGCATCAATTGTTTAAAACTACAGTGGATGATATTGAATGGTCAGACAGTAGGAGGGTTAACTGTGTACTGCATTCACCATGATATAATACTAAGGCTTACATAGTGCATCTATCATTAACTAACAGCGGATGATATTGAATGGTCAGACAGTAGGAGGGTTAACTGTGTACTGCATTCACCATGATATAATACTAAGGCTTACATAGTGCATCTATCATTAACTAACACAGTGGATGATATTGAATGGTCAGACAGTAGGAGGGTTAACTGTGTACTGCATTCACCATGATATAATATTAAGGCTTACATAGTGCATCTTTCATTAACTAACACAGTGGATGATATTGAATGGTCAGACAGTAGGAGGGTTAACTGTGTACTGCATTCACCATGATATAATATTAAGGCTTACATAGTGCATCTATCATTAACTAACACAGCGGATGATATTGAATGGTAAAGTCTATCATATAAAACCACAGTGGATGATATTGAATGGTCAAACGGTAGGACGGTTGACGGTGTATGCATTCACCACATGATGTCTTATTGAATGCTTGCAAAGTCTATCATTTAAAAAAACCACAGTGGATGAATGTCAGACAGTAGGAGGGTAAATTTTTCATAGGAATAAACTTTGATTTTTACTGACTGGACTTTTGTTTATGTTCTTAGACTCAAAAGAAGCGTGTTCAGGAGCTTCAGGAGAAAGTGACGAGTTCTAAAGAGGCCTACTCCAACGCGTTACACAACCTGGAGCAAATCAGTGACGAGATTCATGAGCAACGACGATATCAAGCCATGAAGCTCGGTGAACGAGGGACGGGTGTAGGTGCAGAGTCAACCCCAGAGATACCCACAGAGGTACCCTCAAACCGCCACAGTTACCCGTTTGACCAGATCCCATTGGCACAATGCCAAGAGAGCCCTGGCTCCCCGAAAGGGTTCATCCCCGAGTCAATGTGTAAGGACGATATGTATGTACGACGGCCCAAGCTACGCATGCTTCGCAGACCACTCAGCTTGCAGGAAGATGATATATCGCCGCCCGATCCACACTCGATACTCAGAGCATTTGAGTCAATTGATAGACTGGATGAGATGTCGGACACAGCGAGTTATATCTCGGGGTTATCGTGCGAGAATCTCGATGACTGTGACTCAGACTGTGATAGTGCATTCTCAACGCCTGGTCACTCACGGCAAGGCAGCTATAATACCAAAGATACTGCGGATGCTGCGGAGGTCATTAAAAAGTTACAGGAAGAGAAGGAGCATAAGTCAGAGGTCAGCTGCCAGACAATCACTGGTGACATCGATGAACAAGCTGGATCGTTGGTTTGACCTTTGAACCTTGTTTGACCTTTTATTTTGAAACATATCAGCATTTTTCTTCTTTTTATTTTTATTCAAGTAAATGTCTTGTGTGAATTTAAGTATTTTTCCAGTATTGTTCATGTTTGTGGTCTCCACGAAGAACTCGTGCCATTTATTTTTACTCAGACCGACTTAACTAGTGTTAGCAAGAAGGGAACCAGTTGCAACCGTTTGTACTATACTTTGCATTTTGGCTGGTAACCTGCTTTTGCAAAGGAAGATTTACTTAGTAGAAATCTTTGCTTTACAGTTTATGAATTGATGATTAGACGGTTCTTAAGTCACCCACCACTCTTTCCTGATATAAATATTCATGTATTCTATTTGGATACGGATAAACCAATTGGATAGCTTCAATACAATTATGCTAATTTTTAGGGAGTGGTTTCAACATCTTAAGACCATAAAGTGTCATGTTATTAAAGTGAATGTGAGCATTTAAACGCAGCATTTCTTCATGTATAACTTAAAATTGATTTTCCACTTTGAAAACCTTGTATTCAGATGTTTACGTCAGTATAAATGGAATTTAGTCGTTTTGGAGTCGTACAAAAACCTTTTAAATTACCTCAAATGTAACATGGGATGTGAATGGTATTTACTTACACCCACTGTCTCTATCATAGATGATGATGATCGACCGAGGTTGAAATGATGACGACGATGGTTTCTGGTTACATGTTGGATATGGTTGAAGGAACACTCATGGAAAAAACAAGTCACTGTCAAGACAGTGTAAACTCTTAACAACTTTGCATCGACTTCTGAGAAATGTTCCGTGCTCACCTGCAATTTTTCAGAACCTTTTGGAATTTTCTTGAGTAATCGTTTCCTTTGAAAAACGTGTTGCCACAATGTAACCCAGACTTGACGAAGGAAAGACAACAAAGGTTCTCATTAATAGCACCGGGATTGGAAGTTGTCGTTTCAGAATATTGAGTAGGCACTCACTGTGATTTTTAGAACCTTGTCAGTGACGTGAAAATCTGCCATGGTATGCTGAACTCGTGGAACTTTTCGGACTTACTTTCTTTTGACCCGAAAACAATAACAAACAGAGGTGGCCACCTGTCCATTCTGGTATGCCACATTGTACAACAACAGGACATTGGTCTGGAACTTGGGGTAACACAATAACCCCAGGAAAAGGAATATTACAAGGCAGTTTTCCAATACCAGGTCACCAGGTGTCCCTCACTGTATGGGTGAACCAAAGCTAGGCACAAAAGGTGCATGCCTGTGCACGCTACACTTGAAAGTCTGGGTAGCTATTTCATTCAGCCGTCCGGCTGCCTGTAAAAAATTGAGGGCGCTCTAAAGTTATTCCGGTCATAATAAACTGTCCCCCGTCAGTCAGTCAAGAAAATTGCGGATAAACATGTCATCTTACCTGATTTCAAGCAGGTCTCGGTCAAGTCATCTTATTCTACTTTATAATGACAGTTCAATGATTTGGAACAATCATGCTGTTGTCAGAGCAAGAATACAAACACCCACAAAAATGTCTGTTGTAAAAAAAATTGCTGCAGTTCCATGGGTCAACACCAGACACTTAGTAATGATATTGCATTGTGATTACATTTGCATCTTATCCTTGTGATTATTTAAACCAATTAATCACTTTATCAGTATTAGCAAATAAATGAAACCTCTACAAGTGCCAAAACACTTACACTTGTCAAATTACCAATCAACTTGTAAATTCTTTGCGGCTAGTCCATCGATATTCACATAACTGTAACCACAGTGAGGGCTCAGAATGCCCACTGTACTGAGTCCAGTTTAGCATTGGGTCAGTAACCTCACAACCAAACAGGTGACACAGTCCAAAGTGCGATGCTCACCAGATATACTGTAAAGCTTCCCAATTCCTAACCTCATAAGCATTCAGCAAGTATATAAAACAAAGCAATATTTAAGATCTTGTACAGTATATTTCTGGCTTAATGAAAGATCTGAGATGCAAATCCAACCCTGACAGGTACTTGGGGCCTTTTCCAAACCATGGCTCCAGTTCTGGCTCTTGAGTAAGTTTGATGGATGGAACATCTACACTGTTCCAAAATTGATGATAAAGCCCAAATCGACGACACAGCCCAATCCTAGGTTTGGAAAAGGCCCAAAGTCAAGAAACATCATCCAGAAACCCAGAAGCGTTTTCCAAACCTCAGTTTCCAGTCTTCAGGCTTCATTTGATGTTGGAAACACATACAAAAAGTTCACTGCTCCAAAAATTATGATGAAGCCCAAGCCAAAGCCCGAGCCTCAGCCTAGGTTTTGAAAAGGCCCCAAACCACAAAGAATCATCCAGCAACCCAGAGGCACTTTCCAAACCTGGGCTCAGGCTCCAGGCTTCGTTTGATGTAGGAAACACCATGCAAAATATACACTGCTTCAAAATTTATTATGGAGCCCAAACTAGAGCCTGAGCCTCGGTTTGGAAAAGGCTCCCAGATTTGTGGTAGCTGTGGTCAAGGTGATGTGGATAACTGTGGACTTGCCCTTTTGATGTTTTTTAAAAACTATAATTTGACAGGGTATGTATAGTGTATAGTATGTATATGTATTTAGCCAGAGATATCACATTAAAAGTATTTTCGTACCTGTGTACATGTGTCGATTGTACAGTATTGCAATAATATATCGTACAAGAAATTGTAGTTTGTAGATTTTTCTAAAGTTTGAACCTGTTCTATATTTATCATGGATGGGACAGACATGGATCAAAGTTCATGTATGTGTATTAATTTACAATGCATTGTTACGGTAAAACAAAGTGTGAATGCTCAACATGAGATCTGAAAATTGAGACTTTGGTTGAAGCATCGAGTGTTTAGCAATGTTAATGGGAAAATCATTTCCACCCATAATGCATTGTTACTGGTGCCCTGCATAGCAAAAGCAGGACAGCTAAAATTGCCTCGCAGCGGACATGCACAAATAACTTCACACAACATTCTCAGAATTCTATCGCCCACCACATTGTGTTATCTAGAGGGCGTACAAAACCATGCAAAACAGCCCGCCTAGAAGCCTTTTTGACCATTTAGAAAATGGCGCTGACCCTTCATATAACACAGGTCACCCATCAGTTCACACCACCAACATTTTGTAAGTGGACATCTGTATGCAATTTACCCATAGGGATTTGTGCTCATGGTGGGACAGAGCAGTTACATGAGAGTAATAACAAGTGCTCCCTCTAGTTTATTATATAACTCTATGGGCCCAGCATCACAATGAAGTTCAACAGCTACTTGAGTGGGGAAAACAATTACGGGAATGCAAACTTGTTTATAATGTGTTTCTTAATGATTTAATTGTAATTTTGAAATTTTTACGCTTCTGAATTTTTCAAAATTTTTGATCAACAATCAGCCCCCAACCTCAAGTTTTTGAAAAAACTAGCTACACTTCTGCCGCAGATGGCATGCGTAAATGACAATGCTTTGACGTCATCTGTGGGTTGTTGCTTTGTTATTGCAACAAAGCAGCTATACAAAATGGAGTTCACTCAAATTTTGAAAATGAGTGATGACGCCACTGGGATTTTCGCGAATATTTCTGAAAAGCACCAGAGAAGGGTATTCCAAATTATTGTTTTCTTACAGTTAAAATCTGTTTAAACTCTCTTGTGAAATCAATTTTTCTTATTGATTGAACACATTTTAAATGAATTTCAGCAAAAAATACATGTTGCCGTTTTCGTTCAAGCTGGTCTTTAAACCCATTGTAATACTTTGTTGATTGATTTTGAAACCAAATATCCAGATGTAGATGAATTTTCAGAAGGCTGCTGCAGTATATTCGCATTGACAATAATGAGTTTCTGAATTATAAGATTTGTGAATTTTTAAGTGAATTATTTTAATGGATCTTAAATAACTGAAATAGTGTCCAAGGTTTGTTCCTCTGAAGCTAGCTATGCTTTGTGTTAGCAAAGTACAATCATAATAATGATGTTTAAAGACTTAGACCTTTTAGTTTTTTTACGTTCACTGGTCACAAATATTGTAAACCTTATTTGCATATTCATCACTCACCTCGGAAAGTTGACCAATTAGGTTCAGCCATCTTGATTCTCTCACACTCAGATCATACAGATCATTGGAATTGAGGCTGGAGGGACAAAACAGTCTGGTTCCTTTGTGTTATCATTATATTAGTATTCAGTGTTCATATTGCATACCAGGAATACAACAAACATGGTGGAATTGGGATTTAAAACTTTGCACAGTGGAGATACAATCTAGAGAGGTTAGTCATAACTTCATGTGCAAGAAATAACTCTTTTACACTAGTTGTGGCAGTTCTGATCAGAACCCAGGGGTGTAAAAACTTGACGTTTATCATCTTCAGGAGAAAGGTGGAATTAGACACTAGACAGGCAACTCTAGAATGTACTGGATTACCAATGCAAAGTGGAACTGTAGGAAAATGAATGGGATTTAAAGTGACTCGTGATTCTTGCGTTTCCAAACTTTGCACTCAAAAAGTTGTCAGAAATAATTTGTACTTCATCCTTTTTCATGTTTTAAATTGTGTTTGTAACATTACTCTCAGCATTATTTAGGTTTATTTGATTTTGCAAAACTTCACCTTGTCGTTTTACATCCCTGTTAACAAAAGCACTAAAAATATTGCCAAGTTTTATTGAGCAAAACATTTTGTGAGTTGCATGTAAGCAATGATGACAACGTTTAATTTTGATAAATTCCTAAACTTGTCTGAGGTTGAGAGATTTCTACATGTAAATCATTCTCTGTGGGTATCGGATCTTTGAAACGGTTTTTAAAACTTTGGGTCGAACAAAGACAAATTGACTAGAGCGGGACTTGAACCTGCGACCACTGGGGTAATGTGCCGGTGCTCGACCAACTGAGCTATCTAGCCCTATATTGCAATCTCCCCATTCCTGCTGCTTCCCATCATAAAGTTGGATTTTACCCCTGGCTATACGGTAGTTACAGGTTGACTGGCACCCCCAAACAAAGATATTGACAAAATAGAGAGACTGCCAATGTAGAGCTAGTTAGCTCAGTTGGTAGAGCGCCAGCACAATAATCTGGAAGTCGCTGGTTTAATTCCTGCTCTAGTCAATTTGTATTCAGTCAACCCCAAATTATTTGAAATTTACTCTCAGTCAGTTTCCCTTAAGGTTTATTACTTAAGTTTTGTAAAATATTACTATTATTTGTTTATTTTTATGCAGAATTTGGTGTGATGTTTAGCTATGATATCTAGCACTGTTCTGGATGGACTGCTAACATTGTAACAATGAATTATTATTATTATTATCTTGTCTTTTAATACCTTTGTATTTCATTCATTGATAACGGTTATAAATGTTTGATGGTTCGTATTCCACCAGGTCACCTTGTGTTGTTAAATAAAATATAGTTTTAATATTCATTCATTGACAATGTTTGCTGTGTACTTGTAATTAGTTCTTGACTATTTAACAAATATATAGGAAGTAACTCTGAATCCCTTTGCACATCGTGGTTGAAATGGGACGTGAAATGGCTGCAATATACCTGATAAGCTTACCTGGGCCCAAGTTCTTTTCAGCTGCCCAAGCAGAGAATATTGCTTAAACCTGTCTGCTTAAAGAGGGGCTACATGGTCAAAATGAGTTTTGTGATGCACTCATTTTCCAAATAAAAGTGGTGAAAAAGTTAGAAGTCTCTAACCTCACATTAAAATGGTTTGATACTCTTTCAGAGTGAAATTTGTGCATTCCACATACTGACAGAATTTCTGCTCCAGTCATGAGGTCAAATTTTTCCTGAAGACGAGCAGAGTATACTGTTCGAAACGTCGAGACCACACTGGCTCTTTCCAGAGCCAACACTCCCTCAAAAGAAATTGTATACATGGTTGTACCCGCAAGTTGACTATTTATGTATATAATTTATAGTTACTTCTTAAGGTCAAGTTCAATGCCGTTTTGAGTGAACTGAAACTTCTCTGTACAAAAATGTAGACCATATATTTGAAATTTAACGTTTTTGAACGTTGCACATGGTTGGCATTTTACCATTTTAATATAAGGTTAGAGACTTTTTTTCCCATTTTTGTAAGGACTCTATAGGAAAATAAGTGGATCACAAAACTGAGTTTGACCTTGAAGCCCCTCTTTAACCAAAACAAAAAAGCAGGATAACAGTCTCAGATGGTACATGTGACATGGTATTTTGGCTGGTAACCTTATTCTGCTGAGCATATTTTTATTGTCCTGAGCTACTTTGTATGTTTAAGCAGCTCTATGAAATCCCAGAAATGCCCATAAACCCCATGGTAAGAAAACCCAGGGAAACTCATAGGAAATTTTAACCCACCTCCACCCCATGTTTGATTCAAACTTGGTGCATTTTCACAAAACAAAACTCCCAATAATTTACAATAGATAAAAGGGACCTTGGCACTGTCTTGTTTATCTTCTGTAGGGCCATGTTTCCAAATGGCAGCTATAGCTACAGCTGGATCACCACCAAGCCCATTTCATTAAGCTTGTAAGCACAAAACTTGCTAAGCACAAGAAAATCAGGCTTAGTAGAAGCAGGTTACCATCTAAAATGCCATCATGAAGTTAACATTGTTAACTGGTACCCCAGTCATTTTTTGCTTATTTCTGCTGAACAGCTTTAAGAAAATGGGCCCTGATGCATTAAAGCTTATAGGCTGCCCTTCAATGCACTCTAAGCAATAGCCATAGTCAAAGTGGCGAATTCCCACACAGCCAAATACAAGAACATTAGATTTACATGGTTAGTCTGCTGCCACCTAGAGGTAAGTCTCTAATTACAAGCGGAAATGAAAACAGCATTCCCAGTCTATACAACAAGAGTCATAAGTCAGCAGTACAAAAAATATACATCTTTTCATTTACAATGATAAACAGTCCTGATTATGCACAAAACTTACTACATAAAACTACAAAAACAAATCAGTTTTAATGTAATAGCTCAACTTCAACATTTCAGGTTTAGACACAAAACTATTCTTAATGATACATGTAGCTGCTTGCCTACCGAAGATTGCTTTGATTACAGCGATTGGGCATCATTTTTATACGATTTGTGTGTTTTTTTACCCTTTGATCTTTTAGCTGCCTTAAGCAATTTTTGTAATCAACCATTTGATAAAAAAATATGAGAATCTTGAAAAACAAATTAAAGTTTCAGCAATTGCACAGTTAAAGAAAATATTGAAAAACATCACATTCAAGTTTGAAAATACACATAGTTTTTTTTCTGTCTATTTTGTTAAAATTCCACATTCCATTCTACTACTCCTACTGCTAACACTGCTAATAAAGTCGCTTGTTCCCCAAAGTGGAGGGTTGGATGCATTCATAGTCATGTCAGCTTGGATTGGCTTGATTGCCACCCAGTCTTGGATAAGGTTTTAGTTGATACACTTGAGATCGACTGGGTTGTTGTCCATTCAGTGCTTTCTTGGGTGGTCACTTGGAAGAACGCCTTCCGAACACCTTCTTTGGCCACTTTTCATCACTCAAGCATTGGATGTGCCCAAACAAATGCAGTCTACACCAGCCTCGCTTCCATGGGCAGCGCGCTGTATCAATGCCTCTCGTCACTAAACCCTGGAGGGGAAACACTTAATAATCCCGCTGATTGGCTGACCAAAAGTGACTGCTCTGCGTGCACGCTTGTTAAAAATGTTCAAGCGCTCGTAGGGCGCTTGTAGGGTGCTCAGTACGCGCTGATCAAAATGCAAATTTGTTGACGCAATACACTTCAAATGACTTGATGCCTCTTTTGATTGCGTGCTCTGCGTACATCTCTAACACAGAATGGATCAACTATAGGAATAGTTAAAATATCCAATATATATTTGTATAATTATTTAAAAGTTTCACTTCCAGGGGTTATGATCGAGCAAGGCATTTGGGGAAAAAATGGTGCGGCCAGAACAGACACCACTGGGAACAAGGTTGAGTCTGCCCCATCTGACAATTTCCTTAATACCATGAATACCTCTCTTAGCGCTCTTAGTTAATCCAGTGGCACTCTTTACTCTGGTTTATACTTCTTCTTTTTTTCTTTTTATAAAAGTAAACAAGATCTGGTGGAATAACTCTTCAGGAAAGTTATTAGTATAAATATTAAAATAGCATATAAATATTAAACTAGGTTTAAATCAACTCTGAACACCCCTAAAGGTGAAGTGTGGGTGATAAACTGTTGCATTACTTCACCAACCTTGCATTCATTCACTCCTTGACCTCAAACGATCCCCCTCTACCCATTCCTTTCACAAACTGTGTCGCACCTGGCAATGACTCTGTGCTAAGAACCTCTGAACCTGAGGAGAAAATTGAATGTAAATTTAAGAAGCATCCTGTTGAGTTGTTAAAACGCTCGCCACCTTAAGATGTTGGAAAGTTCCCTCCTTGTATAAATCAGCGCCCTTCAGTCATTCTGATTCTTTAATAAAAATGATGGAAATATTGAAAGCACTGGTATCCGCCGCAAGCAGTACTCATGGTGCTGCTCTGCAAAAACCAACCAAAAAACAATAAATGAAAGTAGCATCACATAACCAGTTTCACAGTTTCACGTAGGAAGCTCCAAGAAACCAAAGCCTTGGTGCTGCGATCTGAAAACTTCTCTCCCCACCATCAATGATTCACCACTTTTTCCTGAAGGAGTTTTAGTTGTAAAAAAAACCTGTAAGCCGCGATGCATTGGGGCATAGAACTGGACAAGATCACTTAAATATACTGGGAAAAAGGTGCCGCATACTCCTTTGTATTATCAATGACCATTACAGCACATATTAATAAAGTTATCTGTGAAAGTCCTGCAGCCATTGATTGGAAAACAACTTTCTTCATTCCAGGGTCATCACACAGACATTTATTTGCCTTATGTAACTTTGGTGCCAACAGAAGTGCGGATGCAACAATACTTTCTTCTTGATTGTATCAGAGACTTTATTGGTAACATGTTTGCAAGACTTGTGATTTTTTGTTTGTTAAAGGCATGGTGTGTTGTAGCCAAGAGATCTACCCCACTAGACTCTGATGGCTAAGTTATCTGAGTGTGGGTTCGAATCCTGGTCACGACACAATTGCAATTCAGCTTTGCCCTACAGCAACTGAGCACTGGATATTTTACTTCTAAAAATCAAGATTTTGCCGAGAAAATAAATTGTTGTGTCAATGCAACAGCATTGTTTCTCAATTTTGTAACAACACTGTATCCTGATGCCTCTAGGTTTTGTTTGTACATCCAGAATATTTTAAGTAAGATACAACATTCTAAAAAATTACATACACCATATTTTTCAGAATATATGCCCCTGGAATGTAAGCCACAAATGTTGGTTAATAAATTTAAGTTGGACAAGTTTGCTGCTTAAATTTTAGTCAAAAATTGCCAAAGTCGACTTAACTACTTCTGTATAACTCGCCTGGTATAAAGCCGCGGAGCTTTTGGCATGAAAAACAATTCATAAGCTGCTGGTAAGATTTTCAAATTTTTTTGTAACCTAAATGTTACTCTTGGACATTGTTGCACTGACACGACAAACTGACAAAGTCTTACCAGTATCAAACTCATAATGCAAAGCGTCTTGAAATGTAGAGCTATCAAAGGAGCTGTTATAAGCTGACCGTCTGTCAGTTTTCATACATCCCTGTGGGAATGCAGCGATCTGCTTAGCAAGAAGGATTGCATGATCAAGTGCTGTAAAAAAAGAAGACAAAGTTTGCTGTTTAGCAAGAAGGATTGCATGATCAAGTGCTGTATGTTTGTTTCATACTAAATGTTGCTGCATCAGACCACAAATAAATAAGTTGATCTAAAAAATGTATAACTAGAAAATTAATCTTTAAATATTTTACACATTTTTCTGATAATGAAACCATGGAACTAAAAAGTGCCTTGCACTGTGTGACCCGTAGGCCTGAAGAAACCTGTGAAGAGAAGATGTTGAAGTCAAAGGAATCTCAGTTTTAGATGTGGGAGGAAAACCTAAACAGGGACATAAAACCCAATCCACATGAAAGGCTCCGGTTCAAGGTTGGATTCGAACCGGGTCCACAGAGGAGAAAGGCAGGGAAGAGAGACCCCCTCAGCAACTGTCAATAATTATAATGATTGGGTCTGGTTCTCCCATTCAATGCATACAAACTCACCTTCTCCATCTGGTACCACTCTGTTCGCAAGACCAAAGCTATACGCTTCTTCAGCTCCTACTGGTCTACCTGTTAAGATCAAATCAAGTGCCCTGGAAAGTCCAATGAGTTTAGGTAGACGGACTGTTCCACCATCAATCAGAGGGATGCCTGAAATGAGTAGAGGGGCAAATAAAAGCTGATCATTCGACAATTGTTGAAAGCGCACCATTGCAATATGATGAAGTATATCAGGGTCCAATTTTATGGCTTCACTTATTGCAGAATTCTACCCTTAAGGTGCCCTGTAAAGCACATAGTTGGATGGGCCATAAGCGAAGAATTCCAGGCCATGAAATTGGGCCCAATGATCTTCTCTAACGATCATTGATTTCTATGGATTAGTCCTACTGTATGTTGTTCCGACACCTGGATGGAACATATTTGTTGACCACATTTTAACTCTGACATTAGAGAGTTACATGGTTATGTACAACTCAATAAATTCAGTCATTCTATATATATTACACAAGATTTTATATCTTGAATTATATTTATAAGAATGGACGCAAGCCAAACTACATGCACTCATGGAACCAATAAGCCATTTGTGAGTTAGTTTTGAAGTAATTTCTCACTTTGAAGTCCTCAGACTAAATCCAGTATTGCTATGTCCCATGGTTTTGGGCCATACTTTTGCATCTCCAGATCAGCAAAGACTGGTATCTTTGTGCCACAGATTTCATCAAGAATTGTGTATGGGGTGTTTGTCGTCTCTTATGTCACTAAGAAAAAGCTTGCCCATATCCATGTGACACAGCAACACTAGATGTAGTCTGAGGAACTCAAATTAAGAGGCCATATGATGAGTTAATGATATAGTATGTTAGCAGGAGGTTTAGAACAATAAACTAACAGAAAATTATGCAAAGCAATTTACATAAATTACCTAGATACAGTAAACCAACATTCTCTGAATTGCATCTGTGAATTGAAATGAAAAGTAAAATTACCAAATCTCCTGTTGAAGATTCCGAAGGTAGCACTCTTCTCAACTACTCTCATATCACAAATCAGTGAGAGCTCCATACCTCCTGCTACTGCATAGCCACTTACTGCTGCAATCACTGGCTTGCTGAGTACCATCTTACTTGGACCCTGCAAGTAATATCAGTCCACGAATCAAATTATTGAAGGAACTGTGCTCATCTGTAAGAATGAATTGTGACGTGTCGTGGCAGAGCTGATCAGCAGAGTGTGGGTTCGAGTCCTGGTTGTTGCACTTGTGTCCTTGAGCAAGGTACTTTACCATAATTGCTTTGTCCTCCGAATAGGAGAGTAAGCAGTAGGTCATACTAAATTGGTAGTGCATGTAAAAGAGCCCAGAACACTTATGGTGGAAGAGTATAGGCTAACCCTGGTGTTTCTGGTTCACATAGCAAGCACCCTTGTTTACAGGTTTCCTCAGGCTTGAAAGCTTCAGTGATTAAGTTCACTTCTGAGGCATCCTTGGTTTCATTACCACAATTATGTAATACAAAATAATAATGATTCAGCAATAACCCTATTGAATGATAACAATCTCTGAATATTCACCCCGAACCTTCTTAAAGAACATTTTCTTGATGCATATTCATAATTTTCCTAAAACTTAATGTACTTTTCCTGTATTTGTGTTGGTCAGTCTGTACTGACCAAATTCACCTGACATCCTCATCACAACAATCTTGGTTATCAAGTGAGTGAGTAATAAACCACACGGGAAACTGACTGCAGTCGACTAGGTAATTTTTAAATAATGCTCACCATAAATTTTATGTGCAGTTTGACTCCCAAAATGGTGAGCATGGCAGACAGCAGTCTTGTGTAATGTTGGTGCTAGGGGTCAGTTAAAGTGCATTGTCTTGTCATCACTTGTCTGTACTTTTTCTGTAAACCTGAGTGTTAACTGTCAAATGATTGACCCTACCTGTCATAACTGCCATTATCATCCTGGGTAGGATTTTTGAAAAAGGTTTGATAGATGAAAACAATAAATTACCTATTAGTCCATTGTCTCTTCCTCTCTTGTTGACTTTTTGTATGTCAACCTGAATGTTAATTGTTTAACGATTGACCATACCTGTCATATTAACTGTAATTTTCATCAGGAAAGGGATTTTTGAAAAAAAGTTTGATGGATGAACACATTAGGTAATCTAGTGTTTGTATTCTTACCATTGGTCCACGTGGATCCAAATTGACTTCTTTCAGATCAAAGTCTTGGTATGATGACACCTCTTTCAGATCCATTCCTGCACAAAAGTTACCACCTGCAACAAGAATTCATATACAAATCATTTTAATAATCCTTCTTATTACTCTTGGGAACATTTTCAAGTGAATTGACTCACCATTTGAAACCATGCATCTGCACAGGTTATGAATGTTGGCACAGCTATGAACGGAGGTAAATTCATATGTGTGTAGGCATTCAGCACATTACATCATACTGCAGGATTGTTCAAAAGTGGATGATATTGAATGGTCAAACAGTAAAAGGGTTGACTGTGTACTGCGTAGATGCATTCACCAAATGATATCATATTGCAGGCTAGCAATAGCATCATTCAAAATCACAGTGGATGATATTGAGTGGTCAGACTGTGTCCTGTGTACATGTAGATGCATTCACCAAATGATACCATGCTGCAGGCTGGCATAGTTTATACATCATTCAAAACCACAATGCATGACATTAAGTGGTCAGACAGTAGGAGGATTAACTGTGTACTGTGTAGATGCATTCATCACATGATATCTTATTGCAGGCTGTCATAGTTTATAGGCCCCCCTATATCATTCAAAACCAGTGGATGACATTAAGTGGTCAGACAGTAGGAGGGTTGAGTGTGTACTGTGTAGATTCATTCATCACATGATATCATATTGCAGGCTGGCATAGTTTCTTAAAGGACAAGCTAACAGGTCTGCTGGCCAATCACTGAAAAGGTCAAGGGCAAACCCTGATAAGCTTTTAAATTCTAGAAGTCTTCCGGAAAACAAATCAGCAAATGAAAAAAAAACCTCTTTGGTCTAGTGTAGTGAAAGTTGTTTATGAAACTTCACTTGAGCAATGGAGATGCTTTGTTGTTGTTGTTGTTGTTGTTGTTGCTGTTGTTGTTGTTGTTGTTGTTGCTGTTGTTGTAGTTGTTGTTGTTAATGTTGTTTTTGTTGTTTTGGGGAGGGGGTTTTCTTACCAACACCATAGAAAACAGCTACACTGAGGTTGTGGTCTTTATCAAACTCTTCAAATGCTGATCTTAAGAGTAAAGCAGTCTGACGATTCACTGCATTACGACTGTTTGGTCGGTTTATTCCTACAAGAAAGATGTTGTCTTGTCTCTCAGTAATAACAGTGTCCTCTGATTGATGCAAACGAAACAAACCGATTATTAATAACATACATTTGGATTTGTACTTATTTTATTTAATTTATGATCATCTTACACAGCAAGTTCATAGTCAAAGTTCAAAGTTGCTTAGCAATAACTTAAACAAATAACAGTTTCAATGGAGTCCAAATTAGGTCAAGTCACACAATTTTTTTTATGAGAACAGAAGAAATAAAACAACATAATTGCATAGACTTTAAAACAACATTACAAAGAAGGACCTGAAATCCAAAGGGAGTTCATCAAGTTCAAATACCGCATTTTTAATGTAAACAATAAAACAATTAATGATGAATAAACCCAAGTTTTCAAGGATTAAAAAAGTCAGACGCTTTCAACATGTTCAAAGTATTTTAACAAAACATAAACATTTCTTTATCTTATTTGTTGTTGCTTTTTATGCAAATCATGCCTAATTACCGGTGTCAAACTACTGTTTGGTATTGAATAACAAAAGCCCATAATCTCAAGAAGTAAACATCTGACCAACTTAATTTTTGGACAAGCATGACAAGGAATAGAAAGGTAAAATGTCTTCAAGATTATTATAAAAACAAAAAAAGACATTTGCGTCAAGATGAATGAGGACATGGACTCTTGGAGGCCGGACAAAGCATCTCCTCTACATACTGACATAAACTTGAATTTGCTCAATGCCCCCCAGCCACTCCGTCCGTCTGTTCTGTGCACTACACTAGTGAATAGTGCAGACTCAGGAATAACTGGGGCGCTGTGCTCCCTTTTTTCGAAATTTTGACATCTTCGGGAGTTCGGTCGTGCTAGTAGTAGTACTAGTACTTACTTTAGTAGTATGACCAAAGATGTCAAAATTTCGAAAAAGGAGTACAGTGCCCCCAGCTACCATGGATGGTTACTGGGTTAACTTAGTCTACGAGTATGACTACGTCATTACGTGACAACAAGTGTGTGCTAGAGAAAAGGGGCGGAGTCAATGTCATATTTTATTATGTTATTTTATTTATTTACAATAATTTATAACCAACAATAAACATACATAGCATACATTCATAACATTTTCATTTCGACATAACTAAACTTTCGTGAAGACAAACCCCCCCCCCTCCCCGCGCCCACCGAACACAGCTCTCGTCGTATTACATGTATAATGTATTAACGCAGACAATCTAGTCGCTGTAGTAGGACGGAGTGTGTTTACAAACATGACATTGACAATGAAAAACTTTTTATTTCGGGAAATTTACAAACCTGTTTCTGCAGCAGATGAAGTGAAAAGTCGTTGTAAACTTGAATTGAACGCACCAGCTACTCTATTGCAGGTCGCCTGTACATATAAATGTCGACTTAAAAGCCCCAGTCTTGAAAAATGCGCCATTTCTTACTCCGTCTAAAGTTTTGCAAAAAAATTACAGATTTGGGTTTTTACCGTCTGCTTCTTTTAAAGTTCCACTTGTCTTGTTTCCCTGTTATCTTTGTATTTCGGATCACCATGTCATGACAGGGAGCCAGACGAAAGTTGTAAACATACGGCTGTTCCACTTATATGCAGGGGTTTGTAGTACATGCATGGGTTTCTAATAAAAGTGAAACATAAACTATCTTATACATTTTTTTACAAATTTAGAGCATTTTGGAAAACAGCTTCTTTAAAGATAATATAACAAACATTTAATGTGTTTTTTATCTTTAAAAAAACCCCATTTTGGTTGTTTTTTGGTTTTGATATCAAGATCAGTAAGTTACTTTTCCCCTCTTCCACAATAAATAAGCTGTTTTAATTTAGAACTTAAAATTTGAGTGTAAACAAACAATATATTTTTGCTTTTGTTAATAACAGCCGATATACCAATTTTGTTTTTAAAGAAAATAAATACTCTGTTCTTTTTTAAGACCCGCAGATTTAGATTTCATTCACATTTAAGTATGACCTCTTCAGAATATTTAATCACGTGGGTTTCTAGCATGTTCCACACAGTGAGGAATGGATGGGTGTATATTTACACGTGCAGTTCGTGTTAAATTAATTATTCGTGAGTTTACGTAAATAAACTTTCAGAAATAAACAAGTAAATTTTTCAAATGTATGTATTTTAATAATATTGGAATTAGTTCTAAAATTTTATTCGAAAATGATAAGTTATAACAGAAATTGATATTGTGCTGTCACAAACTGCACGTTTACAAAGATTCATTGTTAGTTCAGCACGCTGTTTCCTGGGCACTGCGTTCGAAATAGAAAATTCAGGCCCACAAAATCTGTATTTTTAAACGTTTTTCACAATGTCTACGGCAAAAATGCTGTCAGTGGGAGGGGAGAGAACCTCTGGGGATACAGTCAGAAATCAAAATGGTAAGTTTGAATGAAATATTAAATTAATTTCTTGTATTTTAGAAATGAATGACATTTTTTTTGCTGACTGTATCTGATTATCTGGCATTGACACATTCAATATTAAGGTAAATTACTTGTATTTCCGACACTAATGATATGGTTTTGTGATAAAAAACAAAACTGCTCTGTAGTCTGTTTTCTCCTGTTTTTAAAAGATATGTTTGTGTACTTAGTTTAAATGTTTTAACATTTAATTGTAGATGCTTTTGTTAATTGAAATACTCCAGACAGGAAGAAACTTGCATTGGATTGTTATTTTGCTTTCCTAAAAATAAAAAGTAAAATTGTTGTCTGGTTGTCAGGTTGTCACATTTTTTTGTTAGTTTTGTTCTAGACACAATGCTAGACCCAGTAACTGCGGTGCTGTATACTCCTTGGAATTTCTTTTTTACATCTTCGGTCGTACAGTAACTAGAGCCCCAGGAGCAGGAAAGTTCTCACTCTGACAACATAATCGTCAATAATTTGCTATGATTTTCGGAACACCTAGCCAGCCACAGAAAAATCCCTCAAAATGACAAAAAAGACCAAACAAGATAGCTTGAAAATTGCCTACTGGATTCTCAATGCGTCAAAGATGCAACATCAGACATTTAATTGTACTCGCGATCACTTTTTGTGATTTTTAAGTTCACATCGGAGAAACAATGTCAAGTCTCATTTGGGCTCCTGGTATCAATAATATGGACGCCCTGCTGTTGCGCTGTCGTCTCGGTGTGTAGATCATATCGTCACATCACCTCATCACCTGTTTAGTTTACCGCTGATGCATTATGGATGTGAATCAACGACTGTTTAACAGCACACTGGCTACAGGCGCTGCAGCTAGTGCCCACAGAATCAAGGTCCAATTTCATGGCACTGCTTATCAAAAACTCTGCGCTTATGGTGCCCTGTAAAGCACACAATTCGATAGGCTGTAAGCACAAACTTTCGCGGTAAGCAGAGCCACGGAATAGGGCCCAGGTGAAGAGTTTGTTAGTCAAAATTTTCTCTCCATTAAAAATTCAGTGGCTAAATTTGACAGTTTGTTAATATTTTGTGGGTAACAATTTCGTTATTTTTTGCTTCAGTGACTGCTGCGTTAGCTGTGGCTAATATTGTGAAGAGTTCTCTTGGACCTGTTGGCCTCGATAAGATGCTGGTAGATGATGTTGGAGTAAGTATCTCAATTAGCTCCATCTGGGTTTCATTCTTGCACCACGTTGTGTTTTGATGTTTGTGCAATAAAGGTAATAAATGAATTTCAAAAAATGTAAAAAAATTAAAATAACATTTTGTTTTCTTGATTTTCTAGGATGTGACAGTCACTAATGATGGTGCTACAATTCTGAAGCTACTGGAGGTTGAACACCCAGCAGCCAAGGTTCTCGTAGAACTTGCTGATCTACAAGATCAGGAAGTAGGGGATGGCACTACATCAGTGGTAAGCTCCTCAAAACATTTACAATCATACGCTGTTTGCTCCATACATTTATTAACAGGTCAACTCGAAATTGACATTATTGTTCTTTTGTTAGCAGAGCCATGAAATTGGGCCCAGATTTGTTGCAATTAATTGTTACATTGGGAACTAATTAGCCATTCATTAGTCTGGACTGTCTTTAATTGATGTGTTGTTTTTTACTCTGGTCAGGTCATTATTGCGGCAGAGCTGTTGAAGAATGCAGATGAGCTCGTCCGACAGAAGATTCATCCAACGACAATCATCAGTGGCTACAGGCTGGCCTGCAAGTCAGTCTAATTCTTGTACTTTTCAACTTCACAACTCATTGACCAATAATTTTCACTCTAAACCTATTTCATTCTAATCTTGATTTTAGTTCCATGGTTCAAATTTTAAACGTCGTCAGTCAATCTCCGCTAGGGATCAATCATTGATCTTTGAAAACAATGTTCTTCAAATTGGATGAAACCTAATCCAGAATAAGACCCCAGCATACCTAGCTTTTCATTTTTTTATACTTTCTCCATCCATTCATGTGTTATCTACATACCCTGTCCAAACAATTTCATGTTTTTTCTGATATTCTAGGGAGGCTTGTAAGTACATCCAGGAGCATATGACCATCGGTGTAGAGGAGCTTGGAAAAGATTGCATCATCAACGCAGCCAAGACGTCCATGTCTTCTAAGCTTATTGGACGGTATCCTTGATTTATAAATGACAAGCCTGTAGTTTGTCAGGGTTGTTCACTGGTCTCCATGCACCTTCAGATTTTCTTGAAAGAGGCAAAAATGCCATCGTGGAGGTGAAAGACTCGGCCCTTGTTTTGACCCAACCTGCAATCTATTTGAAATAATCTAGAGAGTCTGTAAACCTCTATTCTTGAATGGCGCTAGTTTTTTTTTATTAATCGCCCGGTAGAGGGCGCAATATCAACTGGCTCAGAGGGACTGGCCAACTCTACAAATCTTGTTCAAAACTAGCATCTGTCAAATATAGGTGACAATTGAAAAATATATGATTTTCTGCGAAACTTTGATCTAAAACCTAATAGAAAACCCTACTCATAGGTGAAGTGTACAATCAACTCATTTTCTATTTTGTCCTGATGCATTAATGTCGTCGTTGAAATTTCCTTTTCCTTAACACCTTGATCTTCAGGGATTCCGACTTCTTTGCTAATTTAATCGTTGACGCCGTGAACGCAGTGAAGCTGACAGACCCCAAGGGTATTGTACGCTATCCTATCAAGGCCATTAACATTCTCAAAGCACATGGCCGTAGTGCCAAGGAGAGTGTCCTGGTGAACGGATATGCACTCAACTGTATGGCCGCTTCACAAGGTCAGTTCACTTGACTCATGTTTTATTATCGCTTGATTTTGTCTTTACTTAAAAGAGGCTGTGCCGTCATAATCATAGTAGGCCTGTGGCTGTACATGGAGTTATCAACTCTTGCCCAGTTACTGCACACGCGTGCGCACTCTCCATAGATATGATATGGTATGGAGGGAGGGTGTGCATGCAGTAACTCTGTGAGAGTCCATGTATAGCCACAGGCCTGATTAAAACGCCCCATGACAACACAGCCCCTTTAACACTGAGGCCCAATTTCCTTTGTATTTTGCTGGTAAGCAAGTATTTGGTGCTTGAGCGCTTGTTTACTTTTGAGTTAGGCAAATCTTACATCACTCACATTCTCCGAGCACTCAAGACCAATATTCTTGAATGGTGACCGTGCATGTAAGCGCAGAATTCTGTAATAGGCAGAGCCAGAGTCCTGGAGGATTGTTACTGGTATGAACTACATCATCGGTATGAACTACATCATCAGTATGAT
Source organism: Pisaster brevispinus (assembly GCA_023634235.1). NCBI lineage: Eukaryota > Metazoa > Echinodermata > Asteroidea > Forcipulatida > Asteriidae > Pisaster > Pisaster brevispinus. The sequence goes on from JAMKCF010000020.1 coordinate 2,477,341, forward strand.
ACTAGTGAATGTGTTTTCCGATCTTGACAAATCTTGTACTTGTCTTAAGCGATACAAGTTGGAGACGGGAGCTAGCGTTGATTGTAACTGATTGAACTGAGATTTAAAATCACTCCATCACCTTCATAAGTGGTGCTTGAAGAACGAGCAAATCTCATACATAAACTCGTCCAAGTCATTGTTGCATGGGTTTGATCATGATGTAAATGTAATTCCCCAACTTGACTGGATACATTTCTTTTGTTTCTAAACTATTCCTGAATCCTGCTCATGGTTTCACTCAGTCTTGTTTTCCCATACCCTGGGTTTTGGAAAATAAGAAAGGCCTTTGTTGAACCAACTATCCACGCCATGGGGCTAGGCATCCCAATTTTATTAGAGCTCCAAGGTTTTGCCTGAGTTTGATGTATTCAGTTCAGCATAGTCAAACCAACTATGCACACCATGGGGGCAGGCATGTCGTGGCCGAGCGGTTATGAGCACCGGACTCGAGCTCTGGTGTTTCTGATCAGCAGAGTGTTGGTTTGAGTCCCGGTTGTGGCACTTTTGTCCTTGAGCCAGATACTTCACCGTGTAGTTGCTTTGTCCTTTGGATGGGACATTATGCTGTAGGTCTTGTGTACTAAGATTGGTAGTGCACATAAAAGAACCTAGAACACTTATCAGGGAAGAGTAGGGGTTAACCCCGGTGTTCTGGTTTGTTGCAAGGACCCCTGTTTACAGGTTTCCTCAGGCTTGCGAGCTACACTGATTATGTTCACTTATGAAGCATCCTTGATTTCATTACAAATCTTATCTTAGTCCGCATAATTGAGTGATGATTGATAACAATGCTTTGTTTTCTACAGCGATGGTGAAGCGAGTCGTCAATGCCAAGATTGCTTGTCTTGACTTCAGTCTACAGAAAGCTAAGATGCACCTTGGTGTACACGTCATCGTTGAAGACCCATCCAAACTAGACGCCATCAGACAAAGGTATGCATTCGCTCATCTGTTTGGCCTCGTGAAACTTAGAAATGTTCTTGGAAGCTTTTTGAAAGGACCATTTCAAGCTCTGTTATTGAAGTTCACATGCTTGACCTAGTGACAAGATATTACTATTGCTTGTTATTCTATTACGACATGTCTTAAATAGTTTGCTTTAAAATTAATTGTTGGCACAGTGGTTTATTTATTTGTTAGTGTTGCAGTCCTTCTGATTTGAAAATTCCAGGTGTGTGAAAAAAGCACACCTGGATTCTTCTAGGCGTGTGATTTTTGTGGTACTGGCTGGTCAATTTAAAGTCGGTTTTTCTTAAAACTAAACAGCGGGTAGTGATGTACTTAAAACGACATGGCAAGGGATCTTGTGAAGGTACAATTGGTTGTACACTGGACACTTTATCAACAAAATCTCCCATACACTTATTTATCTAAACACTCAAAAGTGCATACAATTGTCGAAGCTAAAAAAATAAAAAATAAAAAATAAAAAATTAAAAAAAATAAAAAATGGAAGTGAAATTCACAAACTTGCGTTTTTGAACGATCTTATCCCCTAATTTCTGCCCTTAATAATACCATGGGGTCTATTTTACCTACAAAATAATACTTTTTTCATCAACAATCATTTTTAATGGACTCGTAAATAAAGGATCGCTTATTTAAAGCTTCTTTTGCAATACATTTTCCATTGAACGATCGGTCGAACGATCGGCCCACATTAGGGAAAATTGTGCGGCGAGAGCGATGTGTTTATGAGTACGAGGTTAACATTTTGTATAATATATCACCGGAAGGAGGTCGCGATTAGACTCCACCGCACGTCTTCTAACCCCTGGAAAATCGAGTTGTGTGTTTCCCTACTCGCCTACGTATTGTGGTATGGAACATGGAGGAGAGAGCCAGACCAACAATGTGCATGCGTGTTTTAACGTTCGTTTACTGAAATGAACGATCGCGGCTAGTTAATATCAAGACTAGGGACTTTATCGCCAGAATTTTGAAGGATTTTGAAAATAATAAACAAATAATTTTACAACGTTATTTTAATTTACAAACTATGAAGTATGATGACGCTGTAAATGTTTGCCAAGGCGTGCGTTATGGAGGGATCAGGCGTGTGATTTTTCTCACGCCTGAGGAAGCTTTTAGGCGTGCGATGGCGTGCGGGTGCGATCGCACGCCTCAAATCAGAAGGACTGTGTTGATGTAGAGTGGTAAATGTGTTTATCTGCAAGCAAACTTGAATCATTTGAGTCTGATTGCTCGATCCATAGCAACTAGAGAGTGATATTTAGCTATATTGCAAGGCCCATATATAACCGTGTTCTAACGCGCTGTTTTAATTCTGCGTATTACGCTATTTAAAGCTACGCGTCTGTGTTCGATATCCAACTTGGCTTTCGCCCTCGTTGCATATGGGATGCAGAAGCTCTGTATTTGTCCATATTTCATTTGTGCTTTTTTCATAACTAATATTATTTTTTACTGTAACAATCCATGCATTTCTTTGCTGGTATTCATTATGATTTTGATTTCCCGTGGTCTTTTATCCCTGATTTTTAAGCTCTCAGAAATGTTGCCATATATTTTGCAAAGTTATATAAACTTGTGCGTATTATTCTATGCTGTTGTATTATTTGAAATTGAATTTGAGGCTGTGTTCATCCTTTATTAGGATGTAGCCCTCATGAAAACACCATTCATCTCTATTCCTTGCTGTTCTTGACCATGCTAAGATCTGTTATTGATTGTTGAAATCTTATTTACTGTTGCATTTTTGTATCGTTGTTGTATTCTATTGTATGGTTTCTTGAAATCCTTTTGTAACTTATATCATTTTTATGAAGCTCTTTGCAGGGCTTTGTGGATGTGTTTTATAAATAATCTTTGTTTCCTTCTCAACTGCAATCTATTTCATAATTGTATGTTGATTATATGTGTATTTACTCTACTATCAATATTCTTATGATATTGGAGTATTTGAAGAAATGTTTGTTGCCAACTGTTGCAACGTAAAATTTTTGAAACTGAATTTCATTTTATTTTTATAAAGTTGTGTTTATTTGTGATGTATTTTTGTGTATTCAATGTAATTTAGTTTTTCCCCTGTCATTTTTGGCAAATAAACGTCGATATAAAATATTGCTCTATTCTATTTTGCACGAAATTGAAAGCTGGAAACAGTCATTCTATTTCACTTTATGCAAATAGGCAATTATTCTTTCATGTCATGCGATTAATCCACTCGAACATCATACAAATTTTCAGCAGCTTTTTTGGAAGAAATCCTTAGTAATAGTTGTGCTTAATTGAATTTTGATTTTGCATGGCTAAAATGAACACCTTTTTAATATAATTGGAGGCTCTCTTTAAGTTATGTTGTTGGGTTTTTTTTGCAGTGTGTTTGATTCTCAGTGGACATTAATTTATTCGTACAAACATTTTCAGGGAGTCCGATATAACAAAGGAAAGGATTCAGAAGATTATCAACGCCGGAGCCAACGTGGTTCTAACAACGGGCGGCATTGACGATTTGTGTCTCAAGTACTTTGTGGAAGCTGGCGCCATGGCCGTCAGACGGTGCAAGAAACAAGATCTAAAAAGGATTGCCAAGGCAACTGGAGGTATGTTATACAAGGATTGACTGCTTCCGGTGCTTTGGTTAAAACTACCACAGAGGTGACAGGGCTTGAATTTTACACTGGACCGCAGGCCCGAGCATCGGGACAGTAAACCTACGACCGTTCAAGTCCGGCAGTCTTGTGTTTTTTTAACACCTAACTGTATTTGGGGGGTTTCGGCCGAAACCACCTTTGTTTTCGTCGAGATTTTTTTTTTTTTTTTTCTCTATTATTATTCTTCTTTCCGAAAAAGTCTCATAGCATTTACACATGAAATTTGTTAGCGTTCGATCTCAGGAACTACAGACACAAACAATACATCAAATGAAAGCCTGTGATCTAACTTAGATCAAGCAGCAGTTCGGCCGAGGGTTTTTAATCCTTTGTTGACGATATTAACTATTTAAAAACACGTATCGTCAACCCAGCAAGATCGCCGTGTGTGTACATTGCACGTAATTCACGCTGTACATCGCATACGGCCATCACTCCACACAGCCATTGCTTCCCACGCTAGGCATCGTAACACCTGCATACGGCCAGACCCACACAGCCCATTGTCCACTTGCATGGCATCGTTCGACCTTTGTACCTTTCATTTTGGTTCACTACTTCGCTTCTACAGTTAATGGTGCACCTGTATAGCGCCCTCTTGTTATTGAAACTGATAAATACATATCTTTCAATTGCGCTGAGTATTGAAGTATTTCCCATGAGAGAAATGAGAGAAATCTTCCCTTAATGCTTGTTCCAAAATATGAAACTGTGAAGATAGTGTTCGTCTCATTTTGATTCTGGTCGTGTAACTAATTTTCTGGTCCAGTAGAAGTTTTGAGCTACAAGCCCTGCAGTCTTGTGGATTTTTTTCCCCAAATTCGAGCCCTTGGGGATCCCTGGATTGTTCTATTTTCATGAGGCACAGCTGCCCCTGGGGCAAAGCTGAGGGGAAAATAAAACGCTGCGGGGGTCACCGAGGGAGTTGTAGTTTTAACCGTAGTACATAGCACAAGTAAAAGCAGTCAATATTTGTTTTATAACAGCCTATACATATACTGTGCCTAGATGACTGGTTGCCGAGAAGCTGCTGTTGCTATGGGTATAGCACACTGGTTGCTGGGGGTATAGTACATTGGTTGCCAGGGGTGTAGTACATTGTTTGCTGCATGTAAAGTGCATTGCGTTTGCGTGGCTTTGTAGTATAAATAAAATGTATCACGTGGCGTGTGTTAAACCAATCAAAAGGCAGAATTCTTGTGTTATGATAACCGATTGTAGTGGTTTATAAGTGTTGCTGTTGAGATTAAAATCACTCCATCACCTTTATAAGTGGTGCATGAAGAACGAGCAAATCTCATACATAAGCTCATCCAAGTCACTGTCACATGGGGGTGTGGTAGGCCATAACATACTCCTTGATTTGATTGGGTACATCATTGACTTACTAACCAATAAGGAGCAAGTTTCGGAGCTGGCATTTTGTCAATTTACGATTTAAAATACGCATGCGTGGTCTGTTTCTCACTCCAACACATTTAGTCGATCGACTAGGTGTAATATCCATGTACAGGCCTGGAATTTTATCTTCAGGAGATCAGAGCGTACTGATCGAAATGTTGAGTCGTTAACCACCGGTTCTTTTCAGAACCTACACTACTCAAAAGAGATTTTCACATGGTGTTACCGCAAACCTTACTTAGTTATACTTCCACCATGCAAAGTTTCAAATCCTACTTTTTCATTGAGAAGGCAAGCCAATTTTCATTTAAAAAAGTGCAGTTCTATTGGGAAAATCTTAAGGTCTATGGGAAACTTTTTAAAGGGGCATCAAGGCTAAGACCAGGGGCAACATAGGCCATGACCTAAGAGGCTTTTGTGTAATTCCAGGGGTCGATTTCACAAAGAGATAAGACTAGTCTTATCTGAAGTTAGGACCAGTAACTGGTCTTAACTTAGGACTAGTCCTATCTCCTAGCATTGCCTAGGACTAGTCCTAAGTTAGGAAGGGTTTTGTGAAATCGACCCCAGGCCTGTATGTAGCTATTTGGCACTGACAACATGCGCCATGTACAAATGTGCATTGAGAAAAAACATGTAGCTTATTAAGTACGGCATTTCTTATCAATCTCCTTATTGTCTCATCACCAGGTTATTTTGAATTTGTTGTTGGTTTCTTGTTTACAGCTCAGTTGTTGGTATCTCTTGCTAATCTGGAAGGTGAGGAGACGTTTGAAGCTTCTATGTTGGGTCAAGCTGAGGAAGTATGCGTAGAACGAGTCTGTGATGATGAACTTATCCTGATCAAAAGGTAGGTTCGGAAATCTCAAGAAATGTCAAGCATCTTGAGTTGAAAGATCTTTCCTTAATCCAGGGTTTGCCCTAGTGTTGATATAGTTATTAACAAGTAAAGCGTTTAACCAGTTAACCGGTTAATCGTTAAACCAGTTAACGATTTAACCATGAAAAAAAACCCAGTTGCAATCCGTTTCCACATTTTCTTATGGGTAAAATATAGCCCTAAGATATGTAAGGCAGTGTCAGTCATCCTACTAGGAGCTGACAATGCTATGTGTGGTTACTACACTTGGATTTATCAAATAATGAAGTAAATTTGTTGTTTTAGCCCTAAGGTACGTAACGCAGCGTCTGTCATCCTGCGTGGAGCTAACGACTATCAGTGTGATGAGATGGAGAGATCTCTACATGACGCCCTCTGTGTCGTCAAGCGCGTCTTGGAGAGTAAGACAGTAGTACCAGGTGGGGGCGCTGTTGAAGCCGCGCTGTCTATCTACTTGGAGAACCTTGCAACGTCCTTGGTGAGTTTCCTTCAGGTGTTTCAAAATACGTTTTAAATCAAAATTGAATTCCAATAATAGCATTAATGGACATTTATATTGCGTCAGTATTCGCCAATTTTTATGCTCATGGCATTCCAACATTATTTTGCCTGGTCACTGGGCCATTTATTTCATTCCTTAAACCATCTCAGCTCCCTGGGGAGTATACAGCCTGTGCTGCTATATATGTAACACACCAAGCCAAATCAATCACAAGAACCATCTCTGCCCTCACAGGTACCGATTTACACCTGGGTGAAGAGAAGCAATTATAGTCAAGTGTCTTGCTCAAGGACACAAGTGTCATGACCGGGATTCGAACCCACACCCTAATGACTTAGCCACCAAAACTTAAGTCCTTTCCATTGGACCACTTGGCCACGATAATACAAGTGCCAATGTATATTCGTTGTATATTGTGCAAGTGGTTTGCATTTCTGTGTTGACGTAATGCTATGTGGTATTTAATTTTATTCTTACTCAAGTCAAGTTTACTGTTTATGTATTTTTGTAGATTTGGCTGTGTGAAAGTTTTTGCTAATGAATTGTTAAAACTGTTTCTGAATAACTACATTTTAAAATTTGTATTCAGTAGATTATTTTTTTCTGGTATAAATTTCTGCATTGTTACATTTCTATGTTTTTTGTAATTGCTTTTAACTTTAAAGTAAATCATTTGATTTTTAAAGTACAGTATTTTTTTCTCACCTTAATTTCTTATGGATATATGATGCATTATATTAATTTTGATTGTTTATTAAACATTTGAATTGACTTTTCCGTGACAGAGTTCCAGAGAGCAGCTAGCTATCGCTGAGTTTGCAAACTCTCTCTTGGTCATTCCTAAGACGCTAGCAGTCAATGCAGCTAAGGACTCCGTGGATCTTGTGGCTAAGCTTCGCGCTTACCATAACACGTCTCAGATGCAGGCTGAACGCGCTGACCTCAAATGGTACGTATAACTCGCACTTCCAGGAGTGATTGACTGGAATCCTTCCTTAAGCCCGGTTCATACTACAAGTTAAATAAATGCGAAGCAAATTTTGGGGACTCAATAAATGGTACTTGCTGCTTTTCCAATTGTGACACAAGACAATTTGATTCGCTTTCGCGCGAACTATGAACCAGGCTTCACTTTAACACAACCCAACACCAGTATTAATTTAACCTCTAAACTTCAAACATGTATATTTTGAATAATAATCTATATTTGTAAGAATAATTTTGATAATAATTACAGTGTTTTTTCCAACAACTCATGTTTTTCTATTAACTACTTTTTGTACCTTATAAACGTTTTTGTAAGAATGCATCCAATTGGCCTGCGGGCTATGATTTGTGTTTGTTTTTAATAAAATATAGAATATCAACAACAAAAAATCAAATAAACTGTATGGCTTTGATTGTGGTGGTATTGCAAGTAATGGTTTGCAAGGTGCTGTGGCACAATCTGCAGCCATTCATACCAGACACCAGTTGGGCATTCCTCTTCTCTTAACAGTTAGCGTTCTGGGTTCTTTTATGTGCAATACACAACACACATGACCTGCGCCTTAATGCCTTTATATTTCCAATGTCCACACTTTCAAAGTTACTCTGAAAGTTCACCTTTTGAAGATGTGTTTCTATAATTGATAGTTTTGTTTGTTATCCATTGTTATTTATTGTATGTTTTCCCTTATTGTTGTTTTGCTTTCTTTTCACTGGATACGTATTGTTTTGTTGACATTGCTTTCTTTTCACTGGATACGTATTGTTTTGTTTACATTGCTTTCTTTTCACTGGATACGTAGTGTTTTGTTTACATTGTCTCTGCTTCTCGAACATCTATTTAGATGGATTTGGTGCATTACAAATACCTTTTATTATTATTAACAAAGCGTGTTTAGTAGAATTGAAATTATGTGGTAGGCTTAAATGCGAACTATTTTAGAATGTGATGACTGTTTTTTATTCAAAATTGTGTATGTGTTTTACGTAATACCTGAATGTGTAATGACATTGATGATTTCATGTATTCATCGTTATTTCTTGTCAGCAAGTGCTCAAAATGTTTTTCAATTGTCTCCAATCAGGGTTGGTCTGGACCTCGTTGAGGGCATCGTCAGAGATAACAAGAAAGCCGGCGTGTTCGAGCCAGGCATCTGTAAGATCAAGTGTCTCAAGTTTGCCACGGAGGCGGCCATCACGATCCTCAGAATCGACGACATGATCAAGCTAGCGCCGGATGAGCAGGAGTCCATGGGACGCCACTGATGCTCATTTGCATAATAGCATAAAATTATAGGTTAATCGTTGCTTCAAAAGTCGTGTGTTGTTGTTGATGTGTGAATGTTACTTTTGCTTCTGTAATACTGAAGTATGCAATCTGTGTGTTGTGGACACTTGTTGCATATAAGCAAATGTATAATAACGAAAATCTTACATAAAGCTGTAAGCAGAAAAACTTGCTTCGTTAAATAATTTGCTTAGCAGAAGAAAGCGGGGTACTGGTTGAAGTAACACAATTTTTACATTGTGACTGTTTTGGCTGAGCAAGGTTTCTCTACGCTAAGCAAGTTTGCTTCAAAGCTTTATGATACACTACCATCTTTCTTTTATACTAGCCAAACCAGGTAGTTTCTCTGTTGAACTAAAGAATGAAAAAAAAAATGGCTGTCGAGATGAGGTTTTTTTACTGAGTATAGTTTCGTTTAAAGGTAGGGTCATAGATTGGTAGCTACTCCAAAAATGAATGACCTTATAAACTTACTTGGTCAGAAGCACTGCAGCTGTTGATGGTATCAATTATTTTGAGAAAGGATTCCCTTAGAAGTAATACAGTTTGGATAATTTCTCACACAAAAACATTTGAATCTGAGAAACGATTCATGGATGAATCGGTTTCTCAGATATCTGAGGGTTGGTGTCGGTTAGCAAATGCTACAGCCAGAGATGCAGTTGGTACCCACCGTCGCCTCGCTAAATGTGGATGTATTCGACGTTCATGTGAAAATACCATGACAGTTTTTTTGCTGTTTTCTCAGCAAGAAGGCACTGTTAAGCTAAGTGACTTTTATTGATCTTTCATGTTGCCAATAAATCGACATTACGTTGACAAAAACCAATCTGTGACCCTAACTTTAAAACAATAATCTGTAATCATCTTGTTCAAGTCATTAGAATCCTTGTGCATTATGTCTGTATAATACACTGTCCTTGTATACTGCTTGCTGTGGTTACAGTTTGGGGAGGGGAAGGGGGGGGTACTGATACGTAACTTTCAGGAACGACAAACAAAGGTACTTTGTTCTGCTCATTTTAAAAATATTGTCTCTTTTCAATGGAGTATACTGGTAGATCCAGAACAAGATTCATAGCATGTCATCAAATCAAGGAAACTGCAAATGTGTGCCTATATTTATTGCGTCTTTATCTGAAGTCTTGATTTTTGACGGTTAATAGTAAACATCCAATAGTACATGTACATGTAAAGTCCTTGATGTTAAAATACTCTGAGCTTAGGCGTGATCTCGAGTCTTATCTCTGTGTTTTATCAAAATGGTGAACACTATGTCAAGATTTGGTGAGTAAAGCACGGTTTATACTTCCTGCGAATACCAATCAAAGCAAATTTTGATGTCACAGCTCTGTTTTGCAGGAGTTGAGCATATCTCAACTCTTTCGAATTGTTCGTTGCGAATTTGTGACGTCAACATTCGTTTTGCATTCACCTTCGCAGGAATTATGAACAGGGCTGAAGAAGGGTGCATTATCAAGACTGGTTCCGAGGTATTGACTATTTATGCAACATGATCATTAATCAGTGTAGTTGGTGTCAAGCCTTGGGCAGTCTCTCATACAAGCCAATCTCGTGTTCATGCTATTGGGTGCACAAAATAAAAGAAATCAGACTTGAATGAAGACTAAGCAATTTCCCCATTAATGCTAATATTGTAGTATGTAAGTACTGAAGTATTGTAAGGCAGATGAGTATTTCTGCACTAATAAAAAAACAATCCTGGTTTCAATCTCATCGTAAATTTGCGTCATGTCATCTTTCAATGTGATTTCCTCTTTATAGACCATGTGACCTGTGACATCACTTGTTTACAAACTTAGAGCCACTGAGCCTGGACTTCTGGCAGGCACGATTTGTACATGTGTGTTGTGTTGTCATTAAATAGTCTTCAAGAAATACTGTGCTAGGGTTGAAACGTCAGACTATTTACTATTTTTGGCAGTTATTTTCAAAGGTCAAATATCGAGCCTGAGATCACAGCCTTGATATAATTCTTTCCTTATATTTGCTGTTTTCTTCTAAAATTACTCTGCAGAAATAACTGGGAAATGTCTTGTGAATTTTTCAAAACACGGCGTAAATTTAACTTGTGTTTTTTATGAATGAAGGAAATGCATGTACATGTACAGAGTCTTTTTAAAGTGACTGCTCCACGTTCCGATAACCCGGTTAGGGTTGGGTTAGGATTAGGAAAAATGCATGAGGGGTGTTGGAACGTAGGGGTGTGACCATTGTTAGAAATTCAAACGCATCCATACATTATATTAACAGTAAATCGCAGGTCAAGTTTAGTTAAACCTTAAAATATTTTTTATTTCATAATTGAAAGGCATTTTGATATTAGCAAAGCTACACAAACAATCGACCAATTCATTAAGCCCCGCCCATCATAACAACTGTCTATCAACTGCTCACATGTGTGTAGTGATAGTCCAAATTGGTATTGATTGCCCATGTGGGTAATGATAACCCAGGAGTCTAGTGGTGGACCATAAGGGTAGTGATGGCCCATGTGGGTATTGATTGCCCATGTGGATAATGATACCCCAGGAGTCTAGTGGTGGACCTTAAGGGTAGTGATGGCCCATGTGGGTATTGGTTGCCCATGTGGGTATGATAACCCAGGAGTCTAGTGGTGGACCGTAAGGGTAGTGATGGCCCATGTGGGTATTGGTTGCCCATATGGGTAATGATAACCCAGGAGTCTAGTGGTGGACCATAAGGGTATTGATTGCCCATGTGGGTATTGATTGCCCATGTGGGTAATGGTAACCCAGGAGTCTAGTGGTGGACCGTAAGGGTAGTGATGGCCCATGTGGGTAGTGATGACCCATGTGGGTAGTGCTAGCAACACTTGTATTTCGCTCTGCGCTGTGCCACACAAAACAAATAGTGGAAACTAGTGTACATTTTTAAGGGGCTTTTGAAAGGACATGTGCAGGACTTTTGTGGTGTGGCCAAATGGGCAAGACCATTGGACTCGAGATCAGCAGAGTGTGGGTCCTAATTCCTCCATGGTTCAAGTACAGGGCCCAATTTCATGGAGCTGCTGAAGCACAAAAAGTAGCCAAGCCCAACAAAATTATGCTAAGTGGAATAAGGTTACAGACCAAAATACCATTTTACATGTACCATTTGTGACTGGTATCCTGCTCATTTTTGCTTAGCAGGAAATTTTCTGCTTAAGCAGCTGTATGAAATTGGGCCCTGGTGTTGACACCATGTCCTTAAGCAAGACACTTAACCATTATTGATTTAACCCTCTACTGTGCTTCCCCTAACTGTTCCAACACTTCACATAGGGTTGTCGGAGCATAGGGGTGTCGGAACATAGGGGTGTCGGAACATAGGGGTGTCGGAACATAGGGGTGTCGGAAACATAGGGGTGTCGGGACATAGGGGTGTCGGAACATAGGGGTGTCGGAACATAGGGGTGTCGGAACATAGGGGTGTCGGAACATAGGGGTGTCGGAACATAGGGGTGTCGGAACATAGGGGTGTCGGAACATAGACCCCGTTTACACTAGATCCAGAAAGGTGGATCAGACCCGGGTCTGATCCGGCAATGTGGATTAACGGCTAGTGTAAACGCAAAAAAGCCGGATCAGACCCGGTTCAAGATCCGGCAATTTTAATCCACCTTTCGAGGAGGGTTGAATCCGGCAATTGGTGGATCAGATCCGGCAAAGTGGATTCCAAATACAAGTGTAAACGCAAAGGTGGATCAGACACCGCAATTTGATGTGGTCATTTCCGGTTTCGTTACGAATGGCGCGCTTTTTGCTTGTGCTTTGGTGGAACACCCGTCGCTGTTTATACTTGTGTGTGTGCTGTGTGCACATGGACTGTGTGTGAAACGTTTTGTTGTTTTCAGCGTCCTTATACATACATCGTTACGTTCGGAGCTTGCCTTGTTGCTGTATTTTGTTAACTCCCATCTACAAAATATTTCTACCTGCATGGTCGTTGTTATCCGTATCATTTGCTGTACTGTATTTTCTGCATTCTACCTTCGCATTGATAACGATTATTTCTAGAAGTGGCGCGCTGTAGTCGTGACCTTTGAGCTCTTTGCGAGGAGCGGTGACGTCATGACCAATATACATCCGGTTCAAAAGTGGGATCGGAGCCGGATCAAGCGCTGGTGTAAACGCGACACAGGATCTTGATCTGTGGTCGTTAAAAAAATGCCGGATCTCAATCCACCTTTCTGGATCTAGTGTAAACGCGGTGTTAGGGGTGTCGGAACATAGGGGTGTCGGAACATAGGGGTGTCGGAACATAGGTGTGTCGAAACATAGGGGTGTCGGAACATAGGGGTGTCGGAACACAGGGGTGTTGGAATATAGGGGTGTCGGAACATAGGGTGTCGGAACATAGGGGTGTCGGAACATAGGGGTGTCGGAACATAGGGGTGTCGGAACATATGGGTGTCGGAACAGGGTTTTCTGAACATAGGGGTGTCGGAACATAGGGGTGTCGGAACAGGGTTTTCTGAACATAGGGGTGTCGGAACATAGGGGTGTCGGAATATAGACCAGTCACCATTGCATGGCTTTCTCTATTTGAGGTTTTCCTCCCACATCTAAAACTGACATGTCTTCATCATCAATTCTTTACACAGGTATCTCCAGGTCTATAATGTTACATTGCTAGTCACTTTTGAGGGTCACTTTGTTATGATCATCAGAAAGTATTTTTAAATAAATAACCTATAAAGCTTGAACAGTGTAGGGCACTTCACATAAATACCAAATTTATTCAACATTTAAACATTTTTATCCAAGCTTGTGTCTACAGCTCCAAATCAGTGTCCACACATTATGATAAACAGACCGATTTATGGATTTGAATTGATGTAAAATATGAAAACTGGCCGAGTGCTTAGGTCACACCGGACTCAAATTCTGGTTGTTGGAGTGTGGGTTCGAGTCCCGGTCTTGACACTTGTGTCCTTGAGCAAGACACTTAACCGTTATTGCTTCGTCCTTCAAATTGGATGTACAGCCATAGGTCTTGGTGTTGTGTAATACATGTAAAAGAACCCAGTACACTTATCGTTAAGATAAGAGAAGGGGTTCGTCCCAGTGTTTCTGGCATGGTTGGCAGCAAAATGCGCCACAGCACCTCGGTCACAACTTGTAAACCCTTACAAGGTGCTACATAAATGGGTCTTAACATTCAAACATAGCTCTGCATACTTGTTGTAACAAACAATGAGTGCTTTGAGATGCATGCAGGTGTGATAGCGCTATATAAGAATTAAGTATTATTCTTATTTGTAAGGCTAAAAAGTGCTTACAAATTTGTCAACTCCAAGACCTGTGAAGACTTATTTTACCGCCTGTTGTTCCATTGCTCATAATCTTGTCTGTTCAACACAATGTATAGACCATGTGACCTGTGACATCATGTTTACAAAAGAGCCACAGAGCCTGGACTTCCTGCAGGCATGATTTTGTACACAGCTCAATTGAAGCAAACATCAAGTCTAGTATTTTTATGGAGTCTGCACTGTCTGATTTTTATCAACTTTTGATATGGAGAAAAGAGCACAATCTCAGAACTTGTTCAGCTGTTACTTCAACAACTCTTGAATTTATGTGGAAATTATTAAACAGAATGTCAAATTTCCCATATGACAAACTGTATCTTGCCTGCCAGAAAGGCCCTGGAATGTACAAGGCCGCTCTGTTTGTAAACAAAGATTTCACGGTCTCAACCCATGATTTGGAACGATACAAAAACTGCATTGGTTTGATGGAGACGTTTGACACCACGTAATATGCGTCACATTACACACAATGCTTCAAGCAAAATACATAAGCTAGTATTTTCTTTGGTGACGTCAACCTGCACCCAATATCATGGCTCTGCTTACCGCGGAATTCTGTGCTTACCCGGTCACCATTCTCCGGTACAGTGTAAGCATCGAATTTCTGTGCTAACTGTGTAAGGGGCCATTCAACAAAATCAATGTTTCAAAATGGCGATCTTTTTTTCTAAATTATGGGTGGGTGGGTCAAAAGAAATTACTGGAAATTGAATTTCATTTTTTCAATTTAAATAATAGAAGAACTGTCTGTGCAGTTCCATTGAAAGAAATTACTGGAAATTGAATTTCATTTTTTCAATTTAAATAATAGAAGAACTGTCTGTGCAGTTCCATTGTTAACGGTCAGCCTTGTTTCGGTAGCTGACCTCTGCACCCGTTGAGGAAATGGCGAGGGTTTTCTCTTCTGTTTCAACTAAAAAAAGTTTCATGCTGGAAAACAGAAAATGCCATTGAAAACTTTGGAGCTGGGAGAACATTGATCTAAAATATAATCTGCTTCATTTGAGGCATTACTTTGTTTAACAGTTTATTGAAAAGTCTGTCAATTGGTGGGTGGGTCAATCTTTTAACACTCAATGACACCATCGCTCACTTATTGAGTAACAGTTTTTAATTAAAAAGTCGGTAATCTGCCATTTTTTTCTTCAAAAAATCTTTAAAAATTCCAAGTTCCACAACTGCACCTAGCCAAATAGCATGCCAGATGTCTTATCACTATCTGGGGTTTGTTTTTCACTAACACAATCCAACAATGACCCGCTCTCCAGGAATTCCCATAGGAATTGTACAGCAATTACTTAGCCTTGCTAAGTTGTGTGAACAAAGGGTGTTATTCAAAGAAATGGTTGGTTGAGCAGAAAGAGACATGTGGACTCATCTCAAAATACAATGTTGCTTGAATTGATTTTATTTAGTCAAAAGGGTCTCTATCTAATGATTTGGCTGATTTAAAAGTGATTTGGTTCTTCACAGAAATGTATTACAAGCTAAAATCAAACTGTTACTCAACAAGTAAGGCATGGCGAAATGGTGTGGATTTTTTTTTGATGGTGTCACGAAGAATTTTAAACATTGATCATTCTGAATGGCCCCTAAGCAAAGAATGCTTAGCAACGTGATCTAGGCACACACAAGCACAAATTCCTTGCTAGCCTATGAAATACGCTTACAATGCAGAACAGTCTGCTTCTGCTAAGCGCTGATTTTTCACTTACAGTAAGCAGAGCCGTGAAATTGCAGGGCCCTAATGTTTAGTAATCCACGTTGATTGTTTTTACTTTTCTCTGCTGTTACTGTATTCATGCATTCCGTCTGGCAACCATTGCGCATACACCAAATATACAGCATCATGTTAAAAATTGTGTCAATGATTGGTAAATATTCCAAAACATTAATGAATATAAAAACTTACTTGCAGCTGTTGATAGTATAAACTATTTTGAGAAAGGATTCCCTCTGAAGTAATATGGTTTGGATAATTTGTCGCCCAAAAACATTTGTATCTGAGAAACGATTTGTGCATGAATCGTTTCTCAGATTTCCGAGGGTTGGTGTCCGTTCGTGAATGCTGCGGTCAGAGATGTGGTTGGTACCCACTGTCACCTCGCTAAACATGCATGGATTTGATGTTCTTGACTGTGATGTTTTTTTGCTGTTTTCTCAGCAAGCAGACACTGTATTCAGCTGAAACTTTCACATGTGACTTTTATTGTATCTTTCTTGATAATGTGGCCCGTAAATCAGCTTTATATTGACAGAGACCAAACAATGACCTTACATCAAAAGAGATGCTAGATTTCTCAGTTTGTTAATCGACCATTTGCTTCATGCATGTTCACTTTTGAACTCCAAAGCTCTTAGAACAAAAAAATCACTTGCATCACACAAAATAAAACGTTTGCATTTTTCTTTGCAGCGAAAATATTTCTTTCATTTGCTGAAATAATTAATGAGTACATAAAACGCCGATACAAAAACGTGACGATTTTTACTCCACAACGGTGACGATATTTTTCTTTCTTTCCGGGACGTGTGGCACTGCTCCTTTTTTACTGTGCCGTCTTCTGTTCTGGGTCCTAGAAAAGAAAAACAAAAATGTAGGATCGTAAAAAGGAACTCCAAGGAAAACTGAAGGAAAATTAAGAACTATGGCCCCTTATTGATACCACATCCTTGGTTTAGGCTCTATTAGTTGTTTTGAAAACAAACTCTTACAGTCCTGGATTTCAAATAAGAGGACGAAGCCTGTGCCTGTGCCTTGACCCCACAAGGATCGGTGGGTGTCATAAGGGATTTTGAACACACCCACCGATCCTTGTGGGGTCCAAAACACAACAGAACAATGGACCCCACAAGGAATTCTTTAGAAAAGGGAATAATAGAACAACAATAGCAGGACCCCACAAGCCACCATTGGTAAGGGTGTGTGCCCCCACATGGTAAACTAACAGCTTGTGCTGGTGTCATAAGGGATTTTGCCCCCACACGGAAAACTAACAGCCTGTGCTGGTGTCATAAAGGATTTTGCCCCCACACGGAAAACTAACAGCCTGTGCTGGTGTCATAAGGATTTTGCCCCCAGTATATGGGCTAAAGGAAGCTGAGTCAAAAGAATGGTACCAGGTTTGCTCATCTGGAGGTTGCTATACAAAAGCTTGCCCCAAACTATTTGACATAGCAATTATCTGTATAGTCTGAGGAATTCAAACTTAAGCCGTAACTAAGCAAGTCATTGTGCCAGACATTACACAAATCTCACAAATGGCTTATTGTTCTTTATGTAATCAGACAACTTCCTGCAGGGGAGGATTTGGGAGGGTCAGGGTTGAAGCAACGCCCAAGGATGCTCAAAGGTTCTAATACACACAAGATCTTGTGTTTCTGATCAGCAGAGTGTGGGTTCGAGTCCCGGTTATGGCAATGGTGTCCTTGAGCAAGATGCTTTACCATAATTGCTTTGTCCTTCGGATGGGACATTAAGTCGTAAGTCCCATGTACTAGGATTGGTAATGCATGTAAAAGAACCCAGAACACTTATCGTGGAAGAGTAGGGGTTAACCCTGGTGTTTGTGGTTCACATAGCAAGTACCCTTGTCTACAGGTTTCCTCAGGCTTGCGAGCTACAGTTGTTAAGTTCAACTAGGAGGCATCCTTGCTTTCATTACCAGAAATATATGATGACAAAAATAATAACCATCAAACAGTTGAACGAAGATGATGAGATTCTGACTTACTTTCTTTTGATGGATTCTCTCTGTACTCGGATGGTCTTAGTCTCTTGATAGATCGGTCTGGGCACATGACGATGGCGTTTGATTCGCTTCAGCTGCGGATGGTGCTGGAATTTCTCTTGTAGTTTAGCGTTGTACTGAGCCGCTGCAACTTCTCGCCTGTGTAACTGACAATCCCAAAAAAAATTCAGTCAAAAAAAATATATATATATATAATTTGGGTTTGAACAAAGAAAAATTGACTGGAGTGGGACTTGAGCCAACGACCTCCAGATTAACCTACCGGCACTCTACCAACTGAGCTATCCAGCCCTATGTTGGCGGTCTCCCTATTAGTCAATATCTTTTTAAAAAAATGTTTACATCAGAACTTTAAATACAAGTTTATCTGTAAGTAATCATCCTTCAGCTTTGTAACCCTGTCTCTGCCAAATGTAACATGGCTAAGCGGTCTACTGCATCGGACTCAAGTTCTGATGGCTAAATCATCGGGGTGGGGGTTCGATTCCCATTCATGACACTCATGTCCTTGAGCAAGGCACTTGACCATAAATGCTTCACCATGGAGGGTGATGGGCAGGCATCCGGACTGAAATGCAGTAATATAATAATAATACGAGACATTTATATGATGGCGCATAATGCAGGAGCCTCAATGCGCAACACAACTGAAATGAAAATCTTGCTATTTTAATGAATTTTATTTTGAGTTATGCATCCAACAACGCCAATAACAGGGTCAATGGGAAATGAGAAGAAATGTTGTTTTAGGTGTGGGAGGAAAACCGCAATGCGGAAAACCCACGCAATCAGGTTGGGACTAAAAACCCAATCCACTGCAAGGCTCAGGTCTGAGGTGGGATTAGAACAGAGGTGAAAGACAGGGAAAGAAATCACCGAGCCAGCCTGATCCCCAAAATGCCGCAAAATGCAACAGAGGATTCTGTCAATTGGTTTACACCAACCTTGGCGCTGGGACTTCAGCCCTGCTAAATGCACCAGTATGCCTTGATTTAGCAAGATTTTCATTTCAATTGTGTTGCAGTTTACTGCATTTCAGTCTGGATGCCTGGACATCAGCCTCCACGGTGGTTAGGGTTAAAGGTCATTCATTTACCTTTCCAAGTTTCTCCGAAGCCACAGCTTTCCATATCCTTATATTCGTCTCATCTGAACCAGACAGAATGTAGCGATTGTCTAGACTCCATTTAACACACGTCACATGCTGCATTCGCTTAGTGTGATAAATCTCCCTGTGGCATCAATGAATATTTAATTATGGTAAACCAAATGAATATGCATGTGAATTAAACTGGAATATATGCATAATTAAAAACCTTCTACCGGGATCCAACAAATGAATTTAAAGGTGTTATACAGAATTGGTAAGGATAAAAAACATTGTTTAATTTCAGTCTGAAAGCTTACTGATTACAAAGTTCATGCTAGAACCACTTTTTCTGTAAAATATCTCCCTCTGAACTGAAGTTATAGTCAAGAAAACTGAATTTGTAAAAAATTAAAAACACGCAACAGCTGATTCCGGTTGTTACAACCAAAATTCAGGTCAAAGTGTTTACTATACATGCTAAAAATTGTGCATGGTTTTTCACTATTTTCTCCTGACTCACATAATGGATTCAGCCCAAATTTTCACAGCTTTGTTATTTCATGTACATGGTTGAGTGCACAAAACATGAACACTGTCTGTGACTATTCTGTCAGCTCTACTAATCCTGAAGCAAACTGGAGGATTACAAATATCCCTACCTGCTGCGACCTTTATCTGCAGGGAAGATTCGGACCGATTTATCAAAGCTACCGCTGACAAACTCTTTGCCCGTCGGTGAATAATCCACGTCCATGACGGCCGATACATGATCCATGTGAACATTTAATGCTATGTCCAACTTCCTGATGTCAAATGTGTACAGGCTGTAATCGAGCAAAATATACAAATCATTATATATTTTGGTAATGAAACCAAGGATGTCTCATAAGTGAACTTAATCACAGTAGTTCGCAAGCCTGAGGAAACCTGTAGACAAGGATGCTTGCTGTGTGAACCACAAACACCGGGGTTAGCCCCTACTCTTCCACCATAAGTGTTCTTGATTCTTTTATGTGCACTACCAACCCTATGGAATGCACAAGGTCACTACTTTTGTAACCAAAGTGACCAATTAAATAACTCATGCCGCGCGGTGAAGTTAATAACCAGAAAGTCGCTCAATCCACTAAATGAAAGTAGTCGTCCCGGCCAATTTCCGCCTACCCAGGTAGTACTTATTAAGCAGGACAGTTATTTTCAAGTAGTCTGCCGAATTCCGAAATCCACTCCGCTGCAGTAGAATAAATAGCAAGACAAGTTCTCAAAGAACAAGTCTACACAGCAAAGTAGATATACTATACACACGGTGTTACTGCAAACTGATTATACATTAATACCTCACCATACAATGCCTTAAAAGCAACATGGGAAATACTTTTGAAGCCACAATCCACATTCACACTTACTTGTAATCTTCGTTAGCCGCAGTGAATGTAAACGCTTCCATTGGATTCCACGCTATGGTGTTACTTCGCATATTCAGCAGTAACTTCCGCAGTGGTGTAGATCCTCGCATATCATACAGTATGATATTACGGTCAGCGGTGCAGCTCGCTAACATGTACGTCTGAAAAACAAACAAATCACACCGTAACAGTCCGAGGGCAAATTGAACACAAATGCATGATTTTTCAAAAGACAACCCTGTTGATTACGGGTTCGAATCCCCCCAGAGTTCCCAGTGAGTTTGTTTACAACAAATCATACCCCTGTTGCCCAGGAGTCAGGTGGCATGTCAAGTGCACTGGACTCATGCTCTTACGTTTTTGGCAGTTGTGTCCTTGGGCAAGATACTTAACCATTATTGCTTCGTCGTTCAGATGGGACAGTTGAGTTAACTCTGCCCATAGTGCTTGTTCAAACAAAAAACATGGCTTACGTGTATAAAGTTTGTACCCGTTTTGATTCTGGTCTTGTAAAAACAATTCTGATCCAGTAAAACATTTTGAGATACAAATTGTGGATTCCGGACCCCCCCCCCCCCAAATCCAAGCCTTAGTATTGTGACGGAAATGGGAGGGTATCTGGCCAAAGACAATGGGGGGGGGGTAGGGTTTATCACAAGAGCTTCCAACATTTTCATCTTGCAACCAGGGAGATTTTGTACAACAATCAGAAAGATATTTAGAATTACATTCAACATGATAGTGAGAAAGTTTCCATAATCAGGGAGATTTTAAACTTTAATTCATCAGAACATCGAAAGATTGGATTATTTTCAGGGACTTTTTGCAGAATCAGAGAGAGTTTACAGCTCTGTAATCAAAGAAAATTCGGAGGGGGTTGCAAGAAAGCAAGATGTTGACATGGATTGAAATATCTTACCTCAATGGGATTGAACTTAACGCTATGGACACTATCTGACCCCCAAGTGAATGACCGGAGCGGTTCCGTCCTCTGTTCATCCCAGATGTCTACTTGTTGACCGCTAGTAGCAAACTTGGCATCCTGCCAATGATGGTCAATAGAGAGAAATACCGTCTGTCGTGGATGAAAAAAACAAAAAAACAATTTTTTTTTTATCTTTGCCAGTCAGTGTCTACATTACATTACATAACTGAGAAAATGGATTTAGCTGTTGCAAACTGCTTACCAACCAAATGGACCTTTTGTATAAATGCAAAAAATAGTTAATGGTCTGACTTTTCGACCCTAGCATAGTCTGTCTCGAAGGCCTTTGAGAAAGACTTTACTAGTCGATCAAAACATCGGGCCATTAACACGTTGACTGCAGCCTATGAGTATATTCATAGTAACAGGTGTAACAGATTCTGCCACTACGAGTATACTCGTAGAGAATGAAAGGTTTTTGTATTGTTAATTGAATACACTGGCATCACTGAGAATGCAACAAATACGCTTCTGGCAGTGGTGAGGGTTAGGGTTGGAAATGAACGTATTACAACATGTAGACACCAAAAAAGTACCTATTTGGTATGCACGCATGTGCACCACACTTGGTAACTGGGAACGCCCTACAAATCTATGACCGTCAGTCAACGTGTTACGAGCTTTATGAAATAGAGATAAACTAAGAGATTCCCTAATGGCAGGAGAAAGATTGTTCCAAATCATTGCCCAGCTACACTAAATGCTTTTTGATCCAGAACTTTGTTTGCTCGGGGAACATTCAAGTGAGTGATGTTAAGTGTGGATTAACGCACAGCTATGTACATGTAGTGCACAGGATGAGCCAAATGAGCAACCTTCGTTTGACCTCTAGTTGAGGGCGCCCTACCCAAATGACATCATGTGCATATAAGGTCTCACAACTCAATTTACCATGAAACTTCAAAATAGTGTGACTTTATGAAATTCATACAAACTGTAATAAGTGCCAATGTAATGTTGATATTCCCAATGTCTGAAATCAAAAACAACAGCTCTGGCTTTAGTTGTAAATTGATAAATAGTACAAATTATTAGCAATTAATATCTTTACCTTTCCAATGATTGTATTGATGGGTATTTCTTGTTGCCCGGGAGAAGGTGACTCCATACTCCATTGTTTTACTGTCTGGTCATCCCCTACCTATAAAAATGGAATAACCCAGGAGGAAACAAAGAAAGGGTGTTAGTGGCCTTGAAATATGTCATCTACCTTAGTAATGGAATAACCCAAAAAGGATTGGGAAATATATGAAATACTAGTTATGCAGTTTCGTAAACAAAACAAATCCTTATCTGATTGACGTTTTATCATTCATTGTGACAAAAAAACAGTATCTAACTATTTCCTCATATTTGATAGTTATTATTCTTATCATGATATACATTTCTGCCTCATAAGTGAACTTAATCACTGTAACTTGCAAGCCTGAGGAAACCTGTAAACAAGAGTGCTTGCTATGTGAACCAGAAACACTGGGGTTAACCCCTACTCTTCCACCATAAGTGTTCTGGGCTCTTTTATGCACTACCAATCCTAGTACACATGACCTAGATCTTTTTGTCCACTCCGAAGAACAAAGCAATAATGATTAAATGTCTCAAGTGGTCAAAGACACAAGTGTCAAGACAGGGACTCGAACCTACACTCTGCTGATCATGAGTCCAGTGCTCTTAACCGCTTGGCCACTTTTTTTTAATGTCATAATAATTATGTTTTCGGTCATAATGACTACGTTGCTGCAACGAGTACTAGCATAGAAATAGAAACGATTATGATTTGGCATCTTTTACTTGGAAACTGAAGTTACTTACGGTGAAAATACTTGTCGCTTCTTTGTTTGTACAGACGCCTCTTACGAATCCACTATGGGCAGCAATTGACCTTTGACAATTCCTAGTCGCAAGATTCCAAATTTTCACCTGTGAGTGATTGTGGGAAAAACATACAGTATTTAGTGCTTTGTGTAGCTACATGTAATGAATGCTTAGGGAATTTGTACATCTGGGTGAAGAGAAGCAAATTATGGTCAGGGCCCAATTTCATAGAGCTGCTTAACGACCGATTTTGTGCTTACTGTGCGATTTCCATTTCATAGCACTGCTAACAGTAAGCACACGAAAAGGCATGCTAACCTTCCGGTGCTTACTGTATGAAAATGAATGACGTAACAATGTAAATCTATGGTGAACACGCAAGATGTCTGCCTAATTTTCTTGCCAACCTGTGAAATACGCTTACGCTTAAGCAAATTTTTCTGCTACAGTTAGCACAAAAATTTTCTTACCGTTAAGCAGCACTATGAAATTGGACCCAGGTTTCCATGGCTCCTCAGGATATTTAAACCCATATTTGAACTTTACCCCAGTGTAAAACTCTTCACTTTCAAACTCTTCATGGCCTATCGGGCTCCAATTTACACTGAACCACTGGCCCGAGGCCAGTAGTTTTAGTGTTGGGCCAGTAAACTCACAACTGGACAAGTCCAGCCAGTCTTGTGTGTTTCAGTTGAATAATAAAACCATACTGTGTAATATCTAAAACAAGAACAAGTTCAGGCCTTGAACTTCGCTCTTGAAGGGGCACAACAATTCCCCTCTGGTAAGAGGCACTCTATGAGGAAAATGTTAATTTGTACTGGAACTTTGCAAAGGGCACCACAGCAAAAGCACAGGGCACCACGGCAATTGCTGTGGGTGCCGTGGGTTATTTCGAGGCCTGCAAGCTATGTTAAAATGTTGAGTCTGATAAACACCTTTACGTTCTATTGAGTAATGAAGTATGTAAAGATAAATCTTCTCTTAAATCCCAAGTCATGGTGCTTCTTCAAATAAAAACAGTACGCATGTTAAACTGCTCTTCTCTTGTAAGAACAATTCTGGGCCACTAAACATTTTGAGCAACAAGCCCTTTGGTCCTGTGAATTTCTCCCTCAAATTCGAGTCCTCCCTATGATATCTCCAGACTATTTATCTGATCTTCTTCATTAATATTCTTGTTCGTTTTCTTTGTTCTGCTGGCCAATCCTTACTGATGCAAAGTACTGGTTCTGCCAAATTCTATGGTCAAGGAGCCTCCAACTTCATTGCACCTTCATAACAAAATGACTTACCAGTCCAAGATGACTCTATTCTGATTTTCAAGGAACTTTTAAAGACTCACTTGTTTGAATCTACATTTTTGTAACGAATTGCTTCATTTATTTCAATGTTTTATGTTTTGTGTTGTGCATAGAGATTCAGGACTGCATTATGCGCCATAAAGGGTATTGTATTATTAGTATTCCTTTGACAATCAGCCAAGATCTTCATCAAATTTTGCGTCTGACTTGGACTTTGGTTTCCTGCAAAAATATGATTTGACCTCTACGACCCTTCCTGAAACCACGGCTTCAGGTTGGGTTCGGGCTTAGACTAGTGTCAGTGTCTTGAAAGCGTGTGCATTCGTTACAAGGCTTCAACCCAACGGATGGAGCCTGAGTTAGCCGGCTGGTAACAGGCTTTCAGCAGACAGACAGAGCCTAAAGCAGACCCCAAATTGGAGTCAACATTTTGAAAAAGGGTTTATGATTCAACAAACCTGCCCATCACATCCACCAGACAGTAGCGTTGGCAAACTAGACGGATGTTTGAACATACAATGAACACCATCAGTATGCCCCTCCAGTGAGCCAAGGAAGGGTTTGGCAAAAACTCGTTCTAACTTGGTGGCATTCAGGGCTCGGACGTACTCTCTCGGAGCCTCAAAGGGATGCAGGGCTGGATCGTAGTTTCTTGGCACTAAAACGAAAAGAAATTACTGTTATGTCCTACCCCTAAATGACAGACGCATGTATGGAAGTACGTTTCTAACATTTATTGTCCAACTTCATTGCTCTAAAACTAACTCCATATCACAACTGAACTGGTATAACATCTAACTAAATAGCGCGTGCGCAAGTCTTAAAGTGGCAGACGCGGCTTAAAGTGACTACACTACAATTACGTACTTATTGATAATAATATCTTTAATTGAGAAAAAGAAAATCCATGGGTACCAACTATTTTGAGTAATTGTTCAAATAAAATTGTGGATCTTCACAAGTTCTGCTTACTACAACGAAGTACATGTATTATGAAGTCCAAATATAACACGTAGTTCTTCTGGTTGGGAAGCTGCCATAATCAGAGCTCTTGGTCATGTTCCTTTGACCTATTGACCCCTTGCACAATGGCCAGTTCACTTACACACGCTTGATATATCCTGTTCGCTATTTTGGGAGTAAAATTGCACACAAAGGAATTGACTTCCAAAATGATGGAAATGGTAGATGCACATTTTGCGGAGGTGCGTTCCCGTCGTGTAAGGGCCTTGTCACAGGAGGCAACTTTTACAGGCAACTTGGAGGCAACCAACTGTAGTGCATGGTACAGGACCACTTTGGTAGCACAGGAGTAATTTTTCAAACAATGTCTTACGATCCCCAAGAAAAATGTATGAACATTGAATTGTGATTTGTGAATGTCTTTTCTTAATGGAGATTGCCTGGAACTGGTTGCCTGTAGATTGCCTCGTGTGACATGGCCCTAAGGATTCAATAGCTACGAAGGAACATATGTTAACATTTGGGAAAATATGATCATCTGGAGGGTGGAGGATTGAGGGTAATGATTATCGCAGACTGGTCCAGATCCTTCGGAAGATTGGGGAGGAAAGGTTACGATTACTCCTGGAACTACATCAAAACATGTATGAGGTTCCTTCCGCTATCAAGTCCACAAACTACAAGGTTTGTTCTGCTATTGTCTCCTTAAATGCGATAGTGGACTGAACCTCATAATATCATTATCAATATCATACTCATAGTCACTCATACTATAGTTCTAGGAGTAGGTTTCGATCATCATGCTTAAGGAGTAGTAATATTACAGCTAATATAATATAGCTGTGATGATCCCCTAATAAATGTTCGACAAGTTGTTTTAAATAATAATCATTCATAAAACTAACAGTTGAAATGATGAATTCAAAAGTCTTGATAAGTTTACGATCATAACTAGAAAAACTATGATATAATATTGATACCCCAATTTTGACAAGTAAGGCTAGCAAACAAAGTTTTGATTAATATAATTTACAGTCTTTGATTTTGAATATTTACCTCTGTGTATATCATTCTTGGTCTCACGGACGTAGTCATCAGGATTACGACTCAGCATCTTCACTTTCATCTTGAAGTTTGTTTCGTTTTGCGCTTTGAAATATAAAAGTAGACACACTGTGGCTAACTCGCCCGCAGCCTTTTTTCTTGCTTTCCTTGCAGCAGACAGCACAGGCACTAAAATTTAATTTACTGATGTTCGTGGGCGAATCAACTTCGAACTTGCCATCATATCAACCGCATATATCGTCCTTTTAAACTAGTAATCTTAATCGCAATTAATTTCATCACTCGAAACTCAAAATAAGCTATTGAAAGTTGATATTTGTTCAAGGTATTTGGAATCTACCAACCAAGTCCACAGCGATCGTGAGTAAATTGAGAACACACACTTCCGAAAAAAATCATAAACACATGTTATTTCACGCGTATTATTGCCACACGCTCAAAAACACATTGGCGATGCGATCGGAGCATTTTGGTCACCGATTTCAGTGGGCTGTTTCATTAAAACTAACGGGGGAGATAAACTACAACTTAAATAAATAAGGGACACATTGACCACACAAAGTTTACTGTATTGTTTCTTTAATTCCTGTTAATGAAGTAAAAAAAAAATATTTAACAAAATATTTATAATTTATTGTTTTGGCCTAAAATTAATTGAAATGGGGCTGGCTGGTTTTGATTTCACCACTACTGATAAAAATGGAAATGTCCAACTAAACTCCCACAATTCCACATTTCTTTAACTTTAAAGATGGCCGCGCCCATGGGAGGGCACAAATTCAACACAAACATGTGCGGAAAAAAATTTGAACAACGCTTTGTGAGTTGAATGTCTCACACGTAGGCTAGTGCCAGTACTAACCTGTACTTATTTATTCTTTGTCACTTTATAAGTCGATAAATATCTACTTTTTGTTAGTTAGTACGCTAGAAATTACATCTTTCTGTGGCGGCCTACCGTCACCACACCGTCAACACAAACGGTACCGTCAACACACCGTCGACACGTTTTCTCTCACTCAGTCTCGGTTGAAGACTAGTCTAACCTGGGCTAAGTTGAAGAGGCGTACAACACAAACACACGGTTACACAGTCACCGACACCTGACAGTGACAGTGACAGTGAGAAAGACACAGTGAGTAAAATTTCCTTTTATTTTTATAATTTCATTAATAATTCTGAAATTCGATTTGTGAAAATAACGACCGATAAAAACTCACTGTCCCGTGTCCGGGAAAACATTGACTTGAGTATAGCACTTGTGTACTGTAGTTTTAGTGTGCAATTTAACGTTCAGTTCAGTTCAGTTCTTTTTAATATTTGTTCCACACTATGGAAATTATACAATAAATATAAGCAAAGATAATAATAATAATAATAATAATAATAATAATAATAATAATAATAATAATGTAGATTTATAATGCGCACAGCTCCACCTGCAGGTGCTCGAGGCGCGATACAAAAAAACCCAACAAAAATACCTTAAATAATCAATTAATTGATAAACGAAATTAACAGCAAAAAGTAAGGAGAACAACAATTATGAGAACGCTTGTGACATGAGATGAGTCTTAAGAGCAACTTTAAATTGAGATAGTGATGAACATAATTTGACCTGCAAAGGTAGTGTATTTCAGAGACATGGAGCTGCAATTGTATTGAAAAGGCCCTATCCCCCCATGTGTGTTTGGGTCTAGGTTCACAGAGAAGAGACATATTGCTGGAGCGGAGTGTACGATGAGGTGTATATGGAGTGAGAAGAGAACTAATATATGCAGGAGCAGTCATAAAAGTTGTAAAGCAATAACAATTAATAGAGTGAAAAATAAATAGAAATATGAGGTTGCAGTGTGGAAGGAGGCCCTCAAAAAGCAGCCAGTGCTTGTCTAGTAAAGACCCCCAGGAAAGTACAAAGAAAAAATAGTGAACAATTTTATAGAGTGCTATTTACATTATTTAAATTATAGTTTTTTGAAACAATATTTTTGTTATTTTATTTTGAAAATTGTGTTTATAATAATAATACTCAGCAATGTAGTGTACATTTACAATTGGAAAAATCACACTGCAAGTGGTTCGACTGGCTAGTTTAAAGGCATCCCTATTTTGTATGAACAAGAAGTGTTCCTTAATAATATTATATATATTTTAGTAAAGTTGTATTATGTATTTTCTAATCGAGCGTTTCCTTTATATGAACTTATATGAAATGTTACTAAGACGAATTTGCCATGTTTTTAGTAAAACAGAGAACAAAACTGTTTTGGAAAGAATGGGTTGCACTGTTTCTTAACAAAGTTGGTTTTGTTTTGCAACAAAATGGATTTGCTTTAGAGAGAATGGTAGCAAATTTCTGCATTCGAAGCATAGAAGTAAGAACGTTACAACTCCTTCCTTGGTCCTTTTTCTATGTTCAGTGTTCCTACATTTGAAAACGATTTGGGGTAACAATAAATTTTACTCTTCCCTAAACCAGTGATAGGTTTGCCTTTTCACTCCATTTTATCACTATTTCAGTTGAATGAAAACAGCGTACTTACAAAAACACTCCCTATTTAGATTTTCCTGTCTTGTGATTGGTTTTGAGCAAGTCACATGCTGTCATATTTTTACTTGAAAGCCACGTAAGCATGATGCACCATATCCATAGTCACCCTGACCATCTTTAAGAATGTGTTTGTGTTGTCAAACGACAAGTTAAATGGTCCTGTGGGCTGGTCATTAAAAAGTTTAGGTGAATCTAAAATTTTAAATAAAGGTAAATCTCTTTAAGTGGGTAGAGGTTGGCTCTTAGAAGAGCCGGTTGTGACTCTGTGTGTAAACATAAAGAAATTAACAGACATTTAAATTTCTGACAGGTACTCAGTTTGGTTGTCACCATGTCAATCAACTCAGAGGGCGCTGTTGCAGCAGCATCTTTCTCAGGAAGCCAGCAGCACATTCTGCCCATGGAGCAACAGTTTCTGGAAATGTATTTTACTGCACTCAGCAATTTTGCTTACGACAGGGCAAAAGAACTTGTGGTAAGTGGCTTGAACGGGCCTGCAGTTTCAACTTTGAGAGGGCAAGGCCATTTTCATTTTGCAAAGGGCAGTTCCATTGGTAAATCTTAAAGTCTATGGAAAATCTTTTGAAGGGGCACCAAGGTTAAAAACCAGGGGCAACAGAGGTCATGGTGATTTGAGAATTTATACTTCCAGGGCCCAATTTCATAGAGCTGCTTAACCCTAAAGGACCCAAGTCCTACAATATCCTCCTTGCCAAAGTGGAAAATTTCGAAGGATTTGGGCTATTAGGGATCTGCAACACAGGAGGATTTTGAAGGATTTGGGCTATTAGGGTTCTGCAACACAGGAGGATTTCGAAGGGTTTGGGCTAAAATGAGTTTTTGTTAGGATAGGATTTTGCAGGACTTGGGCTATCAGGCTGTTTTTACATAGGAGGATTTTGAAGGATTTAGGTACTATGCAGCTTAGCCAAAATATGATTCTGAAGGTTTTGGGCTTTAGTTTTAGGGGGTGAAGGATTTGGGCTAATATGTATACTTACAATAAGTTGAAGGATATCGAAGGATTTGGGCACTTTAGGTTTATGACAACTTTAATCTGAAGGATATCGAAGGATTTGGGCAGTATGTCTACCAGAATAAAGTTACCAGCTAAACTACCATGTCACATGTACAATCTGTGACTGGTATCCTGCTCATTGCTGCTTAGCAGACAATTGTTAAGCAATATTTTCTGCTTAAGCAGCTCTATGAAATTGGGCCCAGGCCATTTTTGACTCTCCTCTTAAAGTTGTTATCAGGCATTTAGGTTGGCTCAGTGGTTTCTTCCCTGCCTTTTACCCCTGTGGACCTCAATTTGAATTCCGTCTCAGAACACAGCCTTGTGGATTGGGATAGCTTTGGTCAAGCCGTTCTTAATAATATAATATATTGTATTTGTATAGCGCCTACTGCAGGCCAGCTTCTAAGCGCTTAACATTCAGTATTTCCTGCAAGGTATTTGGGGCCACGTTTGAAGTATGAGACCTACTCCTTTACATAGCACCTTGTAATGGTTTACAAGGTGCTGTGGCGCAATATGCAATATGTTCTTAGGGCCGTGTCACACGAGGCAACTTTTCCAGGCAACTTAGAGGCAACCAACTGCAGTGCATGTTACAGGACCACTTTGGTAGCACAGGAGTCATTTTCAAACAGTGTCTTATGATCCCCAAGAAAAATATATGAACATTGAATTGTGAATGTCTTTTCTTCATGGAGATTGCCTGGAACTGGTTGCCTGTAAATTGCCTCGTGTGACATGGCCCTTAGGGCCGTGTCACACGAGGCAACTTTTCCAGGCAACTTAGAGGCAACCAACTGCAGTACATGTTACAGGACCACTTTGGTAGCACAGGAGTCATTTTCAAACAGTGTCTTATGATCCCCAAGAAAAATATATGAACATTGAATTGTGAATGTCTTTTCTTCATGGAGATTGCCTGGAACTGGTTGCCTGTAAATTGCCTCGTGTGACATGGCCCTTAGTCTCATGCTTTTGTTGCACTGCACGGCGGCACATTTCCACCGGCATTCTGTTAGCATGTGGTAGCGGTTTGCTAAACAAACAAAAAGGAAAAGTGCCCTCTGTTGTTCGCTTTGTGAAAAGGTGATTACGGCTGTGTTCTATGATGAGATATTATATGCAGTAGTTGTTGGTAGATCTAAAAACAAATTCTAATAAATGGCGGCCGGGTATTATTTCTAATTTTAGGAGCAGGAGAAGGAAGCCATTCGATCCCAGCCGCCGAGTCTCTGGGGTAGCCTGGTCAATGCCTTGTCTGTCCTAGCCTCGGCAGAGAAGATGTACATGTATCTCACCTTCTTTGAGCAGAAATGGTTTGTCAGACGAGATGTAAGTAACTCAGTGAAATTGCTGTTTGTCTTGCCTTGCCTTGGTTGTGTTCATCCAGTGTCAGATGTAGCCCATCCTTTATGTGCTTGCTATTTTTCTCTGTCTTGTTCGTGTCTTATCCATGTTGTACTCTGGTACGATGTAACCCAACCTCGTCCCCATGGTTTACTTTATTTCCAACCATGTTTGTAAATAGTAAACCCTGGGATGGAAACTCCTCACTTGGACCCTGATTGGACAACAACATTACATTAGCACATGTACATGTTTCCAATACATACAAGCTACTACATCTGGTACCGGACCACGAGACTATGGCGAAGATGTGAATTTCGATATGCAGCCAGACTATTCTAATTTGCATATGTATCCAAAATTTTTGGATATGCAAATGTTCCAATACCAGGGTGAGAGAGCAGTCAACCTCGTACTGCTCGACACACCCTGGGGAAGAGGTTGGATGTAACCAGACCTGGAATTTCATCGTTGAGAGGGCAAGGCCATTTTCATTTTCTAAAGGGCACTTCCATTGGAAAATGTTAAGTGTATGGGAAACTTTTGAAGGGTCACCGAGGCCAAGACCAGGGCAACAGAACCTTGGCCTCTGAATATTACCAACAGCTGCGGTGCTTCGCACCAAGCAGGTTTTTATTGTCATTAACTTTTGGAGTATTTACCACTTACTCCAAAAAATGTCCAACATGGCGTGTTGTGGCCGAGCGGTTAAGAGCACCAGACTCAAGCTCTGGTGTTTCTGGTCAGCAGAGTGTGGGTTCCAATCCCAGTCGTGGCACTTATGACCTTGAACAAGAAACTTTACCATCATTGAGTTGTCCTTCGGATGGGACATTAAGCCATAATTCCTGTGTACTACTATTAGGATTGGTAGGGCACCTAAAACTTATCATGGAAGAGTAGGGTGTAATCCCGGTGTTTCTGGTTCACATAGCAAGCACCCTTGTTTACAGGTTTCCTCAGGCTTGCGAGCAACAGTGATTAAGTTCACTTATGAGGCATCCTTGATTTCATTACAAGAAATATATATTAACCCTAACCATGCTAAAAATGCAACAATATGCACCAAATGGTAATAGTTGTTGTGATCTGTTGCATTTGGCAGTCAACTCAGATTCTTTGACTGAATTTGTTGCATTCAGCAGTGAAGTGACTATATATAGGTTTGGGTGCTTCTATTGTATCTGAACAACTTATAATGGGTATTTCAAAATATTTTTTATGGGAAAAGTATTGAGAAGTATGATGTAATATTAGGTAAGAATCATAATTCAAATCATATTCAAAAGACTGTATAATAACAGCTAAACATTACACTTATGTGCATACTGTTGCATTTAGCAGGGCAAACACCATTGCTCAGTCCTTTCCCAGATAGCATGCCTGCACAATGCAACAATATTCCTTTTGTTGCATTTTGTTGCATTTGGCATGGTTCTCATTTCAACTGTGTTGCATTCTGTTGTATTTGGCAGGCTTTGTGGAGAGACCCTAATGGGGGTTAGGGTTAACATCTTCGGTCCTACTTGTGAAGATGTGAAAAAAATTCGAAAAAGGGAATCTGAGCTTCCCAGTTCCTGGTTCTTTCTAATGTGTACTGCATCATACAAGTGCCAGTTAGATTTGACCTCTAAATGCCAGAAGTAAGATGAGGTTTTTTTCCTTCTATTCGTCTCGTAGCAATCCGGTAAATGGCAGTTCTCCTCAGCCATGAGTGACATACGTCGTGTGGAGTTACGAGGGAAGCAGGGCGGCCAAGCAGCCAGCCCTGGAGATAAACTCCTATCACATCTCTGCGAGCAGCTCGGACATTTCATCGAGGCTAGACAGGAGATGATGGAAATGTATCCTTTCAGATGTTAATCATTTTGTTTTATTTCTGAACACAATTTGCATTAAAAGAATTGTGGATACTATTTTGCTTAAAGGGAATACTGCCTTTAGATTAGGCGCTTTGGATTATAAAAGCGTTGTTGTGATATTAATATGATAGATGTTGATTTTGCATCGGGATAAAGAATATTAATTTTGGTTTTACCTTTACACCGATGTGTGTTAGCACTGTATACTCAGTACTTTTTCCGAGTTCTGTGAAAAAAGGGTAAAACCAAAATTAATATTCTTTATCCCCGAAAATCAACATCTATTAAATCGGTGCGGAACCCGGTGCTAAAATATAGGATTCGAACTGCCTCTAGCTACCGGGCAATCTCGGTGGTCTAGTTGGTAAGACACTGCTCTAGAATTGCAAAGGTCATGAGTTCGAATCCCACCCGAGTAATATGCCTGTGATTTTTTTCACAGAACTCGGGAAAGTACTGAGTATACAGTGCTATTACACATTGGTATAGGGTAAAACCAAAAATTAATATGATATTAATATGGTTGGGAAGATGTTTTAAAAGTAGAATATAATGACTCACACAACTATCCCTCAAAATTTCGTGGTTTTCCTTTTACTTTGTGAACTAACACGGTCCGCCATTTTGTGGAGTCAAAAATTTGGTTCTACAAAATTGCGGACCATTTTAGTTCATGAAGTAAAAGGGAAAACCACACAATTTCGAGGTATATTTGTGTGGATCCTTTGATTCTGCTTTTAAAATATTTTTCAAACCAAATTCATTTCATAACAAATGAAGTGCCCAATCAGAAGGCAACGAATCCCTTTAAGCGACTCTTTGGAAGAAAGCTGGGATTTGTAAATAGCAGTATTAGTTGTCTTTGTCTTTTGATGGTTAGTTTTTCCTGAATGCACTGATCATAATAGATATGAGAAGCTATGTAATATGGGATTGCAGAAAGCTGATATTAATGTCGTAGACCAGACAGCCATTGTGGAGAGCATTATAAATAGGTAAGAACCAATCATTGCCGTGTTTGTTTGTCTCTATGTTTGTTTCTGTTTGTCTCTATGTTTGTCTCTGGGTTTGTCTCTGTTTGTCTCTGTTTGTCTCTAGGTTTGTCTCTATGCTTGTCTCTGTTTGTCTCTATGTTTGTCTCTATGTTTGTCTATGTTTGTCTCTGTTTGTCTCTATGTTTGTCTATGTTTGTCTGTAGGTTTGTCTGTAGGTTTTTCTTGATGTTTGTCTAGGTTTGTTTCTTGGTTTGTTTCTTTGTTTGTTTCTTTGTTTGTATCTATGTTTGTCTTATATTTTTCTGTATGTTTATCTTAATGTTTGTCTTAATGCTTGTCTCTGCTTGTCTGTAGGTTTGTCTGTTGGTTTGCCTCTCGTTCTGTCTCTATATTTCTCTCTATGTTTAGCTCTACATTGTCTTAAAGTTTTATTTTATGTTTGTTTCTATGTTTGTCTCAATGTTTGGTGTCGTTGGTTCGAATCCCACCAGAGCAGTATGCCTGTGTGTTTTCCCGCATGTCTCTTGAAGCTCTGAGTTGTTGGGTAAAACCAAATTATTAATAATTTTATTGTTGTTTATTTCTGATAATAATATCAAAACCATGATGATCAAGTAGGGACTCAAACTCAAAATCCACATATCAGGATCCAGTTCAAGGTGGGACTCATACCACAGACCATGGACTTGACATCCCATCCTGTAACAGGAGTATTGACATCAAGTTTGTCTTTTTCTCACCAGGCATGCTAAGCAGTTCCATCATCCAATCCTCAGCTCAGTCCGAGCCAATCTCTCCTTGGAGCTGGATGCTCTCCACGCTCAACTCAAAGCTCTAGAAAAACTCACAACGTTCAGTTTCCTGCCGTCACTACTCAGTTTGCATGAGTCACAAGTGAAACTCGATGAGTGGGGTGCAGCTATCAAGCTACGAGAGGTACGGTACAACTTTACAAGTTCCAAGTTTTTCCTGTTTGAAGACAAAGTGCAATTATTGGTTATTATTTTTCCGAAATATTTCCATCGAAAAGCTCGCTGATTATAAAGTTCATACCAGTACCAATCCTCCAGAGAAATATTTCCATCTGAAAGCTCACTGGTTCTAAAGTTCATACCAGTACCAATCCTCCAGAGAAATATTTCCATCTGAAAGCGCACTGATTCTAAAGTTCATACCAGTACCAATCCTCCAGAGAAATATTTCCATCTGAAAGCTCACTTGTTAAAAAGTTCATACCAGTAACCAATCCTCCAGAGAAATATTTCCATCTGAGAGCTCACTGATTCTAAAGTTCATACCAGTACCAATCCTCCAGAGAAATATTTCCATCTGAAAGCTCACTGATTCTAAAGTTCATACCAGTACCAATCCTCCAGAAAAATATTTCCATCTGAGAGCTCACTGATTCTAAAGTTCATACCAGTACCAATCCTCCAGAGAAATATTTCCATCTGAAAGCTCACTGATTCTAAAGTTCATACCAGTACCAATTCACTAGAGAAATATTTCCATCTGAGAGCTCACTGAGGTCATTGGTTCAAATCCTGCTCTAGTGAATTTTTCTCTGATTAAACCCAAATTATAAGATTTTTTTTTCACAATTATTAACAGGTAAAGAAGAAACTTCAGACAATGGCACCAGGGAAAGCTACTGGTATCCCGCCATTGATGGTTTGGTATGTCCGCTTGCAAGCCTCACAATTGTCAAAGGTAGGTAACCAGTTTGAACATGGTTGGTAACAGCAATAGTAGGAATTTATTCTGCACTTTGAATAAGGGAAGGGAGTAGGCAATAACATAAGGGTGAAGGTGATGATGATGACGATGTCGTATGCTATGCTGATCTCGTTCTGAAGTCCGTAAGCCAGTTTATAGCTGGGTCCTCAGCCAGGTGAAGGGCTTTGATGCCACCATCAAGGTGAGAGAGTGGGCAGTCGGCTATCACATGGCACATCGTCTGGGGTTCGCCACAGTCACAAAGCGGAGACGCAAGGTAGCCCCACTTGTGTAGGCTGCTGCGGCATGGCCCTGCGTCGGTACGGAACCGGTTCAAGAGGCACCAATGGCCGCGGGGGAGGTCCATTCCCGGCAGCTGGATAGTGGGGTCGGCGAGGGTGAAGGTCTGGAATCAGGAATTACACAGTTACCTCTGAAAAATGGGAGATTTTGTGCTTGAATTCCAGTACCTGTTGTCCCTCTTTGTATGGGGGAATGTCTTGGCATAATTAGACATCAACTGGCATAAATGAGAGTGACCCAACCAAAAGAAGACGTGCCGAAACTGTTCCGAAACATAACTAATAGTTTTTTCAGTTTGTAAAAATCATGCATAATAAGACGTCATAAGGTGTCAACAGGTTGGGTGTCTTGCCTGAGTAGGATTCAAACACCACAGTCTGATGACTCATTGTATCTTGGGCATTTTACCATTTGGTCATGAAGCATTGTAAATAGTCTGGCTCTTTATTAAGTAAATTGAGCATTAGTGAATTATTGAAAATCTACATAGGGAATGTGACGGTGACGATTTTTTTACTTTTGAGTATTTCTTGATTGTTTTCCAGTTCTCTCTATACTACCATGAGATGTTGAATAAACAAGCTCTACCAGGAGACATGAAAACTCACCTATCAAATCTCTCCATTGAGTACTACACAAAGTAAGTTACCACAAGTAAAGATTTACAAGTGAAGAGTACAGAGTGCTGAAAGGCTCAACGGGGGCTAAATTGTGAAATGTGAACTGGACGCCATTTCAGCAAGCAACCTGGTAAGCGGCAGTACAGGGTCCCTGCTGTTTCCCAGGTTGGATCCCTGGTTACTTGGCAGTTACAGGTTGTATGGCTTCTGACTGGCACCCCTGAGCAAATATATTGACTAATAGGGAGACCGCCAACATAGGGCTGGATAGCTCAGTTGGTAGAGTGCCGGCACGTTCATCCGGAGGTCGCAGGTTCAAATCCCGCTCTAGTAAATTTTTCTTTGTTCAACCCGAAATTATCTAAAACTTACCCTTGTCAGTTTTCGTTGTGGTTTATTTCTTTGTATATTTTTTTTCAACAGAATCGTAGCTTTTCACAAAAAGTCTGATGCCCTCAATGTCTCATTAGTATTTGATACACGGGGGTCAGAGGACACCTATAAAGGTCACGGGTATCACCATCCCAACTCGTTCTTTGAACCACCCAAGGGGCTGTACTCCTACCCTGCGGTCTTCTCCTACCCATTGGTAAGTAGTGACCTTTGACATGTAGGTCATAGGTCATGGGTATCACCATCCCAACTCGTTCTTCGAACTAGTTGTAAAAGATCTAGACATTGTATACACTCGGCATGAAGGGAAAGAATTTTCTTTTTAAACAACTAGTTTTTTTTTTTATATTGTGTTCGGTGTGTAGGTTGGGGTGTGTTAGAGGGTACAATGGATGGGTGTAATTGAACAGGCGTATGAAATGGGTTAACTCCATTGTTTTCCTTTTTCAAAATTTGAATCTGTAATTGTTTCTGTATTTGTATATAATTTCCATATGTGTTTGCAAATAGTAATAATTTTATATTGGCTTTGCTTTGAATAAAATTTCTGGAAGCTTAGTATGTGTGGATTTGGCATAATATCACTAGTTATTATTATTACAGTTGTTGAAGCCAAGACTGATTTTGAGGTCAAGGTTTACAGAGTCAAAGGTCAAGTTGTTAATGTGTTTTTTTGATGTGACACTTTTAGGAGAGACCCGTTCACTTATGGCCCAACGTGGTGATGTTGTTGACCAGCCAGGCTGAGAGTGGACCCATTGACAGGAACGTCCACTTTTATGACAAGGTATGAAGTGGGGGTGGAAGAGTTTGTATACAGACTTAATGGCGTGTTGTGGCCTAGCGGCCTAGCGGTTAAGAGCACTGGATTCAATCTCTGGTGTTTAATCAGCAGAGTGTGGGTTCGAGTCCCGGTCGTGACACTTGTGTCCTTAAGCAAGACACTTAACCATGATTGCTTCGTAAAGTTGGGGAGGTAGTGCTTTCTGCTCTACCAGCCAGGCTTCTGATGGATGATACCCAAGCCTACATCCGTATGGACTGTAAAGGGGGTAACCCTGTTTCAGCCCCAGGAGTAGGTGGCAACGGCCCCTGGAAAAAATAGTTGATTGTAGCCCACACCTTGAAGTGGCATTCAGGCCTTGTGTGTCTGGCGACTTGCATTAAAAAAAAAAAAAAAAACTGTACATAGAAGTGAAATAACCGAAATGCTCCTCAGTGAGATTTGAACCCAAGACCCCTGACACTCCGGGCAGATGCTCTACCAACTGAGCTATGAGGCACAGTGGTAAACTCCCTCAGGTTTTCCCTAAGAACCACATTTTTCTTTCATCCCATGTTTGGTTATACAGATTGTGCAAGACTCGCTCGTATTTGAACTTGTTAAAGAGCACAAGTTTGCTTCCTCCAGGTGTTACAGCAATGTAGATGGGAGCAAAGTGGTCCAAAAATGTTTGAATGTGCGGAAGACTTGCACAGTCTATTAAGAAAAAACTAAATAGTAAAGAAATGTTAATACACTTTGGAAAGATACATCTCTACTACAAATGATTCTACTGTGAAATTCCACACAAAATGGGACTGGTTTAAACTATTGTGTCAAAGTTAACTCTGTATTTTGCAAAGTGCTATATCAGTTAACTCTATATTAATTTTTTTTATTTTGTTCCAATGCCATGACTTTTCAGTATTTTTGTACTT
This sequence comes from Pisaster brevispinus, assembly GCA_023634235.1. Classification (NCBI taxonomy): domain Eukaryota; kingdom Metazoa; phylum Echinodermata; class Asteroidea; order Forcipulatida; family Asteriidae; genus Pisaster; species Pisaster brevispinus. The sequence continues at coordinate 2,516,285 of JAMKCF010000020.1, forward strand.
AGAGTGAGAAGTTGTTTGACGTTTGAATAAATAATTTCCTCCGGGGGAAAAAAAAAAGGAAAAAAAAGAAAGAAATGTTGTTATAATGATCCTTCTGATTGCAAACATTTCACTTTCTTGCTTGTGTATCTTGGATGATCAGAAACTTAGTTACTTACTTAGTTACTTACTAAGGTTGATGGAAATGACTAGGTTAAAGGGAAGATATACGTTTGGTAATGAGTCTGAAAATTAATGGCAATAAAAACTTACGTGGAAAGTACAGCAGCTTTGGATAGTATAATGCATTTTGAGAAACTTTTCACTTCAAAGTACTGCGGTTATGGGAAAATATATCACTTGTTATCCCCCAAAATTTGAATCTGAGAAGCGTTACGGCCGTAACGCTTTTCAGATCGTGTATTCCTACAGGGAATATTCTTCCTGCTTGGAAATATTTGCTTTGGTTTTTTGGTGCTATCTCAAAAACGCGACCACCTTTTGAAGTGAAATTTTCACAGGTTAGTCTTATTGTATACCTACATTTATATAGGATTAAAACAATCAAACGGTTTCAAAAACCAAAGGTATACTTTGCCTTTAAACCTTTATGGCCCCATATCCACTTTCTTTCCAGTATGCATCAATTTGGTTCTTAAACAAGTTGGTCGAGGCCGCGTTCACCATATGTGAAGGGAGGTTGTTCCATTCGGAAATAACTCTGATGGAGAAGAAGTTTTTTCCGCAGTTCAAACCTTTCTAAAAAAAACCTTGTTTCTATGCTTACAAATCCCAAAGGATTACGTTTAAATTGAAAACTGAATTTGCATAATGTTTATTTTTCCTTAACTGGGTAAGCACAGCAGGGAAAAATTGTATAAAGAAAAAATTAAACTATATACCCTGGACCTACAGGTCTATTCAATTTCTTATTGTAACTAATGTTTGGGTTTGGTTTTCATATCTGGTATCTAGACTCAACAGATAACATATTACATCAGTCGAGTTGATGCCAAAATGAGTCTGGTGATTATCTTTGAGGCTAAGAAGTCCGAGAGAGACACGACGATCAACAACTTCCTGCAGGGTATGTCAATCTTTGATTTCATTTTGACTGAAAACCTTATTTTCAAAATTTTTTGCAAGCATATTAGCTTACAAATATAGAAATGTCAGACAGAATGTCTGCTATTTGCAGTTGAATCTTATGATTTACGATCCTCAATTGATTTAAATTTTATCAGTGATAAAGAATATTATTTGTGTGTTTTTTACCCGTACACCAATGTGTGTTAAGCACTTCATACTCAGTACTTTCCCTGAGTCTTGTGAAAAAAACCCACAGGCGTATTACTCAGGTGGGATTCGAACCCACAGCCTTTACCATTCTAGAGCAGATGTCTTACCACTAGACCACCAAGCTAGCCCAGTAGCTACAGGCAGTTCAAATCCTATACTTTAGCAGCAGGTTCCGCAATGATTTAATAGATGTTAAATCTTCATCTGGGATAAAGATTTACCTTCTCCAAAGATGTCTTGAAAAATTACTTTTTTCTTCTCTTCTTCTTGCCAAATCGACAAAGATTCTAACACTTCACCACTTTTAAACGTAACCCGATGGAATTATTATGTTCTACTCATTGTTGTCATACAATGACAAAAGGATTTTTCCACTAACAGTCCCCGTGCGTCAGCCGCCATCGTTGAGGTCAAACAATAAAAATGTTCTCATGTTAAGTTGCCACGCTCAACTCCGAGCTAACAATAGGTCGTCCTTTAACAACAGTGAGAGTGCTGTTTTAGCTTGTGACGTCAAATGCAAGCACTCGTTTGGTTTACGTTTGAATTTAATTGAGGTAGTTTATTTAAACGCCCTCAATATCTCAACTATTGAATCATGAAAACCGTACATTCTGCAATGTTTTTACTTGACACACGTAGAGAATATGAAGAACAAGGTTTATTAGGCTAAGGATTTTAAAAGGCTAAACCTGAACAGACAAATATTTTGTATGTAACCTAATGGACCAATTAGAAATATCCCGCCCACCAAAAATTGTATTAATAATTTGAAAAGTGTAAGTTCTCCTGAGTGACTGCAAAATTCATGATTATACCACCAACATTCAAAACTGAACTAAAATACTTTATCAATTGTGTAGTCTCAATTTATTTCCAGATGTGGAGTACATTAGGGACGAAATTAACACTGGCCTGAGGCCAGTGTTTTAAGCCTTGGGCCAGTAAACTCATAAACAGACAAGTCCGGTGGTCTTGTGTCTTTCAATTGACTATAAAAGTTCCTCACTGTGTTATAAAAAGAGAAAATGACGTTCAAATGTTGACCTTGAGTCTAGTAAATATCTTTCAATTCAAAGTTCAAGGGTCATTTATTTCCGCAGTACCAAAACAAAAATGGCGTTACCACTCAAAAGAGAATCAGTACAAAGAATACAACGATTTCAAGAACTAGATGAAAACAAATATGACACTGCAGAGGGATCCATTGTAGAAGCAGAGCTTGTAGGCAGTGGTCCCTAAAGACATGCATTTTGCATTGAGACAGAGAATAAACAAGAAAGTGAACCAATGAGGTCTGTGGTTGAGTAGAGCCACTGAAAACACAATCTACATCGGGTCCTGTCGGGATTCGAACCAGGGTCCCAGAGTAGGAAGGCAAGGAAAGATACACCCACACGACCGCCCTACGACTGCACGAGAATTCTAGTGCTTGCATTCAAACAAACGCTCTAGCTCTGGTATTTTTATTTCTTTTTGTTTGACAGAAATGGGAACTCTGCTACGAGCCAACAAATTATTCGCCAGTTTAAGACAAGGAGCTAAAACATAACGGTCTCGATGTGTAAATGAAAATAGACTCATTGGTCCTAGTTGTCTTGTAAATATGATGTAAATATTATGTTGAAATATTATGTTGAATGTAGTTCTAAATACTTTCCTCGATTGTTGTACAAAATCTCTCTGATTGCATGATGCAAATGTTGGCAGCTCTGTTCAGCTGACGTCATCTCCACAACAATTCTTGGTTGTGCCATTATGGATGTCAGTCTCCCTGTGTGTTATACAGTGTAGCCCGCATTTTAGCTGTTGTAAGAAACCTGTGTTATACATTTTGAGGCTTTGCATGGTGAGGTATCAATGTATATTCGGTTTGCGGTAACACCATGTGTATATCTACTAACTGTGTAGATTTGTTCTTATAGAACTAGGTCTTGCTTTTTATTCTACTGCCGCGGAGTAGATATTGGAAATCGGGAGACTACTTCGGGAGACTACTTAGTTCTGAAAAGAACTGTCCAGCTTATTAGCTACTACCTGGGCGGAGGGTAGGAAATCGGCCGGGACTACTATTTTAGCTTAATAGTGGATCGGATGGAGGGGACTTCCCGTTATTAACTTCACTGCCACGGAGTGAGTTCTGTGTTAACTTTGGTTATGCTGTTTGTGTATTTATTTGGAAACGTGGTAATGTATGCATGTCCAAAAGGATCTTGGCTGTCATTTTGAAAAGATGTAAAGATATTTAATGTTAAAAAGTCGCATCCCCTTAAGGTGATCCCTTGGCTGCCGCTTCCCAGGTTGTATCGTAAACTTGGGTGTGATCCCTGGCTACACGGCAGCTAACGGTTGAATGGCTTCTGACTGGCACCCCCGAACAAAGATATTGACTAATAGGGAGACCGCCAACATAGGGCTGGATAGCTCAGTTGGTAGAGTGCTTGTATGTTAATTGGGAGGTCGTTGGTTGAAGTCCCACTCCAGTAAATTTTTCTTTGTTCAAACCCAAATTATTTAAAATTTACCCAGTCAGTTTCCTTTGTGGTTTATTACTTGATATAAAAATATATAAAGACGGTATTTCATTTTATTTATTCTGGTTGTAAAGCCAAGAACTCCCAGAAAAGCAAACTTAACCACTTTACTAGCCAAGAACCCAATGGAGACTGAAGACAAGGAAGGAAGTTTCAGTTTTAGATGTGGGAGGACAGCCCCAGGGAATTATTCCAGGGAAAACATGTGCAGTCACATAGGGACTGAAAACCCAATCCACATGGTGCCCCCCCGTGGGATTCCAACCGGGGTGCTAGAGGTGGAAGGCGAGGAAAGATACCACTGCGTTTGCCTGACCGAAAGGTACAGGACATCCTTTTCATGAAAGACAAAATTGATGTCTGTCAGAATGGGGGTGTGTTCAATGTATCACGTCATGTTCCAATTTTTTGTTCCAATTTTATGTTGATACTCTTTCAGTGTATCAACACAAAATTACCTTTTTCCCACTTGTTTATTGGAAAACGAAAGGATCGCAAAACTAAATTTGACCATGGAGCCCCTCTAAGAACCAAAACACCAGGCCAGGATTCGAACCCCCTTTCTGAAAATGACTAAACCCGAGTACAAAATCATCTTGACGAGCGAGGCAAAGTTAATATTTAAACATGGACTTCAAAATGTCCAAAGCCTTTCGTTTATTAAACACTTTTTGTTTTGTCAAAAGTACAATAAAATCACGGCGACGTTACATTTACTCTTTTTAGACAATACAAAACGGTAAAATCAGTATTTTCCATTAACCTTTTGGCAACTTTGACATCAAACAATTAGACCGAAACAAGTCATTAAGAAGTAATACTATTGTCAGCTTTAAAAACTAAAATAAATCCGCAAAAAGGAGGGGTCTGGAATGTTCTCCTAACCCTGAATATTAATATTAAGTGAGGCGTTACTTTGTTAAAAACCATTTTAGAAAAATTATGGAAATCGCTTTTTTGTTTGTTTCTTTTTTTGTGTAGACTACTTTTTGGTTAAACAGGCTGCAGCTGGAATTACCTTGGCAATAAATGTATATAAATAAACCTTTTATACAGTAACGGAGGAATTTTAAAACTAAAAAAAAATGACGTTAGTCTGTGAAAACCAAAGGAACATTTCGTTGTGCCAGCGCAAAAGCATCGCACTTGAGTTACGCGCAAGTTTGAAACTGTCAAAGCATTGTATCTTACTAAAAAAAAGCCCAGATGTTCGCACAAAACAAGCACGCGCTGATAAACAACGTTTTTGCACAGAGTATATTTGTGCAACATACGCTTTTGCTCCGACACAACGATTTGTCTTTTGGCGTTTGGCCGTTATCACGTCATGTTAGAGCAATAATAAACCCCCGTACAGATCAGAAATATGTTCTGCTCTTTTGTTACAATCATTAATTAAAGTGGAGATTTAAAGTCTATTTTGTTAAGAATTTAATTTTAAAGTTGCAAAATGGAAGTCCAGATTATCTTCTTAATAACTTTTGTATGAATAAACTCATCCAGTAACCAATAATTTTAACTTCTTTGATATTTCACAATGTTGTTGGTTCAATTTATCAATAGTTTTACTGCTACGAAAAACAATCACGAACATAATAACGAGCAATTTAATTACTTACAGACATACGTAGTGTGCTTTTTCTCCCAGTATGGTTCCCTACACCATGATGGGATAATATAACATCAAATATTGCCCACATTGTGGGTATCAGCCTATTATGAGACAGAGCCTCATTCTGAGTTTCATAGGTTTCTGCATAGAAGATCCAAAATGGCGACACAGCGATACAAAAAGACCTACTCTCTCCACCTTGAAGGTAGAGTCAAAACTGGCTTTGTCATAGTTTATAAAACGTAGGGTTTGCCCATTTACCGTCCATAACCTTGGCTTGAAATTAACACCTTACTGTCATAGGAAAAAAAAAAGTTTACCTCATTATAACAAATATCTTTTGATTCTGTCGAGTACATGTATTGAATTCTTGCCCATACAGTATTCTCCCTTATCAGTGGTCCGCTGGCCAAACACCAGTCATAACTTCTGGGGACCAGTCATAACTTCTGGGGACCAGTCAAAATCCTGTCCAAGTGGTCCTGCTGGCTTGTTCATTGCTTCCCAAAGCTATGTGTAAAACCACTGCTTGCAATGTTCATGGTTTCAAACTCAAGTCCCATGCAAATGACTGTGTTACAAGATAACCTCAAAATAAGGACCAGTGAAAAAGCTGGTGGATCAGTGAAATGAAAAGCCAGCTGGTCCTGCTGGCCGGTCACTGAAAAAAAGTTCAGGGCGAACTCTGCTATATGATAAATATGATGAAACTTCTATTAATCTGTTGAAATAAAAACAGTTTGCATGTACATATTAAACTGCGTCAAATTTTTAAAATCTTTTTGATTCGGTTTTTGTGGTCACAATTCTGGTCCAGTAAAAATGTTGCGCTAGAAGTCCTGAGGTCTTGTGGTCTTTTCCCCAAAATTCAAGCCCTAATGACCGAGAATGGAAACGGCAAAAATGACTGAAATGGTCAGGGTATCGTTTTGGAATTACATGCAGTTTACTCAAGCTAAATACAAGTTTAAATTAACATTTCCTTTGTGAACAATTTTGTTCTGGGCAACTTGTGAAAAGAAATGTCTTTCCACTGGTACCTGTTTATGTGTGTTGTGCTGTCATTTGCAGCCTTCGAGAAAGACTTGAAATGTCGGGCCAATAACTATTTATTTTGCATTTATACCATCAGTCCTTTTGGTTTGTAAGCAGTTTGCAACAGCTAATTCTAGTTTCCCTTTTAAACTCTTGTGTGATCTTGACAGAATATTGAAATGGTTTAGCAGTTTAGTATTCGGCAAGAAGCTACCCACATACCTGCTGAGATTGTATACCAAAGATAAAACAACATGAAGATTCGGCATGCCTTTACCAGCACGCTTACAAGTAACATTTCCCTAAACTAAAAAGAAGTGGGTGGGGGGGTCGTGAATGATCATACCACCCTTTCTCTTCCAAAACCAACCCATTTTATTATCATTTGATTTACAAGTTCTTTGAGTTTTTTTGGTGGGGGACGGTTTCCAAAAGTTATGGATAAACTTCTCCTTTGTACTTATGTTAACCAAAACAATTATTTTTCGAACTGGTACTTTCCCCCCAAAAAATTCCAGGTTTTTGAAAATTCACAAAATTTAGCTAAAACGTTCTAAAACTCAATTTTCTTTTATTAACATTTTAAAAAACGCAAGTTATGTTTCCATTAAAATTAATACTTTTGGGGTGTTTTTCCCCTGTGTGTCATTCTAAGGGAACTGGGGGGGGGGGGCAGAACATTATAGTTTTTCTCAAAACTGTGGTCAAGATCTGTCCACAGTGAATTTTATCGCATTAATAATTGATAGGCTTGATACTTGCTGTAACTTTAAGATCAACTTTACAACACACAACTTTTTTTTCCCACAACTTTTTATCTTGTCAATAGTAAAACATTAAAACCAGTGAAACAAATTTTGACATTTTGTGGGTGCTCTCTGTTCTTGTTTCACTTGTAAAATGAAAGAGTGCATTAAATTTGTGAAAACATTTTTTGGAACACTCTTCTGTTTGTGCAGTCAACATCAAAAGAGTTTGTGAATCCAGCATTGCCATGGTCACATAACAGACTCAAATGGTTCACAGCATTGCGGGGTACCAGCTTCTCTTGGGTCAAAGGTGGCTTCAAAGAGTAACACAAAATCAAAATGGCTGCCATTACTCTTATACAACATCCAGATCTATTGAAGAAGATCTATTGAAGGAGAGTCGCAAACATAAGACAAAGTGGACAGTTTACGCTCTAGTGCACACAATGCATCAGTGAACACAACATGATGTCATCACTCTACATTTATACGCCATTGGTCCCGGTCAAACAACAAAAGTAACATTCAAAACACGACTATCCCGACAAACTCTCCAATATGGATATTTCTTGGCTGGGCCACTTTACACCACAGACTCACAGAAAATAAAAACCTATAAATAACATCGGACAAACTTGGGTGTTAAACTGAAACTGTGGCAACGATTAATCGGAATCTTCCTCTGTAGATGCCTCGCTTGACGAACTCTCGCTCTCAGAGGAGCTTCCACTCTCATCCTTCTCGCCGTTTTCCTTCGGCTCTTCCTTGATCACCACCTTCTCTTTACTCTTCTGTTGCTTCCCTTTTCCTTTTGTCTTTGTCTCTTCTTCTTCGGTATTCTCTTCTTCGTCCTCTTCCTCTTCATCATCGTCTTCCTCCTCTGAGGAGGACGATCCCGACGATGCCGAGGAGGACGACGACGATGCGGACGACGACTGGCCGGAGTTGGATCCGTCTCCTTCCTCTTCTTCTTCTTCCTCCTCTTCTTCATCCGAGTCTGAGGCGGCATCGCTGGAGTTGGCCTCGGACCCCGAGCCGGAGGATGCCGAGGAAGAATCGTCATCAGATTCTTCATCTGAGTTTTCTTCGTCGTCGCTGTCTTCATCTTCTTCTTCATCGGATGCAACTGCCTTCTTCTACGGAAACCAAAAAAAAGATGACATTATTGTTTGAAGAGAACCGTCACTTACACCATCTGAAGATTCTTTAAACTTAGCGCACACAGGCCTGCAGCCGAACATCTTTGAACATATTTAAAGCAATTATGGATAGTGTCTTGCTCAGAGAAACAAGTGCGGCAATAGTCCAGGTTGGCACAACCCGTTACAGTAGACTGCTCAGAGCCTACGCCATTCAAACATACCTTTCGTTTGACAGGTGGCTTCTTCTTGGTGACCTCTCTGGAATACTTGCTGAGTCCTGCCTTCTTCAGTTCATCATATCGATCCCGATCTTCCTTGTTCAGACTCTGGAAAGGCGTTGATAATAAACGGTATTAGACTACAGATAGATCCACAATATATCGACATGCATTCAAATCTTTAAGAAGAAAAGAGTCAAGTTTGCAGGGCACTGCTACCATCACCCTGAACTTCCAGTCAGCAAGCTTGTGCTTTGGGAACCCAAGGTCGAGCTCTAAGGGCCTTGTCAAACAAGGCAACTTTTCCAGGCAACTTGTAGGCAACCAATTGCAGTGCATGCTACAGGACCATTTCTAAGTAGGATTTGAAACTTTGCATGGTGGAAGTATAACTAAGTAAGGCTTGCGGTAACACCATGTGGAAATCTCTTTTGAGTAGTGTAGGTTCTGAAAAGAACCGGTTCTTTTCACCACCATTTCTGTAGCACATGAGGAATTTTTCAAACGATGTCTTACGATCCCCAAGAAAATATGTAAACATTCAAATGTGAATGCCTTTTCTTCTTGGTTGCCTGTAAATTGCCCCATGTGACATGGCCCTTAGAGGTCAAAGTCACCTGACCTATGTGGACATACAACGCAATGACACTGGCTTTGCGACAACAGATGAAATATCTACATGCATGAAGGACAGGGAGATCTGGGGTCACTTCTCTCGTGACATCATTGGCCGAGGACACCACTCGACATAGAAGAGGAAGTCACAGTTCTCTTTAATTATTCATAAACCACTCATCTAGATTGCACAAGGTTGTGGGTTCGAATCCCACACGAAGCGCCTACAGTTTTTTTCTCATCAGGATTCAGGAAAGCACAAAGTATACAGTGCTCGTCACACAGTGTAAGGCTTAAACTAAACCCAATGTTTGTAAAAATTCAAACGAACGAGAGCACAAGATGTGAAATCATGTTTGTGCTGTGTAAACTGAAAATTCAACTTGAGATTTCTTTCTCTAGAACATGAAAGGTCACTGAAGACCAAAACTACAATCCACGCAAGAAGAAATACTTCACCCACTTTGCTACAGATCACTAATAAATACTAAGAAACACTTCCTGCTAAGCAAGTCTGAGAATTAAAAAGCCAGAGAACATGGGAAAACAGAGGCCACTGTTGCCCCTGGTCTTGACCCTGGTGCCCCTTCAAAAATGTCCATAGGTTTCCCAATGGAAGTGCTCTTTGCAAAATGCAAAAGCCCTCTCAAAGATGAAAATTCCAGTCTTACCTTTCTATATTTGTCGATTTCTTTCTTGTAGTCCTTGAGTAGTTTCTCCTTCTTAGCTTCGTATCTTTTCTTGCCGTACGCCGAGAGGTCGCGCCATTTACCAGCGACTGCCTTTATCCGCTCCGTGCTCGGCAGAGCTTTGATCTCATCGCTTCTCATATGTTCAGCCGTGAAGATACGATAACCGCTACTGCAAGATCAATAAAGAACGACGCGCAACTTGTTAATTCCAAAACAGAGGGTACTACTTTCTTGAACGCAAAAAAAGGACATTTTTGGCACAAAAAAGGACATTTTGGTGATTGAAATATGGCATTGAAAATATGGTGTCCCCCCCCCCCCATTGTGCCTCAACTGTTTTCTGGGAATCTCAGGATTTCTTTAGATGATTTTAGGGGAGGTACTTCTGTACAAGAGGAAAATAGTGTACTTATAATAATAATAATAATAACCGATTCTTATATAGCGCTTTATCACTGCCCGAGGGGCGTATTCAATATAACATTTATTTCCACATTCACATGGAGGCATCATCCTAAAAGCCGAGGCTTGTGGTGGAAGTGCCCGTTACAACAATACAAAACAAAACAGGATAACAGCACTAAATAGACGAATAATTAAATACTAACTGTTACAGTAGATAACTACATAACATAAAGGTTTAACCATGGTTAAACAAGGTATATATAACGCTGGAGCAGTATCAAAGCGCTTCTGACATTATTACCCCTGGTCACTGGGCCATAATTATATTTCATTCCATAAACCATCTCAGCTCCCTGGGGAGTATACAGCCGGTGCTGCGAGTTTACCGCGCTCCAAGCTAATCATTCACATGAACCATCTCTGCCCTCACAGGTACCCATTTTACCCCTGGGTGGAGAGAAGCAATTATGGTTAAGTGTCTTGCTTAAGTGTCTTACTTAAGTAAAGGAACATGGTACAGTAATATTAGTCTGGCTCCTTTTTATGCATGAGCTCTAACTGTCTGTGTTTACAAATAGGAACCGAACCAAGATGGCTACTTACTTGAGGGGTTTGTCCGGTTCACCTTTCAGGAGTTGTCTGTCGAGTTGTTTCCTCTGCAAAGAAAGATATGATGCAAAGTTGATATGCTTTACTCTCTATGAATCAAGCTAAGGTACAGCGTTGGTCATGTTTGTTAAATGACCTACTGATACGCTCACTCTCTTTGACTCAAGCTAAGGTACAACATTGGTCATGTTTTTCAAACTAATGCTTCTCGTAAGCTTACTCTCTTACAATAATTCTTACTCTCTTTGTGATGTTTGTAAAATGACTTCTACTGGTTGCCCTACTCTCTTTGAATCAAGCTAAGGTACAACATTGGTCATGTTTTTAAAAACTACTGCTTCTCGTAAGCTTACTCTCTTAGAATAATTCTTACTCTCTTTGTGATGTTTGTAAAATGACTTCTACTGGTTGCCCTACTCTCTTTGAATCAAGCTAAGGTACAACATTGGTCATGTTTTTAAAAACTACTGCTTCTCGTAAGCTTACTCTCTTAGAATAATTCTTACTCTCTTTGTGATGTTTGTAAAATGACTTCTACTGGTTGCCCTACTCTCTTTGGATCAAGCTAAGGTACAACATTGGTCATGTTTTTCAAACTACTGCTTCTCGTAAGCTTACTGTCTTAGAATTATTCTTACTCTCTTTGTGATGTTTGTAAAATTACTTCTACTGGTTGCCCTACTCTCTTTGAATCAAGCTAAGGTACAACATTGGTCATGTTTTTAAAAACTACTGCTTCTCGTAAGCTTACTCTCTTAGAATAATTCTTACTCTCTTTGTGATGTTTGTAAAATGACTTCTACTGGTTGCCCTACTCTCTTTGAATCAAGCTAAGGTACAACATTGGTCATGTTTTTCAAACTACATGTAATGCTTCTCGTAAGCTTACTCTCTTAGAATTATTCTTGTGATGTTTGTAAAATGACTTCTACTGGTTGCCCTACTCTCTTTGAATCAAGCTAAGGTACAACATTGGTCATGTTTTTAAAAACTACTGCTTCTCAAGCTAACTCTCTTAGAATAATTCTTACTCTCTTTGTGATGTTTGTAAAATGACTTCTACTGGTTGCCCTACTCTCTTTGAATCAAGCTAAGGTACAACATTGGTCATGTTTTTAAAAACTACTGCTTCTCGTAAGCTTACTCTCTTAGAATAATTCTTACTCTCTTTGTGATGTTTGTAAAATGACTTCTACTGGTTGCCCTACTCTCTTTGAATCAAGCTAAGGTACAACATTGGTCATGTTTTTCAAACTAATGCTTCTCGTAAGCTTACTCTCTTAGAATAATTCTTACTCTCTTTGTGATGTTTGTAAAATGACTTCTACTGGTTGCCCTACTCTCTTTGAATCAAGCTAAGGTACAATATTGGTCATGTTTTTCAAACTACTGCTTCTCGTAAGCTTACTCTCTTAGAATTATTCTTATTCTCTTTGTGATGTTTGTAAAATGACTTCTACTGGTTGCCCTACTCTCTTTGAATCAAGCTAAGGTACAACATTGGTCATGTTTTTCAAACTACTGCTTCTCGTAAGCTTACTCTCTTAAAATTATTCTTACTCTCTTTGTGATGTTTGTAAAATGACTTCTACTGGTTGCCCTACTCTCTTTGAATCAAGCTAAGGTACAATATTGGTCATGTTTTTCAAACTACTGCTTCTCGTAAGCTTACTCTCTTAGAATTATTCTTACTCTCTTTGTGATGTTTGTAAAATGACTTCTACTGGTTGCCCTACTCTCTTTGAATCAAGCTAAGGTACAACATTGGTCATGTTTTTCAAACTACTGCTTCTCGTAAGCTTACTCTCTTAAAATTATTCTTACTCTCTTTGTGATGTTTGTAAAATGACTTCTACTGGTTGCCCTACTCTCTTTGAATCAAGCTAAGGTACAATATTGGTCATGTTTTTCAAACTACTGCTTCTCGTAAGCTTACTCTCTTAGAATTATTCTTACTCTCTTTGTGATGTTTGTAAAATGACTTCTACTGGTTGCCCTACTCTCTTTGAATCAAGCTAAGGTACAACATTGGTCATGTTTTTCAAACTACTGCTTCTCGTAAGCTTATTCTCTTAAAATTATTCTTACTCTCTTTGTGATGTTTGTAAAATGACTTCTACTGGTTGCCCTACTCTCTTTGAAACAAGCTAAGGTACAACATTGGTCATGTTTTAAAAAACTACTGCTTCTCGTAAGCTTACTCTCTTAGAATTGTTCTTACTCTCTTTGTGATGTTTGTAAAATGACTTCTACTGGTTGCCCTACTCTCTTTGAATCAAGCTAAGGTACAACATTGGTCATGTTTTTAGAAACTACTGCTTCTCGTAAGCTTACTCTCTTAGAATTATTCTTACTCTCTTTGTGATGTTTGTAAAATTACTTCTACTGGTTGCCCTACTCTCTTTGAATCAAGCAGGCATGCAACTCTTCAGCCGAAAAAAGAGGAAAATTACAACAAGCTTATATTCGTAATTTTTCAAGCAAACACCTATCGATCGCGTGGTTCACTTGCACTCTTACAGCGTCTGGTTCCCGCCGCATCCCTTATACAAAAAGCAATAAAAAACACTACGGAGCTAGACTGTGCAAAAAATAGTGTAGAAAGTACACGTATGCTGTACGAGGAGAACTTGTGTCTGTGTCTGGACTGTGTAATGCTTTTGTATGTGTAAACTTCCGTAAAGCCAGACTTTAAGAATCCTGAATCTTCATATTTTCTTTTGAATAAGCAATGTCTCTTTCAGCAACGCGGATTTTTTTTTTTTCATGCAGCGTGATGTTTTTTCCTAACGGCGGATTTCTATTTGATAAAACGCGGAAATCCGCGGATCCGCGGAAGAGTTGCATGCCTGATCTAGGTATGCTACAATATTTTTTGTTTTGGCATATCATGCTGCTTCTTGTCACAGGAGTTTTAGAGATGTTAACATACCTTTGCCTGTTTGTTGCTCTCAGTTGCTTTTTGATTCCAAGGAGCTCTCTCACTTTTCTTGAGACTTTCAAAAGCTGCTTTCAATTTGGTGGTGGCTGGAGTCTTCTTTAACTGTAATCAAAGGAAAAGTGGATTACCATCACCGTACGGCCATTTTTGTCAGGGACCCTGTGTACCTATTGATGATTTAGTTGTGATTATCATTTCATAAACAGGTGCCAGGCTGTTTTTCTTGTCAGGGACCCTGTGTACCTAATGATGATTTAATTTTGATTATCATTTAATAAAAAGGTGCCAGACTGGTTTTTTTTCTTGTCAGAGACCCTGTGTACCTATTGATGGTTTGGTTCTGATAACCATTTTATAAAAAGGTGCCAGGCTGTTTTTCTTGTCAGGGACCCTGTGTACCTACTGATGATTTAATTTTGATTATCATTTAATAAAAAGGTGCCAGACTGTTTTTCTTGTCAGGGATCATATGTACCCATTGATGGTTTGGTTGTGATAATCATTTCATACAAAGGAAGGTGCCAGACTACTTTTCTCAACTCACATCATTTTCGGACATGTAGCTGGAGAGATGATGGCTGATGTACATCCCGACTCCCGTCTTGTTCGGTTCGTCATCATCATCTTCTTCTTCGTCGTCGTCGTCGTCATCACTACAAGAAGATTGATCAATCAAACTCAGATAAAAGTGATGTTTGAAGCTTCGCATGGTGGGGATCATTTGAAAAAAAAACTTCTTGAGGTTTTTCCGCTGCGGGTACTCGAACTTCTCCAACCTATCTCCATCCGGAATGCCTAATCTCTTAAAGAAAAACTTCTTGAGGTTTTTCCGTTGCGGGTACCCGAACTTCTCCAACCTATCTCCATCCGGAACGCCTAATCTCTTAAAGAAAAACTTCTTGAGGTTTTTCCGTTGCGGGTACCCGAACTTCTCCAACCTATTTCCATCCGGAACGCCTAATCTCTTAAAGAAAAACTTCTTGAGGTTTTTCCGTTGCGGGTACCCGAACTTCTCCAACCTATCTCCATCCGGAACGCCTAATCTCTTACTGCTTTTTATTCTACATGTACATTTTGTATAAGTAACTGACAAACTTTGTAAGGCCTTGGACTGGTCTGGTCATTAGTTAACTGGCCAGACTCTAAAATTACTGGCCTCGGGTCTGCGTTCCAACTCAAAATGATGGCCTTTGCTCCTGCAGGGTTATGATGTTGCTTGCCACTAATCTCTTAAAGAGTTTAAGGGACTCTTAAAAACCCAACTGTTCTGATTTCTGTTGTTTTGCTCACAGCATCTTGAATCCTCTGGCAAAGGTGCTCAATAAATTCCTGTAAATATTACTATGATCATCAAACTCTGATTTACAATGAAGTCTCACTACATACTTTTTGAGGCTGTGCATGGTGAGGTATCAATGTATAGTCGGTTTGCGGTAACACCATGTGTGTATATCTACTAGCTGTGTAGATTTGTTCTTAGAGAACTAGGTCTTGCTTTTTATTCTACTGCCGCGGAGTAGATATTGGAAATCGGGAGACTACTTCGGGAGACTACTTAGTTCACTACCCTCCTATAATTCTTGTGTTCTGCTGAATCTTGCGAACAATCCAGAAGCCCGCTTGGGTTGGACTCAAAGCCCTGACCCTTTCATTTATTTGTAGTCGTTATTTATTTCATGACACATCCAGCAGCGCAAGTGCCAACAACAGGATGAATAGAGAGAAGAAAAATTCAGTTTTAGATGCGGAGAGGAAAACCCCAAATTGGCAGAAAACAGGCAGAAAATGAGCACACTGTTACTGCAGCCCCGTGTGACATCAGTACAAGCAGCGTTCTCCATTAACAGTGGTCGGTTCGCCAAATGCCAGTTAAAACACCCGAGGACCAGTGAAAATTCACTCCCAAGTCACCTGGGCCCAATTTCATAGAGCTGCTAAGCACAAAATTTGCTTAGCATGAAATTTTTTCCTTGATAAAAACAAGATTACCAACCAAATTTCCATGTGTTGCATATTGCTTGTTACTGGTAGTCAGCTGTTGTTTTCTTATCCTGAAAATCACGTGGAAATTTGGTTGGTAATCCTGTTTTTATCAAGGAAGAAATTTCATGCTAAGCAAATTTTTGTGCTTAGCAGCTCTATGAAATTGGGCCCTGGCTGGCTAGTGCAGTACTGAAAAGCATCTCTATTTCATTTGAAATATGGACTAGTAAAAAAGCTGATGGACTAGTGAAGCGACAAGCTTACTGGTCCTGCTGGCCAGTCACTAAAAAGGTTAAGGGCAAACCCTGACAAGGGGTAACACCCCCCCCCAATCTAATAGTAACTATGTTTTGTAATAGATATAATTCATGCATAATTGTTAAATCTCTATAAAAATCATTCTTACTCAGAATCATCTTCTTGTTCTTTGCGAGCTTCTTGAGCTTTCCGGCGATACTTCTCCTAAAAATCAACAAAAGGATTTAATGAATATTGACCCAAGGACCAAACATTGTTGCAAACTGTTTTATCCACAATATATCATTAGATTATCCTTGTTTTGCATTCAAATGTAAGAATTACAGGTAGACCATCAGATCTTCTGACTGGCAACCCCTGAACAAAGATATTGATGAAATAGGGAGACTGCCATCATTAGGGCTAGATAGCTCAGTTGGTTAGAGCACTGGCCTGTTAATCCAAAGGTTACAGGTTCGAGTCCCTCTCTAGTCAATTTGTCTTTATTCCACCCAAAATTGTATACAGCTTACCCAGTCAGTTTCCCATGTGGTTTATCTTGGTATGATAGAGTTGTTTTATTTGCCCCACCCTACCCACACTTTCATAAGGACTCTATCTTTTGGAAAATGAGTGCATCACAAAACCGAGTTTGACCTTGACAGTCCCTCTTAAATGAGTCTCGTCTCAAGAAAATATATAGACCACAATACTAATGACTTACTGAGGATTGCACAGTCATGACATGAAGTAAATTGTTGTCCAAAACTCGGCCAGATATCTGGATCATACCATTTTTGTGATAGGGGCGTGTCAGCAGTTTTTGTTTAAAAGAGATCGTGCATGCGTGCTAAAGAAGACAAAACGACAAAGCATTGCACATGCAGCTTCTGCAAATCACACATTAGATTGTACAGCACATAGTAATTGCTCATCCAAAACCAATGCAAGACTAGTCCAATCTATAAACAGAGCTTATTCTTACCTTACCAACGACAATATGATAAATTGACACCTACATGCAAGCCCATATAGAAATCAGTGAGCTTTCAGATGGAAATATTTCTCTGGAGGATTGGTACTGGTTTGGACTTTTAAATCAGTGATCTTTCAGATGGAAATATTTCTCTGGAGGATTGGTTACTGGTATGAACTTTAGAATCAGTGAGCTCTCAGATGGAAATATTTCTCTGGAGGATTGGTACTGGTTTGGACTTTTAAATCAGTGAGCTTATTTCTCTAGAGGATTGTTACTGGTATGAACTTTAGAACCAGTGAGCTTTCAGATGGAAATATTTCTCTAGAGGATTGTTACTGGTATGAACTTTAGAACCAGTGAGCTTTCAGATGGAAATATTTCTCTGGAGAATTGGTACTGGTATGAACTTCAGTGAGCTCTCAGATTGAATCTTCTCAGTTTTGAGTCGTTCCGTTTATAACTACCATTCCAGAATTTGTTTTCTTTTCAACCTACCTTACTCCTATCAGATAACTCACTATACTGCCGAGCAAGATTCCTCGTTATTTCAGTTTCGCTCATTTCAGGGTTTTCTCCTTTGAAACTTTCTCGTTGCTCTTTGGTGAAGAGGAACAAGGCAGAGATGGGCTTCTTTGGTTTGAGGCGGGAGGAAGACTGGGCAGGGATGGAGACGAAGGGAGAGGGAAATGCGCAACTCAAAAACTAGCGGGATACAGTCATTTATATGGTGCCACCGTCAAATGAGCCGAAGGTTACTTGAAACTAGCCCAACTGGTACTTCTACCCTGATCGGAACTCTCTTCTCCCAACTAGGGTATCACTGTCCCAATTAGGAACCAACAACTAAACTATCTCAATTGGGATATACTTCTACCCTGATGGGAACTCTTTTCTCCCATTTAAGGCATCACTGTTCAAATTTAAGGAACCAACAACCAAACTTACCCCCATGGGGATATATTTCTACCCCAATTGGAACTTTCTTCTCTTAACTAGGATATCACTATACCAATTTATTTAGGAACTAACACTTAAACTATCCTTATTGGGGCTATACACGTTTACCCTGATTGGATCTTTCTTCTCCAAATGTGGATATCAGTTGACCTCAGAAAGGAATCATTTGGTTAAAATAGCTTTGAACAACCCCAATTTGGATATTAACCTGATTGGAAGCATTTCCATCCAATGTGGAAATCAAAGGTCATCAATTATGAAAACTATTCCAACTGGCATAGACTTATACCCCGTACTAAACATCCTACAAGCAACCGAATGTTTTTAACAAGCGTGTGTGCAGAGCTGTCATTTTCGGTAGCCAATGAGCGTTGATAGTCAGTGCTTCCTTTCCAGGGGTTAGTAATGAGAGGTATCATGGGGTACACTACCCATGGGAGCGAGGCTGGGTGTAGCAGTACGTAACCTTGTACTCATTTGACGGACAACAACAACAAAAAATACAATACAAAGTTTGAGGCTATGCCACATTCCCATGATCCACGATGACTTCATTGGCAAACACGATACTAGCTCAACTTAAAGAAATCGGACAAGGTGAAAGGTGAAAGTCCCGCAAATGCTTAGCAGATAAGTCCGGATAAAGTCCAAAATGGTGGCATGCAGTTTACCATAGCAACAAGGCAAGCAAAGCTTAAAGTTCCAGCATCATTTACATGCATACGACACCACAACAGACACATTGACAGCGATGAGAAAAATGGCCGAACAATAAGGAAAGTTTCTTACGCTCGAGGACTTGGGTTGTTTCTTGCTCTGGCGTTCAATGGCTTCAAGCTCGCCGGCGTACTTCCCTCGCTCTTCTTCGGGAAGACTCTACCAAGTTGAGAAGAACGGAAAACAACGTTAACAATCGACATTAAATTCAAAGATTGAATCTCGTATGAAACAGGTTCCTTCAAGGCAAGAAATAACACAAGGTAAACAAAGTTTTATTCAGTTTTTGTTTTAAAGGTAGAACACAGGATTGTAAGGATAAAAAACATTGCTAATTTTAGTCTGAAAGCGTATTTTTTAATGAAGGTCATACTAGACCATTTTTTTCTGTGAAATATTTCCCTCTGAAATGAAGTCACATTCGAGAAGAAACTGTATACGAAAACCAACAACAAAAACACAACAGCTGATTCCGGTTGTTACACCAAAACTATGGACAATGTGGTTTACTATACATGCTGAAATCATGCATGTTTTTTTTCACTATTTTCTCCTGACTCACACAACCGATTACGCCAACATTTTCACAGCTTTGTTATTTCATGTATATGGTTGATTGTACAAAACATGAACACTGTCCTCGACTATTTTTGTCAGCTCTTCCAACCCTGTGTAATAACTTTAACCCTAGGCATCCACAGCAGTGGTGCCCTTTGCAAACTGCCCACCCCTTCAAGAGCAAAGTTCACAGCCTGAATTTAGATTGTTGAGAATGAAGACTTACTTCAATGTATTTCTCCAAATCTCTTTTGTACATCGATTTAAGCTGAAAACAAGAAAAAACGGGAAAATTTTGATTACAGTAAACACAGAAATGTATTAAATTTCAACTTAAACCAATAATGTAACTTTTTTCAAATGATTTATCTAGAATTTGTAAAAATTATTTATGTTGTTCATTATCAAGTATAATAGGAGGAAAAATTATTTTAATATTACACAGCCTTTGGACAAAGTTTATAAAAGAATGCATTAGGTTTCATCATTAATCTATGATACCTCTTTGAAATATTGAACTATTTTTCATTTTTTAGGCTATCAATGATGTACAAAACTTTGATTGCAATGGCTTAATTGTATGTTGGATATCCTTAAACACTAAAGCTCCTAAATCCTCCAAATCCTATTTAAGAAGTTGTTAGATTTGCTTAACATTAGGACTGTCATACCAACCATAGTGTGGAGTATTTTGATGGATTTGGTACTGTACCTCCAAACCACCCCCTCTAAGCCTGGTGCCAGGCATACCAATCTTATCAGAGTCCAATCATTTGGATGCTGAGTTACAACAGAATGGAGTATTTTGTAGGATACGAGAGGGTCTCTAGCCAAAGAAACTCGGGGGTTCGGGGTAAACAAATTTGATTTCAAGTTTGTAACATAGATCATCTGATATGACACCTTAGGTCTGCAGCCGATTTCACGAAACGCTAGGATTAATCCTATCTTGAGTTAGGACGAGTAACTAGTCCTAACTTAGGATTAATCTTAAGGTTTACATGTTACAGTGCAAGGCTGGGACTCGTCCTAAGTCCTAAGATTAATCTTAAGTTAGGAAGAGTTTGGTGAAATCGACAGCTGATCTTGTGAGATGACGGCACAAACCAACCTTCTCGACGCGATCTTTGTAGTCTTGTTTCTTTTTGAGCTCCGTGTTCGACCACAACGCGCTGCATTCCATCATCTTGGCTCTAGTGTTGGATCCCATGTGACCCATCTGCTTCAACATCTCCGAGCAAAACAGATTGTACGCATTTCTGAAATCAAAAGGTTGAACACATTGGGTTTGACAACTTGATTTTCATCTCAGTTGAGAATAACTGTTTTTCTTTTTGCACAGTATTTAGAAACTAACAACAATGGGTTTACACATTCAACAGAAATTCCTGCAGCTAACAGCAGGGTGTACTTTTGGTAATTACTGTACAAGTTAACGACCGTAAAAACTTACTTTATACAGAGCAAAAAGAGCTGTTGACATTATAAAACAATGTGAGAAAATGACCCCCTTTGAAGTAGTATAGTTTTAATAATAATAATAATGGCTTCTTATATAGCGCTCATATCCGTCACTCAGTGACGCTCAAGGCGCTTCAACATTAATTTCCTGCAAGGTATGTGGGGCTTCGTTTAAAGTATGAGACCTACTCCTTTACATAGCACCATGTAATGGTTTACAAGGTGCTGTGGCGCAATATGCTGCCAATCAAACCAGGAACACCGGGGCGAACCCCTTCTCTTTTTGATAAGTGTACTGGGTTCTTTTACGTGCATTACACAACACACGGGACCAACGGCTTTACGTCCTATCCGAAGGACGAAGCAATAATGGTTAAGTGTCTTGCTTAAGGACACAAGTGTCACGACCGGGACTCGAACCCACACTCTGCTGAGTCGGAAACACCAGAGCTCGAGTCCGGTGCTCTTATCCACTCGGCCACGACAAGCCTCCTTTTAGAGAAGGAGATAATTTTCACCCAAACAATGTGAATCTGAGTAAGACTTCAGGCATGAAGCCTTTCTCAGGCATCTGAAAGCAAACATGTCTATGCAACGAAGGTGTTTTTTTTCTTTCGTGATTTTCTTGCAGCTTCTATGACCAATTAAGCCCAAATTTTCACAGGTTTGTTATTTTATGCATAATGTTGGGATACACCAAGTGAGGATACTGGTCTTTGACAATTATCAAAAGTGTACCCTGCCTTTACACAGATATGGGTTAAACCTTGCACACATTGCTGGCAAAAAGACGTGAAACTAGTATCCAAAATTTAGGTGGTATGTTGAAATTGTGGCATTTCCACCTTTCGGTAACCCCTGGAGTTGTAGATTGCAAGGAGCTTCTGGGAACAGTATCCTCTGCAATAGAGAAGTAGATCAAAGAGCTGGATTTCTTTATATCTAAAGAAATTGTCTGCTACTTTTTTGACAAAGCAGACATAAAAAAAAACTGAATTCAGGTAAGATCTGAAATTTCTCATCCCTGATCTATTTATTTTCAAAACATGAGTGACTTACGCTGGTGGCTTGAATGGTTTACCATCCACTCCTTCCTTAAGACGGAGTTCTTTTTTGGTAAGAAGGGGTTTCTTAATCTCGGGAACCTTGAAGTTAGGATTCTGCTCCACGTATTCCCCTATTTCTTTCTGCAAGGTATTAAGGAATTAATAACAGTGGGTCACATGCAGGTCAAAGGTTAAGTATTCCGTGCTCTAAACTGCTTCCTGGAAAAAGCACCATGGGACGACACCATTTCATAGAGAATTTTTTGCTGAGTTAAAAAAGGAACAGGATACCAGTCATAAATTGTACATGTGACATGTAACTTTGGCTGGTAACCTTATTCTAGTAAGCATAATTATTCTGTGCTTAGCTACTTTTTGTGCTTAAGCAGCTCTCTGAATTTGGGCCCAGAAAAACAAGAATGACATTGTCATACTACCATCCTCCTTATCTAGTACCCTGTCTGCTACCAAAATAGTGGGTACTGATTCACCAAAAAGGAACCAATCTATTCTCCCTCCTAGCCTCACTTGGGTTACATGAATTTGAATGGGAGAAAGACAAGATGGCCGCACTAATTGACCAGTTTTGGGGCAATTAAAATCAGCACAATGTTAAGAACTGCTGGGGATTACTGTCAGAAAGTTGGTCAAGTAAACGTACCACATATTTGACCTGTTCCTCAAGCGCCTTGTTGATCCACTTCACTCGTTTCTTGTCTGCCATAATCTTCCATTCCTCTCGTAGCTGAGCATCAAGTTGACCTCGGGTCACCTGTGTCAGGTCAAAGGTCATTTATGACATATTATTCACTTATGCTCCAACAACACCAAATTAATTTGAAGATGATTTGTTTTCGCCTTAACATTAATCAAAGTGTAGTGGCATAATAATTTTGTATTTACATGATATTATACAGCACTACAGACTGATTCTGTCTCTACAGAAGGATATTGTGTCACTACAGAAGGATTCTGGCACTACAGAACAATTCTGTCTCTTCAGAAGGATTCTACCACTACAGAACAATTCTGTCTCTTCAGAAGGATTCTACCACTACAGAACAATTCTGTCTCTACAGAAGGATTCTGCCACTACAGAACAATTCTGTCTCTACAGAAGGATTCTGCCACTACAGAACAATTCTGTCTCTACAGAAGGATTCTGCCACTACAGAATAATTGTCACTACAGAAGGATTCTGCCACTACAGAACAATTGTCTCTACAGAAGGATTCTGCCACTACAGAATAATTGTCACTACAGAAGGATTCTGCCACTACAGAACAATTGTCTCTACAGAAAGATTCTGCCACTACAGAACAATTCTGCCACTACAGAACAATTCTGTCTCTACAGAAGGATTCTGCCACTACAGAATGATTCTGCCACTACAGAAGGATTCTGCCACTACAGAATGATTCTGCCTCTACAGAACAATTCTGTCACTACAGAAGGATTATACCACAACAGAAGGATTCTGCCACTACAGAACGATTCTGCCACTAGAGAATGATTGTTGTCAAGGTTTTTTACATACCTCTTTGTCTTCCCTCTGCAACGCCTCAAATCTTTTATTTGCCCACAGCTGATATGGATTCAGAAGCTTAGGGGGCTTAGGCCCGCCCCCACCATGCCTTGAGTCTTTCTTGTACTCTGGATGCTCCGCCCTGATAATGAATATTCATTAGATACAATTAGCACTGACTGGTGACTGATTTTATTAATGGCTTTTATATATTGTTTTTCTGTATCAAAATACAACTATGGAGTTATTTAACTCAAAACTTGGTAAATAATAATGAAAAATGTCCGGTACAATGACTTGTTTTCTCATAGTCACAAGTTTCCATGTAAATATGAATTCCTCAAACTATTTCAGCAGTTGCTATTTCACTTGGTTTGGGGCAAGCTTTTGTATAGCAACCTCCAGATGAGCAACTCTAGTACCATTGTTCCAAACATGTTCTTTCAGAAATGTGTATTGTGTGTTCACTGTCTCTTACGTAACTACACGAAAGCTTGCCTCGAACCATGTCACATAGCAACTGGCTTTATAGTCTGAGGAATTCAAATTTAAGTGGGAACTTGTGACTAAGCAAGTTATTGTACCAGACATTATCCAAATCTAACTCGCAATTGGCTTATTCCATGGCAGTGCTTAACTGAAAATAATTTTCTAATCAATAAATTTATTTCCTCCCTAACATCATCTAGCAAGACAGTAGTTATTAACAATACTCATCACTTGACAGGTAAACTTTGCAAGTAAAAATCAATTGATTGTTGTGGTTATGTAATTTATATAATAAGCACTAAAGCAGGTATGTGGAATGAATCCCATCATAGTACATGTAGATCGCGATACATTGTGATACATGTAGATCGTGATACATCATAATTCATGACATCAGATGGGCCACAAGTGCAATCGTGAGTCAAAACTAACTTTGACTTTCATGTCAAATCTCTTGGACACGTAAGGTACATGCTGACGAAATGAAAGCATTGACAAAGAAACTTACAGAAATGTGGCCAACTCTTTCTGGTACATCAGCCTCTGGTCTCCGTATTTCTGGTTGTATTTGGCCTAAATAAAAAAAAAACCAATTAATTATTGTCAATGAGAAAAGTCAGTTGCATTCCCACGATGAGAGGAAACGATTAGATTTTAACGGAAGCAATTCAGATGGGAGTATTTCTTATCACCACTGGTGTCAGTGATAAATTTTTATTTCGGATGGGACGTAAGACCATTGGTCCTGTGCGTTGTGTAATGCACGTAAAAGAACCCAGTTACACTTATACCTAAGAGATGGGGTTTGCCCCAGTGTTTCAGGCAGTGGCTGCTGAATGCGCCGCAGTACCATATGTTAAACCTTACAAGGTGTTACATTTTGGGTCTCATAATTTAAGAAACTTCAAAATCATATCTGGAAATAAATAATAATAAGCTTTTGGGGACGCCATTTGATAAAGCGCTATATAAGAACTAGTTATTATTATTATTATTAGTCTGCCCACCAGTAGCAATTTGCATATTTCATGAGATCAGTCTATTCTTTGGATTTTGTACCTTTTTGTGTTCCGGGAGCTCCTTAAACTTGAGCGCCAACGACCTTGAGATCTCATACTGCGGCATCTCGGGATGCTTCTTCTTGAACTTCTTGGCTTTCTCGGAGTAGAACATGAAGAATGGTGTCAAAGGTTGCTTAGGGAGGTCAGGGTGCACCTGTTAAAAAACACAATAGTTATTCATACGTGTCTTAACCAACTACTTAATAATTTGCATACATTAACAATCATTGGAAGAAGCAAGTCAAGGAAGTAAGAAGTTTGAAATAATATCTCATATTTTGTTATACTTTTTAATATAAGTACTATGAAAAATAATATTTTTAAGTTGCTGATTTGATATATTCAGCCAAACTCTTTTCCTTCGAGGGAATTACATACCAGTTTACGATGTGAGAATGGATTCTGGACGACCTGAAGGGCATCAGTGATGACCTCCGCCATGGTTCGGTATTTACGAATCTAAAAAAAAAAAAAAAAGACAAAATTGTTGCAACTTATTTAGGGCTAAACAGCTGGCGAGTGGTCACTTTTACAGCGCTGTTAATCACACAAATTTATCACACAAAACTAATAAATTCGGATGCCGTCAGATTGGTACCGTGTGAACCTTATCAGAATACGAGGTACTGGAACTTACCACATTTGCTTAGAACTTATGAGTAAATTGTCACCACAAAGAACCTCACTGTCAAAACTTATCAATTCGGATGTTGTCAGATTGGTACTGTGTGAACCTTATCAGAATACGAGGTACTGGAACTTACCTCATTTGCTTAGAACTTATGAGTAAATTGTCACCACAAAGAACCTCACTGTCAAAACTTATCAATTGTCAAATTGGTACCATCTTCTTAACGAGGGATATGTGAACCTTATTACACTATGAGGTGCTTGAACGAACCTCATTCTGTATGGTGTCCCACTCCTTCTGGCAAACGTCATAGGTGAATTCACCAAAAGCCACTTTGCTCCAATCGATCTTGGCAATGCAAACTTTGTACGAATGCTTCTCAGTCTTGGGCGAGTGCTCTTGGATGTTGTTAATAAGCTGGATGCGGTCTTGCAGTGAAAATACTAAGAGACGGAGGGAAGAAATCATGGTTATCACCTCTGTAGTTTTGCATTTCGGGACATTCACAATTACACACCATGACTGTCATTGAAACCTTGTTTACAAAAAAAATATGCAATCTTCGTCAAGGCTTACAATTTCATGAAGTTTCAAATCTTCAAGTGCTGTACTATGTAAATTACAATTACCGTTTTCACAAACTGACACACAGGTTCCATTTACCACTGTATTGCATTGCGCCCGGTAAGCTCAAATGTGAACTGAATCATATTAATGAACTTACACGAACCTTCTGTGTGGCATGCGCGTGCGCCGACCTCCACTTTCATGAAGTGACACACACACACACATGTTGGAAATGCCTTGGAATGTGTCACTTCATAAAATTTCTGTTTTGCTGTAGGTTTTTTTTTCACAAACTGAAACACGCCTTTCTTTACTTCATTGCTTCTAAAATTTAGGATGCAAAAGCGGTATGATCATCACGTTCAAACCATCAAGTGTCCACAATAAGAAAACTAGTCGAAAACACACTGAAATTTTGAGGGCTAGTGGTGTTTTAAAAAAGTGTTCAACTTTACACCTTTCGCTTCGATCACTAGTTTCTACTAGTATGTGTGTCAGTTTGTGGCGTCAGTGATGATTACATGATGTATTACTTCCTAAATAGTCACTTAACATCAATATTCATGGCTGGGAACTGCCTTGTTTCCGTGGAAACTTTTTAGCCAAGGGACACTATTTGATAGGATTTGTGTATTTATTCAGCTTGCACCGACCTTAACTTTCATTTGACACGTTCTTACCTGTCTTTGCATGTTTCTTTGTTGGTGATGAGTTATCGCCAGTCTGCTGTGAATCAGCTATAGAGCGTTTCTTTCCACGAACTCCTAAAGAGAGATTTTTAAAAATCTTCATAAATCCTACAAACCACCCAAATTTAAAGGTAGGTAGGGTCACAAATTGGTAAATATTCCAAAAATTAATGACCATAAAGACTTACTTGGTGAGTAGCACTGCAGCTGTTGATAGTATAAACTATTTTGAGAGAGGATTCCCTTCGAAGTAATATGGCTTGGATAATTTTTTAACCCAAAACATTTGAATCCGAGAAATGATTCATGCATGATTCGTTTTTCAGTTTTTTGAGGGTTGGTGTCCGTTCAAGAATGCTGCAGCCAGAGATGCGGTTGGTACCCGCTGTCACCTCGCTAAAACGTGGATGGATTCGACGAGCTTGTGAAATACTGTGACAATTTTTCGCTGTTTTCTTAGCAAGTAGACACTGTATTCAGCTGAAACTTTCACATTTGATTTTTATCTTTATAATTTTGCTTATTCATTAGTTATGCATTGTTCACAAAAAGCAATCTACGATCCTACCTTTAATTTAGCTAATTAATTACATAAGTAAACACACTGATTATTCAAGACTGGTGCTGTCCAAAGTTTAAAGTTGAATATTCTAAGTGAGGGTGGGAACTTGTATTTGTAGCCCCTCCCTAATTTCTTCAGTTTATGCAATATGTAAAGTAATTGCCTTTCTCATGTCCCACTTTTAAATTGATGCAAATTTATGCAGAATGAGTCTGGATAGTTTCCAACCTTAGACTTAAGCAAGTCTTTTGTTGTTTAGGGCAGGCAATAGAAAATCAGTTCAATGTTAAAAAGAAGGAATTTAAGGGAAATTGAAACCGAGATTTCCCTTTAATTCCAGGCCTCCATTGATGTTGATTAATGATGACAAGAATGACATTCATGTTGACTTGAACTGAATTGAATGTGACCAATCAGCCTATCTGGAGAGCCTAGCCAGAGGGCATGTTGCTGACGAGACTAGACTAGCATGGCAGGACTAGAATAAGTTCAACCTCGGAGAGATTCTTTCCTGGTATTGTCATGGATGGGTAATCACCTTTCATAACAAACCACAATCATTGAATTTCCTTCTAGTTTTGTGACCTTGACTGACTTTTATGAAAACATTTTACAAAGAGAAATCAAAAGTGAATTCGTCAAGGTAAACTTGTAGGACAATGAAATTTTAAAAAATAAAATAAATAGTGTCATTCTTCATAAATTATATGTTTAATTTTACATGTCTCTCAATGTTTACAAAATCTTTGAATGGAACTTTAACACAAAAGGAAAATGGTTTCAAGTAGGTCATGCAATAGAATAAATTTTACTTTAGTAACAACACATTCTTGAATATTTGGAAAAAAATTAAATTCAAATGTTGTTTTAAAAAAGAAAAGCTATTTTTCACCAATTCTCACCTCAAACATTGGTAAATTACAATCTTTGTAGTTTGCTATTTTATTATTATTTTATTGTTTTATAATAAAATAGCAAACTATATATATTTTATTATTTCATAATAAAATAACAAGCAAGGGAGGTTTTACATTTTAGATGCCATTACTTGTAACTGATTAAAAACACACAATTTCGGGCTGGATTTGAGCTAATGCTTCCAAGTTTTAATTCAATAATCTTTCAAATACTTCCCCTTATTTCTAAAATGGTAACAGTAATAACAACAATATTAAAATAGCACTGATTTCCCGATTACATCCCTTAAAAAAAAACCACTACACAATTCCAGCAGTATTGATTGAAGAAAAAAAAATCAAATCAGAAACAAACATATTAAAGCAGCAGTAAATGAAAAAACGTGTTCCTTTTTTTAATTAAAATTATTATTATTTTTGTTTGTACAAGTGCCGTTTTTCCAACGAACAAAAATTTTTCCGGCAAAAATTAATATCTGATATGTTTCAGTCCCGAAAATTAAACGGTTGAGAATTAGAAGGACGCACTCAACAACGCAGCTAGCTAAACGACTTCAGTTCGTGCGCGATAATTTAATTGCATTTTTTGTCCATTTTGCAACTGGGTCTCTTAAATAATCGAAAAAGGAAAAAAAACTACGTCTTTTTGCCATTTACAAATGACAAGTAATAGTCAATGACACACGATCAGCAATTCACCGTCAGCCATTCAGCATTAAAAAGTAGGCCCGGGCGACTAGAGTCGTCTGCACCGCGGTGGAAAACACGGTGCCTGGAGCGAAGCACGACCGCTGCAGAAAGGGACCTCGCCCGGCTGCATTTGCTGCAAAGCCCGCCAAACTGACCTGGCAAAGCCCACGTAGAATGGGGAACCTGCGTCATGCCTGCCTGCCCCAAACCAGCGTGGCGCAACCGCTTCATACAAGCCACAATCTACCCGCTGATAACACCATCTAAAAACTGCCAAAATGGGTAGAAAAACCCGCTAATCGCAAACATATGTATCACTAAACGGATCTATAGTGTATACATTACACGTTGATGGGAGGACTCAATGGTTATTGGATAAAATAAAGGGTAAATTGGTTGTTTTTAAAACGCGGAAATATTACCGGGAACTTACCCTCGGTGTCGGCCATGATGAAGCGATGATAATGCTGATCAGCCCCAAGAGCTCCCGGGTCAACTCTAGCGGGCACCGCCCGCTAAACTTCCTCCGCGATGCCCCGGTAGCTGTGACGCCTCAACAATTGCTGACGTGACTAGCACGTTCGCGGGTCATGCGTTGTAGGAAAGTAGTGCGTAATAATCATGGTTATTTTCAACGATTTTGAAATATTTGTGAATGTTTTGGGAAAAAGTATGATCCACGGAGTATTTTTATGCATAAAAAGAAGAAAAAAACAGTGAAAGTCTGTTTGTTTCACATTTAGAAGAGGTTTTTCCTCACGTGGAGTTCGGGACGATATTATCCTCGTTCAAGCATAATAATTATACTCTTTACACAGACAAGTAAAACTTCACTTAATTAAGTATTTGTGATAAAGTTTACAAAATAATAATCATCACTATTTATAACACACTATATTCTGAAAAAAAACCCTTATTTACGCTAATTTATATGACAAAACTGTTAAAGTTGTAGATTTAATTTATTCATTTATTATAATTTATTAAATGCCTCACGTTTCAGCCAATCGCATTCTAGGACAAAGATCTGAATTATGCAAGAGGTAATTGTAATAAATAATAAATTGATTTTGTGTGGTAGCTGTCCGTCCGGCCGACCGTCCGTCCACGCACGCACCGTCTGCTGTGTGTGGAGCTCTCGTGGGATAGACTGGTTCACTCTACGGCATTGTCCACCCGGTCGAGTAGCAAAAACAACATGTTCGTCGTCTGTCTTTCGGGGTCAACAGCAACGTGGTTTTCACCACAACTTGACGGTTTATAGCGAGGGAAATAATATGAAAACATGACTGAATTGAAGTATGAAGCTTTAAATGGCGGGGAACCAATGGAAGAATTCGAACTGGATGAGTATGTGTCTGGTGAGTTTTCAAACAATTTTCTCTTTACTTCCTAGTTTTTCTTGTGTCGGCAATATCACCATGTGGGCTCTCTTCAGTTGTAAGGAACGGGCAACATTTCAAGGCTGTAAAAGTAAGAATTTTCCCTTCTGCTGCAGGGTTGAATGCATCTTTTCTGTGTTTGCCAATATTACATTATTTTTGTCGAAATAATTACTTCAAATACTCTCTTTTTAAGAAAGGGAAACAACAACAAATCACAGTACCTCACCACTAAACAGTAACAGTACACTGTCAAGTGTCACGTACAAAATGGCACGGGCCCAAAGTCTGTCAGTACGTGTGCTAACTAACTGCTAATGCTAGTGCTAGCTTTGCTTAGCTTTCCTCCGTGCTGGTACTGCTTTGCTACTGCTTGTGACCAAGGCCCAATTTCATAGAGCTGCTTAAGCAGAAAATATTGCTTTAATAATAATTCTGCTTAGTAAAAATAAGCTGGGAATCAGTCACAATCTGTGCACATCATAACAATAACATTGTACTTTTTATGGCTGTTAACCCTTTTTCAGTTTAGCAAAGTTGTTTGGTGCTTAGAACATTTTTGTGTCGATAAGCAGTAACAGCTCTATGAAACTGGATATAGTAGTTATTTGTACAACTAAATTCTGGTGATAACAAATGAACAGTGTACATTTTGTAATTTTGGTTAAGCAGGACATTCCTGTAACGGAATCAGAGAAGCTATTTTTCGGTTGCACACTTAATGAGATTTCGTCTTTTTTCATTGTTTTTAATGTATTCATTTTTTCGCTATGTACCAACTTAGCGTGTACCCCAACTGTCTTAAAAGAAGGAGCTAGTGGCTAGGTAGAAAACTGTAGTGTCGATCTTACTATTTTACAGTTCTCGGGGTGATTATGGGCAGACCTGGGCCCAGTTTCATGGCTCTGCTTACTGCCAAATTCTGCGCTTGCGATCACCATTCTCTGCTTAGTGTGCAAGCGCCGAATTTGTGTGCTAGCTGTGTAAGCGGAGAATGCCTAGTTACGTGGAGTACACAGGCGCACAATAAAAAATTCCCTGCTAACCTGTGAAATACACTTGACGTACACGGAATTCCCTGCTTCCGTAAGCGCTGATTCTTTGCTTGCGGTAAGCAGAGCCATGAAATTGGGCCCCGATGCTTTGTTTTGAAAGGGTAAGGGCATCACAGCGTTTTCTCTTTGGTTAAAGGCACCTCTATTATGAGGAAAATGTCAATTTCTATTGGAACATTTCAAGGGGCACCAAGGCAAGATGGGGCAATGGAGGCAATTGCCTGCATGAAGTATCAGGCCTGCATGGGTGGTGAAGAGTGCATGCGTACTGCAGGCGCAGTGTTCATAACCCCCCAGGGAAAGTTTCTAGATTGAAGAGAATTGTCATGGTGTTTAATTGTTGTTAATGTTAAGGATTGTAGCCTACATGAGAATTGAGAATTTTGATGATGCCTACATGTAATTCAATTGTGTTAGAGGCTACATAATCGGAGAAACCTTACATACTGCTTTATGTAGATTGACTACAGAATCTGAGATGGTGTAGGAGTACAGAATCTGAGATATGACCTCAGGAGGCTAAAGAATCTAAGAATGTATGGCATTTGTAGGAGGCTACAGAATCTGAGATCTATTGCCTTTGTAGGAGGCTACATAATCTGAGATCTACATGTATGACCTTTGTAGGAGGCTACATACATGTAATCTGAGATCTTTGACCTTTGTAGGAGGCTACAGAATCTGAGATCTATGACCTTTGTAGGAGGCTACAGAATCTGAGATCTTTGACCTTTGTAGGAGGCTACAGAATCTGAGATCTATGACCTTTGTAGGAGGCTACAGAATCTGAGATCTATGACCTTTGTAGGAGGCTACAGAATCTGAGATCTATGACCTTTGTAGGAGGCTACAGAATCTGAGATCTACATGACCTTTGTAGGAGGCTACAGAATCTGAGATCTACATGGCCTTCGTAGGAGGCTATTGCCTTTGTAGGAGGCTACAGAATCTGAGATATGACCTCAGGAGGCTAAAGAATCTAAGAATGTATGGCATTTGTAGGAGGCTACATAATCTGAGATCTACATGTATGACCTTTGTAGGAGGCTACATACTGTACATGTAATCTGAGATCTTTGACCTTTGTAGGAGGCTACAGAATCTGAGATCTATGACCTTTGTAGGAGGCTACAGAATCTGAGATCTATGACCTTTGTAGGAGGCTACAGAATCTGAGATCTACATGACCTTTGTAGGAGGCTACAGAATCTGAGATCTACATGGCCTTCGTAGGAGGCTACATAATCTGAGATATATTGCCTTTGTAGGAGGCTACATAATCTGAGATCTATGACCTTTGTAGGAGGCTACAGAATCTGAGATCTATGACCTTTGTAGGAGGCTACAGAATCTGAGATCTACATGTATTGCCTTTGTAGGAGGCTACAGAATCTGAGATTTATGACCTTTGTAGGAGGCTACAGAGTCTGAGATAGGAGGCTACAGATTCTGAGAATGCCTTAGTAGGAGGCAACAGAATCTGAGGTAACTTGATGCAAAGCTATCAAACAAGTCAAACAGTACCAAGATCTGAGGGCAAACAAATCTGTCAGTTTTGCATCCCATCGCCTCCCCCCCCCCAACCTACCACATAGAGTTCACCCTCAGGATTAGTTCTTGGCTGTCCATTTAGTGGTGTTAAATCCATTAAAGGATTATCCCTTTATCAATTCATAGGAACTCACTACCAGAATGTCAAAATGTTGGTGTGAAATGTCAAATTTACATCTGGGTGACAAACAGAACCCCAAACACCCATTGGCTTGAAATGTGTAAACACGTGTCAATTTCTGTGTCAGACCTGGGGCTGCCTTCGAGGGGGTGGGACCAACAATTGAGGAGGAGGCAAGTGGTTTACTACATTGTGTATGATGCAAATGTTGGACTGAAGTGTCTCCTCAGATTCCTCTTTACAACCAGATAAAACAAGGAATATTTTTGCTTTTACAAGGCCCTTATAAAATATGTAAATAATGCGTACTACTTCCCATGTTCTGCTTTCAGTGCAAAGGCTTGTTGATACCTTTCATGTGCAATTGTTGTCAAACTATTTTTTTAAATGCTCGACGATATCACATTTCAAATTTTTGTCAAGAGAACTTTTAGTTTATTCCTGAATGTTGATAATATTCAACCAAAACGAATAGATACATTAGGCCCCTAACTATCAATGAAATTTCATCTTAAATTAAAAAAAATGAATTCACAAACAGTTAAGGAACAAAGTTGGAGGATCAGTTTGTCTTAGTGGTTTCTTCCCCTGCCTTTTACCCTTGTGGACCCTGGTTAGAATCCCACCTTGAACAGATCCTCCGATGTGGATTGGATTCTCAGTCCCTACTTGCAGCAGGAATGAGGAATGAGAACTTGTTTACTGTCTGCCCGGTGAAAAAAAAGGGAAGCTGTTATTTTCTTCAGATATTTAATGAAATCCTGCTCTTTGATCTACTTCTCCATCACTGAGGATACTGTTCACTGAAGCTCCTTGCAATCTATAACTCCAGGTGTTATCGAAAGGTGGAAATGTATACAATTTGGATCCAATTGTCAGACCTTTGTGACAGCAATGACTTCTCCCCCATGTACATGTACCTGATTGGGTGGGTTTCCCATTTGAGGTTTTCCTCTCAAAACTAAACATTTCTTCATCATCTCCTATTCATCCTGTTATCAATAACAGCCAATTGGTGCTTGTGCTGTTGGATGTGTAATGAAATAAATAGTTTTGGTTTTGAGCAAATAGGCCTACAAATTGACTGGAGCAGGACTTGAACCAACGACCTCCGCATTAGCGTATCGGCGCTCTACCAACTGAGGTACCCAGCCCTATTATTGGCGGTCTCCCTATTAAATTAGTCAATATCTTGGTTTGGTTACTGCCAGTCATAAGCCATACAACCGTTAGCTGCCGTGTAGCCAGGGATCACACCCAAGTTTACGATACAACCTGGGAAGCGGCAGCCAGGGGATCACCTCAAGGGGATGCAACTGTTAAATATTAAATATCAAGTAATAAACCACAAGGGAAACTGACTGGGTAGATTTTAAATAATTTGGGTTTTGAACAAAGACAAATTAACTGGAATTTAAATTTACTAGAAACTAGGAACTTAAATTTACTAGAAATAAATAATTAAATAAATAAGTGAACATTATGAATGTTGTCTGGAGTGACAATTGATGAAGTGTTTTTACATTTGTTTTTCTCATTTGTTCATGAATTTCTATGAATCAACAGTTCCTGGAGTGATTGTTGTGAAAAATTTCAACCCAATTGTCTACTTTGTTTATTGAGATTGAAGATCTTTTTCAAAGATCATTTACATGAACACTTCATGAATATTCATGGACAATCAGTGGGATCACTTTAACTGTTCTCAAATTTGGATGAGCATCCATTTACTTTCAAATCCCCCCAAATCAAATGCCTGGTTTTACTTGGTTTTGAAGAACTTGTTACTTCAGCAACCAAATCAACCATACTTTATAGCAATAAATGCCCATACAAGTCCAGTATGGTAGTCAGTATTTAATTGTTCACAATTTTGTTTATCTCCAATTCAAAATCCAAATCTTTGACACATGATAAATCAACAAACCTTGGGACTCAGGAAAACCTTAAATGTTTTATGGCATATTTTAAATTTTTTGTGCGCTGATTTCATTAATCTCAAGCAGTAATTAGAGACAAATCAAAGTCCTTTCTCGTCACTTCCAGGCCTGGGATTATACGGAGGCCATGGCCTCTGTGGCCCTGGTCTTGGCCTAGGTACCCCTTCAAAAGTTTCCCATAGACTGTAGTGAGATTTTCCAAAGGAAGCTCCCTTTGCGAAATATAAATGGCCTTGCCCTCTGAAAGATAGTGCACATTGTACCTTGTATTGTACATGGGCTGCATAATGTCCCTACTGAAGGACAGAGCAATTATGGAAAGTGTCTTGCTCAAGGACACAAGTGCCTTGACCGGGACATGAACCCAACACTCTGCTGATAAGAAACACCAGAGCTTGAGTCCTGTGCTCTTTTAACCACTCGGCCACGACATGCCACATAATCAAAATTTTCAACAGTTTGTAATGTGTCTGACACCTCCTAGTCCTAGGCCCCACCAAATGGGTTTCCAGCTGTCGTTTGGACACCCTGAAATTTGGACTCGCTAAGAAGTGTTGGAAGTGACAATCTACATCAGGGTCTCCCTATGTACAAACTAGCGTAACGAGCCGAAAATTTTGGCCGAAACGTGCAAATTTCGGCCAATTCCAGGCCTGTGAAATCTACGCTTTAAAGCGGAATTCCGCTTTTTCCTTGACCGTGACGATTTTTTATTTCCGTTTTTTTTTTTTTGTAAAAAAAAATAAATAAATCATAAAAAAATATATATATATATATATATATAAAATTAGTAGGGGAGATGGCCTTAGCTTTCGATCCAATCCGGACCTTCGTCAGAGGCATAAACAAGAACAAACACAAACATATCCATTTATAGCAAAAAGAGGAGCAAAGGATTAAGGGAGAGTATCCAGAAAAAAGCGGGAAAATATAGCCAATCAGAGTTGTAAATTAACTGGCTAAGAACCAATAAGAGTGAAGAGGTGAGAACAAAGGATGGTCAGTGTCAAAGGCTGGATCGCTGGACCATAAAGGTGGTACTGCATTGTAGGTATTACAATGCGGGAAGCATGAAAGGGTAGGATTAGAGGGCAAGCCACATAAGAAAATGCAACTAACAATAGGAGGCAAGATCAAAGTAATTAAAGAATAAAAGAATCAGTGTAAGAAGTTAAAACTAAGCAAGAGGAACCTGCAGAGAGAGCAGGTTATTAATTCCTCTGCAGAGGGAATGGGTTATTGACAGGTTGATTTTTTCAAAACTTTTTGAGAGAGAGAAAAAAGAAGTGTAGGGAACATGTAAATGACAATAACTGTATCTATTTTGTATCAATGAAGTAAGCGAGAGAAAAAGCGTAAAAATAGACTAGTGGAGAGAACTTGTTGTTTACAGTTATTTTATTTATTTTATATCAAAGAAAAAAACAAGCAAAGGTGGAAGGAGTGTGATGGGAATTTATTTAACACCAGTGTTTACGTTGAGTCCAAAGGGTTGGACTGTCTTGAGTTGGTGAATCCAGTGTGATTCTCTGAGTTTGCGGTGTGTGTCGTCACCATTGCAAGCCTCAATCACGATGAGTTCAACATCTTTGACGCTGTGATTACGGCTGTTGAAGTGGATGGATACGGGGTACAGTTTCTTGGTCTTTATGGAAGAGACATGGTTTGCAAAGCGTAGACTGAGTTTGGTCTTAGTCTCTCCCACATACTGTAGTCCACATCTTTTACAAGATATAACATAGACCACATTGGGTGTGCTACATAGGGAGTCGGTCTTGATATTGTAAGAAGAGCCAGTGCTATGACTCTTCACTTTAAGTGCAGGTTTGATGTAGAGACAGGTTCTACATTTAGAGCGGGTA
This sequence comes from Pisaster brevispinus, assembly GCA_023634235.1. Taxonomy (NCBI): domain Eukaryota; kingdom Metazoa; phylum Echinodermata; class Asteroidea; order Forcipulatida; family Asteriidae; genus Pisaster; species Pisaster brevispinus. The sequence continues at coordinate 2,553,095 of JAMKCF010000020.1, forward strand.
CACTTGTGACAACCCTGTATCTCTGTTAGTGGTGGTGTTTGGCCTGTACCTGGGGGGAGTTTGGCCCTGACTAGAATGTCTCCCAGGTTTTTAGGGCGGCGGAAAGCAACCATGGGGTTATCAGGGATTGCTGAGCGCATCCTCTTAGATGAATGGAGAATATCCATTCTACCATTGAGGATTGAGGAGAGTTTGGGTAGGTTAGGGTGGTAGGTGGTGACCAGGGCAACTCTATTGGTCGGGACTTTTCTGGACCCCTTGTTGGCCAAAAGAGTATGGCGTGGTATACTGAGGGCCTTGTTGATGGCAAGTTGAACCCTGCGTTCGCTGTGACCTCTAGAAACAAGGTGTTTCCTGAGGTCCGATGAGCGCCTTTTGTATAGGGTATCTGTGGAGCAGATACGTCTTATGCGCAAGGCCTGACTGTAAGCTATTGCCTTCTTACAGTGACTGGGGTGGCAACTGTTAGAGAGAAGGTACTGGTGGGTGTCAGTGGGTTTGCTGTATACATCCGTAGCAATGCCGCTAGGGGATTTACTGATAGTTACATCTAGAAAGTTAACACTTGTTAGAGAGTATTCAGTAGTGAACTTTATGGTTGGGTGGAATGAGTTTATATGGTCGATAAACTCAACCAAGCTGTCTTGACTGCCACACCAGATAGAGAAAATATCATCAATAAATCTCCACCAAACTAGTGGGCGGCTGGGGGCAGAGGACAGAAGTTTTTCCTCTAAGTCAGACATGAAAATGTTGGCATATGAGGGCGCCATTTTTGTACCCATGGCGGTACCCTGTATCTGTAGAAAATGCCTGTCAGTGAATGAAAAGTTGTTCTTAGTGAGAATATGGCTGATGAGTTCCTTAACATGTATCACTGAGCGGCGGGATTGTTTGTTACCCCTGAGGGCAGAGACACATGCACTTATGCCTTCATTATGGGGTATGTTAGTATACAGTGATGAAACATCTAAAGTAACCAAAAAAGCAGAGTCGGGTATTTGATGTTTGACATCCTCTAGCTTATGGATGAAGTCTGTGGTGTCCTTTATGAAGGAAGGGATGCCGGAGACTAGGGGGTTGAGAAAGCTATCTACAAACTCAGAAATGCGCTCTGTAGGGCTACCATTACCAGATACAATGGGTCGGCCTGGGTTGTTGGGCTTGTGTATCTTAGGTAGAAGGTAGAAGCGTGCTGTATATATATTTTTTTTTACAAATTTTTTTTAAAGCCTTATATATGCTTGGCAACAACAATGTACAACTTTAATAATGTGAAATAAGCCTAGTGACTGGATCAATGAGTTGCCCAAATTCGACCAGCGTAAATGCGTGACGCGCGCTCACTTGACGTTCCACGATCATTCTTACATCATGTATAGTGTTTCAGCTCTTTTTTTTAAGGGTCCATTCACAGGCCTGCAATTCGAAAAATAAAAAAATATATAAAAATTCATTCTAAAAAAAATCGAGAGAAAACCATAAAGAATACTCCAGATTGCACAGTAGAGCTTTTTAAACCAAGATAAACACCAAGTAGAAAACATTGCGAAGATGTTTCAATTTAGCGTGCTTCGGCCAAACATAAAACAAATTTGGTCCAGAATGACCCACAGGAAAAAACCTAGGGAGAACGCTGTAGATCATTTTAAGAATGTTCCTGCAAATTCAGCCACATTGGTTTTTAAATTTTCAGCAAGTTTAGGCCTTACAAATGTCCAAAATGTCCTGTTGTGGAAGTTAACAGAATTTTTTTCTTGGGGATAAAATCAGTGCATATATACAAGTATTATTTTTCAGATGGAAACTAACCGAGTCAGGTTGTAGGCCTACAATTGTAAATTTTTTATTTCCGCTGAGTTGAAAATTAATTTGACACTTTCTAGCCCTATTTTTCGACCCTATAAAGGAGCAGCAATACAAGAAATAACACTTATTTAGGTCAGTGCTATTCAGACTCCATTCCTCAAACCATCCAACCATGAATGCTGTCAGACAGATGCTGGTGGTACATGTACAATACACCAAAGATTACAAAGCGCAGGATGCTGTGTATAAATTAACATAGTAATTGTGCAGGTCAGGCTTGTGTTGGCTGATTGAGATGCTGGGTGTTCAACCCACCTCCAGTGGTTTTAAATACTGGCTGCAGTAGGTTTGTTTGTGCTGTGTGCTGAATACCTGACATACTGTGTTGATGCACATTTGTTTGGTTCAAAAAAGCTCGTGGAATTATAGATTTTCTGTTGGTATTTGCTGAAAGAAAGGAGTCTTTTGGTTTGTGTTCGTCTGTTGCTGCACACAGTGCAAGGGCCGGAGAGTTATTTGACGAGGTTTATTGTTAGTATTGATTTTGCTGTGGGGTTGTTGGAAGTATTAGAGTCATGGCTGCCGCCGGATATTCAACACTGGTGGAGGAGGAGGGAACCAAGGAGCAGGAATTCAACACCAAAGGTTTGTTGCTTTTCATTCAGGGAACACACCGGACCAGGAAATGGACTTCTAGTTTTGTAACTGACATTTTAAAAATGGTTGCTGAAACATCTTGCTGGCCGTGGCATTTGGTATCCTGTGTTGACTATTGTCACCTGTGACATCACCACATGTTAACAAAAAGAGCCTGGAGTTAGACTTCCTGTAGGCCTGATTTGAAAACATCATGTTGTATTATTTTATGGAGAATGCACTTGTCTGATTTTTATCAACTTTTGATATGATGGAAGGGAGCACATCTCAAAATTGTTCAGCCGTTTTTTTTTTATTAGGCCTACTCTTCAATTTATACGAGAATTATGACACAAAATGTAAAATTGTCCATATGGCCAGTGTAGTATCTCGCCTGCCAGAAAGGCCCTGGATTGTACAAGGTCAATTAATTGTAAACAAAGGTTACATGGTCTATATTTACTACGAGAGATAAGGTCCTCTTATGTGAGTGATCGAAAACTACTTCTTGCGTAGGGAAAAGGGGTTAGTTGAGCCAGCGAGAAATGTCACAATGAGACTGATGATTCTTATTTAAATTGGCAATTACTTTTTTATTTCTTCATCTCCTCACTCTTCTACGATCACTCTCTGACCGATCTCCTGTTCCAAGAGTAATCCTATTACTCTTTTCTTTATAAATTATTTTCCAGAACAAAATATTATTTTCTAAGATAAATTCATGCACGTAATATAACGCATGCATGGGGGTCGCTTGTAAGGTCAGTCAATGAGTTTTTGAAAAAAATTATGTTCAACCCAAAATTATTACAATATTTAATCTGAAAATTCTCTGCCATTACAATAATGGAGATCAGAATTGCAAGCTACAGGAATCAAGATTTATGAGCAGTGTACACAGTGTCCTTGGGGTGTCACAGAGTCTGCATACTTGCCATTACATCAAAAAGAATTGTCTATTTTGACTAGAATGTGTTTTTTAGGGCCCTGTTTATGTAGGCGCCAAATGGTTGGCCAGGCTATAAAATTGGGTCGATGTAAGGTGCAATAATTACTTACTTCTGAATGCCTAGTTAGGTGTTTTACTCTCTCACTCAGAATAATGTTGTGTTCTGTTTTTACATGCGATGTGTTGTGGCCAAGTGTCAAGCTCTGGCGTTTCTGATCAGCAGAGTGTGGGTTCGAGTCCCGGTCTTGACCTTGACCTTGTCCTTAAGCAAGACACTTATTGCTTCGTCCTTCAGATGGAACGTAAAGCCATAGGTCCTGACATGTGTGTTGTGTATTGCTTAAATTAATTGAAGTCTCTGACAATTACAGTGTTTGATAATGTCATTGTCATACCATGTGACATTTAAAAACTGATACAAGTCACATGTCACATAACACAACTCTTCTAGTATTTTTTTCTAACAAGGAAAGCTTTGTAGGACTGAAATTCCACTGGGTGTTTGAAAGATAAATTTCAGGAAAACTCTACTGATGCTCAGGGTTTGCCCTTGACTTTTTTATTGACTGGCCAGCAAGACCAGTTAAGTTGTCATTTCACTGGTCCGTCAGCTTTTTCACTGGTCCATATTTCCATATGCTTTTCAACACTAAACTATAGCTACATGTTGCTGGACCTCTTGGAGTGAATTTTTGACTGGTTCTCAGGTGTTTTAACTGGCTTTTGGCCAAACGGAGCACTGTTAAGGGACGCTGACTCTTAACCATTGTTTCATTCCTTCAATCTTATCAAGCTCATGAATATTCATTTCGATTTCAGATAAAGCATCATTGATTGACACTCAGAAGTCTTCTGGGAAAGAGAAAGTTCCTCTGAACACCCAGCAGTCCATCCATACCGAGACAATCTTTGGCTTTGATGGGTTAAAGGTCATCATCTTATCAGCTGTAGTGGTATCCCTGGCTATCACAGCTGCTATGGTAATCACCATCCTCATTGGAGAACCACAGGTATTGAATTTGCATATTTGAATAGTTGCATAAATTTGCCTTGCATTTCCTATTGATCATCAGCACAAACATTGGAGAATGTAAGGTATAAATTTGCGTTTTTAAAAATGAATGATGTAAAACTATCCCTGAAGGCCTTTCACTTTCAGACTACAGTGACGTCCTGGATATGAGAGTCTGTTTCTGGGGCAGAAAATTTCAGAGCTTTATATTTAAAATCTTTTGTGAGAAGCTATTTAGCTCACCCGATTAACATTCCATTGCCAAATACATTGTTTGGCGGAGATATTTGGGTATCACATATTCCTCATAAATCTAGGCTAGATGTACTTTAAAACTTTCAATTCGCATCCCATACTGCTTTCGGGTGGACATAATTTCCTGCATCTTCATTTGGCAAAGATTTGTGCCCGTGGCTGCCTCGTCCTCAAATTGTAATGGGGGTGCATTCCTTGGGTTGTTGCCATCACCTGTTTTCTTTCAATTGCCGCTTTTCTCATCTCTTACACACTTCTATCATTCCATTTTGTCACATTATCTGTCCAGCCCAGCTCTGCCATGACTTGTACCCATAGCAGAGCTGCCAACTCTCCTTGATTCTGCAGAAAGTTCCCTGAAAACCAACCAACCCATCTTTCCACGTTCTGATCAATAAATTTGAAAATCTCCCTGATTATGGAAACTTGTTTCCTATTTATGTTGAATGGAATTCTGAATATCTCCTGGATGGTTAGACAAACTCTCCCTGATTCATGTGTGATTGGAAGATGCAAATGTTGGCAGCTTTGCCATAGGCAGACGGTCTATAACTGCGTCAGGTAGACCTCCCTGTCTCCTCACTTGAGCGCACCGCATAACCTTCCACTCTTACACCTCGCCAGCCTTTCATTTGTGATTAACTCTGACCACTTTATGCCCGGCAGGGTTCGCCAAGGATTGCTCAGCCAACATTATTTTCCTGCATGGAGACCTTAATGTCTGTGTGATCTTTTTGCTCTGTTAGGTGCCACCCCATGGTGCAGTTGCTACTGGCAATAGTGTGTGTTCAGCTGCCGGTGTATCCATTCTACGCCAAGGTGGTTCAGCAGTAGACGCTGCCATAGCCGCTATGCTCTGTATTGGAGTAGCCAACCCACAAAGCTCTGGACTTGGAGGGTCAGTCGAACTATCACACCAAAATCAAGTTGGCAATCATATTAGGCTTGAAGATTAACTTATCAAACACTTATTCATACCAGGCATGTGATTTAGTATCAGGATTTTTTCTTGATTCAGGATTTTCTCAAAACCTCCTTGAGCAAAGTAAAACAATCACCACAGGGAGAAAGAGAAAGCTCACTTTATGTCCAAACCTGTAGTGTAGTGTTTCTAGTGATGCACATAGTCTGTAAACCTCCTGAATTGTAACATCTGAGAGGGTACTGGTACTAGACTGTTTGACCACATTACCCTTACACTTTATAAACTAGACTAGCTACCTGTCAATCAGCGAATTAAATTTAAAATAATCTTACTCACTTTCAAGGCACTACTCGGTTTAGCTCCACCCTACATACAAAATCCGTTGACGCCCCATATGACAAGACCAGGCCTGAGATCTATCAGCAATACGCTTTATGTTCCTCGAACTCGCCTGGCCAGTTACAGGGACAGGGCCTTTTCCAACATAGCACCAAGACTTTGGAATTCACTTCCTGAAGACCTCAGAGAAATGCACAGCATCACTCTCTTCTCGCAGAAACTAAAAACACACTTGTTCACGCTTGCTTTCCAGCAATTTGATAATACTTGAACTTAATTAAAGCTTCTACTAGACCTGCGCCTTTGAATGGTTTACAGGAAAGTGCGCCTTACAAATGCTGTATTATTATTATTATTATTAGGATAAAGGGGGCCAGATCCACAAGCTATTTTTCAGGAATTTTCACAATTCTCCAGGAATTTTCACAATTCTCCAGGAATTTTCACAATTCTCCAGGAATTTTCACAATTCTCCAGGAATGTTCACAATTCTCCAGGAATTTTCACAATTCTCCAGGAATGTTCACAATTCTCCAGGAATTTTCACAATTCTTCAGGAATTTTCACAATTCTCCAGGAATTTTCACAATTCTCCAGGAATTTTCACAATTCTCCAATCTCATCACTGTGACTGATGTACTCACCGTTTTACACCTTTACATTTTCCACCAATTTATTCAAATGAATGAAACTTGAATGAGGCTTGAAGGTAAAATAGTCTGTGCCCTGCTTTATTGTTATTACAGCATGCTTTGTATTAATGTACAAGTAGCAAACAGTAGCAAACAGGGAGCAAGACCAGTACTTGCCTGTACCCATCTCTGATTGTAATTTTGTTTTGTTGTATTCCGTTTTGTCACCAGTGGTGGTTTTATGCTGATCTTAGATGCAAAAGCTGCAGCATATACTGGGATTGACTTCCGAGGCACGGCTCCTGCGGGGTCTCAACCCACCATGTTTGTTGACAAACCTCAAGCTTCTCTTGTGGTGAGTAAAACCTCAAGCCATGGCCGATAATCTGCCAAGGTATGCTAGAATCTTGCAATGCTGGGACTTACTTCAATTGAGCTGGAAACAGTGAAAGCAGCCTGTCCATTCTTGTATGCCACATTTGCGTACAAAAGAACCAAGGGCTGAAATTGGGGATTACAAAATAACCCCAGGAAAAGGGAGATTATGAGCTCAATTTCCTGTACCTTCTTTACCTCTTTTTACGGGTGAAACATAGCGTAGCATAGTAGGTGCATACCCGTGCACGCTACACAATGAAATGTGCTGGTTGATATTAGCATCAGCCGTCCAACTGACTGCAAAAATTGAGGGCACTTCGAAGTTGTTTCGGGTGGCAGAGTCACGCTGTAAGCCAGTTTAGACAAATTTGGCAGATTTACACCTCATCTGGGTCAAATTTTTGGGCTCTGCTTACCACAGAAGTCTGCGCTTATGTCGCCCTGTAAAGCACATGATTCTTAGGGCAGAATTCCACAGTAAGCAGTGCCATGAAAGTAGTTAGCAAAATATTGATAGTTTGTATAATCTTCAAATGTTGCAGGGAGGTCTGGCAGTGGCTGTACCAGGAGAGCTCCATGGCATGAGAAGAGCTTGGGAGAAATTTGGAAAGTAAGCACGATCCTGTCATAATTCGTGACCCCATTTGCGGCTACGGCTTTGGCTTGTTACTAAGGGGGTTGCTATGGGCATCCTATGCTTCAATGCATGTTTACCATGACGATCAAGCTGTAGCCGCTAATTCAGCCATGATGTTTTGATTAAATATCATCAAAGTTCAGGAATGAACTGAAAATTCTCTGTACTAAAATTACAGACCATATACATGTATATTAAGTGTGACATCATCGAATGATGTTGGATTTTGACCAAAATTGCACTTTAACCCTTAAGAGACGTTGGTACCAGTGATCGAATCCGTGCGAGACTTGCACAAGTCTATAACGTTGGAGTACATGCAAGACTTGCACGATCTATTATATTTATTATGTAAATTTTTCCTGATCCAAAGAAATTTGTGTTGTCAGGGCTTGAACTGGGGTAAAATTCCACAAGACCCTAGGGCTTGTAGCTCAAATTGTTTACCAGACCAGAGTCTAAATGAAAAGAACTTTCCACACAGTTTAACATATTAAAACTGTTTTTTTTTTTTTAACAAGCACAAAGAGAAGATTTATCTAATTTTTTTATTATAGGTAACCTAAGTATACTTCAATATTCAACAGAATTAGAAGTTCAGACTCAAAGTCAACATTTGAACATAATTGTGGTTTTTTTTTATTGATTATATTACATAGTTTAGGTATCCATATTCATTTGAAAATCGCAACTTCGCAAGACTGCTATAATCACTGGCCTCGGGTCTGCAGTCTAGTGTACCCATAGAGCTGCTTAAGCACTAAAACTAGCTAAGCACAGTAAAAATATGCTTACCAGAATAAGGTTACCAGCCAAAATAGCATTCCACGTGTACCATTTGTGATTGGTATCCTGCTTGTTTCTGCTTTGCAGAAAATTTCTAAGCAATATTTGCTGCTTCAGCAGTTCTATGAAACTATGAATGAAATACATTTTGATACTTGATTTACTTTACTGTTTTAGGTTAAGGTGGGATGAGCTCTTTGATTCTGCAATCTCATCAGCTCGTTATGGATTCAAAGTCACCGGCTCTCTTGGTAAGTCGAGATTACTTGTTACCGCAGGCTTCGATATAACCCGGCGCCTCTGCGCTATTAGCGCTTGGTCCCCAATAAAAAGCCCCTTGACCCTCTATTTCTACAATGCTTCCGGCGCTTAAAAAAACCCTTGGTCCCATTCTTACATGAACCATTTCCCCCCGTATTTCACTCAGTCATAGAGTAGAAATTCATTGATGGTTTTATTCAAATAACGTTCGTATCGTCCCATCAATGGACGGACTATTACTTCGTTGTTTCGTGATCTCAAAAAATGGACTCAACAAAATTGCACTCGGGCCGCCGATTGGGATTGACCATTTTCAGACAAGCAGCTGATATTAACTGGTAAACTGTGCTGAAATATGATATAGCGGGTACCAGGCAGTGCACAACTCGTCTCGCAATCGTTTGGCGGGCTCAAAAATGGGCTCGACCGCGCCTAGTCCCCTCTCTTCAAGGAACCTCACGGCACTCGTTGGCAGGCACACAAGAAATCTGCGCTAGAGGCCCTTCTCCACAACTTTGACTTTGTTGTCAAGCATTTCGAAGATGCCATCCATCCAGACAGAAAGGATATAAGTGGCGATGACAAGGCGAAGATGAAGGGGTGGCGTAAGAAGCTTCTGGAGCATAAATTCCCTCTCTTTCTAAGCTTTTTTCTTGGTGTAATTTCTCAAGCAGCCTCAATTTCTGAGGCTTTTCAGGCTGATAATTTGTCCCTTCCTGACATCATGGAAACAGTAACAGCTTGTACAGATGAAATTACCAAGTTGCCAAATACAGATGGACCACACTTGAAGAAGTTTCGAGAGTCGACTCGCACTATTGAGGCTGATGATGAAGGTGATGTTACTATCCTTCACTTTGGTGATCATACCCTAACTCACGTTGATGCTGCTGAAGTAAAGCTTGGGGAAGAAAGACAAGTAGTACCTGCTAAAGTATTGGAGTGTCTGAATCAACGTTTCAGGGACTTCAATGAAGATCCCTTGTTGCAGGCTTGCTGCATATTTGATCCAAAGAACTGGCCATCTAACGAACAAGAAATCACTTCATATGGGATCAAGCAGCTAGATCACCTGTGCCACCACTTTCAAAAAGTCTTAGAAGCCAATGGATGTAATGTAGTAAAGGCCAAGGAAGAGTTCCCCCAACTAAAGATGAACATCTTCAAGCATCACATGGGGTTGTCATACACTGAACTCTGGGAACTCGTATTCAAGAGAAAGCAGCATAAGTACAGTAATATTCTTCACGTAGTTACCAGTGTCCTTGCTCTTCCTGTTTCCAATGCCAAGTTGGAACGTGCTTTTTCAACAAAGAAGATAATTTATTCAGACTGGCGATCCAGGATGAACACGTCGACAATCGACACTCTTCTGTTAATATCAGAAGCAGGTCCTTCTTGGGACAATTTCAACAGCAAAGCAGCTGTGGTATCCTGGCTAGTTTCGGGTGCAAGTCGGAGAACTAACAGACGTCTCAGAGGGGATCCTTAAACTTCACTAGTACCAATGATGGAGTTACACATTGTTGAAGACATAGATGATGAAGACACCGACGTTATCAGCCTTAGTGATGAGGATCTTGATGAATTTGTTTGATTTCAAATTGCCCATCTGCGGGGTTGGCCTAGCTCGTTTTCCAAGAAGGAAAAATATTGACATTTTTTAACACTCCCACATTGTGGTGGCCTCTTCCAAGTTTCCAAGTTGCCTGTATTGTAAAACTAATCTGTGTCACATCACAAGACCGTAAACCTTGACGTACAATGTAGAGTAACTATAGATACACAATTTTGTAAATCTTACAATTTTGTTGGCTTCACACCAAAAAGGAACTTTTGATAATATGTTTTTTTTCATGCAATCTAATCTCACCCCTAAGTAAAACAACAAAAATTTCAAAAATATGGTATGTTAGTCAGACAGCACTGGCAACATGTTACTTAATGGAGAGAAGGAGCTCAAAACTAAAGGTGATGGAGTGGTTTTTAATACAACTGTATGGTTTCAAAATAAATGAAATTTATTGTGAATAAATGATTTGGTTTCTTTTGTATTTAAATTTTACTGAAAATAATTTATCTTATTTGTCAAAATTGTATCTTAAATAACTCCAGAGAGGGAAAAAGTCAGAGAGAGTGAGTTAAAGATAATTTGTGTTGTCTTTAAAAACAATACTGTATTGCGTAATTCAGGAAAAGCCCCTAGTCCCAGGAGGACAGCCTCTGGGCCGGTCCTTTTTTTGCTCACCCAGGGGCTAAATTTAGCCCTGGTATGTCGGATGTCTATTTCTACCCCTGTTACCGTCTTCCAAGATTCCCACCATTTGTTAACAGTTTGTGATAAAGGAAAGGTATACGCTTGGTGATCACTCTTAAAAGTAAAAGGCAATAAAAACTTATTGCAGTTTTCAATAGTAAAAAGCATTTTGAGAAACATTTCATTTGAAGTTATGTGGTTATGGAAAAAGATATCAGTTTCTATCCCCCAAAATTTGAATCTGAGTAATCACTCTTCAAGTTAAAGGCAATAAAAACTTATTAGTTAGAAGCCTACAGCAGCTTCCGATAGTAACAAGCATTTTGAGAAACATTTCATTTGAAGTAATGTGGTTATGGAAAAAGATATCAGTTTTTATCCCCCAAAATTTGAATCTGAGTAATCACTCTTCAAGTTAAAGGCAATAAAAACTTATTAGTTAGAAGCCTACAGCAGCTTCCAATAGTTAAAAGCATTTTGAGAAACATTTCATTTGAAGTAATGTGGTTTGGGGAAAAAGATATAAGTTTTTATCCCCCAAAATTTAAATCTGAGAAGCGTTACTGTCAGAAACATTTCTCAGATTGTGTATTCCTATTAGGGATTATTCTTCCTGCGTGGACATACTGGCTCCGGATTTTCGGCGATATCTCAAAAACTTGACCAGTTTTATTGTATTTATTTAAGTTTAAAACAATCGAGCGGTTCCATAAACCAAAGGTAACCTTTGCCTGTAATCGGTGTATGGGTAAAATGCAAACAATATTCTTTATCACTGATGCAAGTTTAACATCTTTTAAAATAGTTGTGGTACTCGCTGCCAAAATATGGGATTGGAACCGCCTCTAGCTACCAGGCAAGCTTGGTGGTCTAGTGGTAGGACATTTGCTCTCAAATGGCAAATGTCGTGGGTTCGAATCCCGACTGTGGATTTTTTTTTTTAATAGGACTCAGGAAAGTACTGAGTATACAGTGCTTTACACTCTTAGCTCAATGGTTGGTTTGGTCACTAACTGTTCTCACAGGTTACATCAGACCACTCACTGAATATGCGGCGCCTGTGTGGAGTGGAGCTTTAACAAATAATCAAAAGTCCCGTATTGAACGTATTCAAAAACGTGCTTTGCGAATAGTGTTTGGAGCGTCATACACAACTTAAGAACAGGTATTGTCACAGTGTTCACTTCAATCTTTAGAAGATCGTCGCCATTCACTTTGTAGTTCTTTCATGAAAAAGACTCTTAATAAAACTACTCAATTTAAATATTTTTAATGTAAATTTACTTGCAATTCGGCTGATGCCGCGATTTGTAAATTTTGTTTTTAATAAACCATTTATGAATGAATGAATGAATGAATGTTATTCTTTATCTTTGATGCATATTTAACATCTAATCACAGTTTGTACACTGTATTTTGCAAAAAAACATTGTAATGGCCTCACGGTTTAACTCTAACAGAGCTGTTCTTCAGGCTAAATGGATAAACCTTTAAGAAAGACTCTGTTAGGGTCAATACTTTTAGCCACATGATCTATATATTGTTTAAGGCAAAGTATACCTTTGGTTTTTGGAACCGTCTGCTTGTTTTAACGCTATATAAACATAGATATACACAATCAAACTAACCTGTGAGACTTTCATTTCAAAAGGTGGCAGTGTTTTTGAGATATGGCCAAAAACCTGGAGCGGTTATGTCCAGGCAGGAGGAACAATCTGTAATTGCAATACACAGTCGAAAAAACTTTCATGCAAAAACATTTCTCAGATTGAAGTTTTCTCTAAAACCCCAGTCCTGTGAAGGGGATCATTTCGCAATATCAACAGTTACAGTACGTCGTACAAAGTCAGTTTTTATGGTCATGAATTTTTAGAGGAATTAATAATAATACAAATAATAATACAAGTTTATATAGCGCCAAATCCATTTACAATAAAATGCTCCTAGGCGCTTAACAATAAAGGTTTAAAATACTAAAAAATAGTTAAACCACTTTAAAAATAGGATAAGGCAAATAACTACCTAATAACACAATATATTACCAACGGTGTACCCTGCCTTTCAAAAGAAGTGAATTCTGAAGAGTAGATGAAAGCACAGGAATGTTTTCATTCCATCATAAAAAAACTCTGGCATTGAAGTGACATGCATTTATCACTTTATAATTTCTCATACAGAACAGAGTATCAGAAACACTGACCTGTCATCACCTGTCGCAAGAAATCTACGTAGAGCCCTCAAGCCAAACGGTAATCCCCTAATCAAGGGAGATACTATGTACAGACAAAGCTATGCTGACTTACTGGAGCGTATTGCTAATAATGGGGTTGATGAAATGTACACCGGTGAAACAGCTCAAGAAATCGTGGATATGGTAAGCTTTTGGTGATTTGCCTGCTTGTTTAGGCAGGGGGACAGCCATTTTCTAGGTGTTTTTTGTTTGTTTTCTTAGTCTAAAGCCAGACATCATTATGATGGCATGCCTGGCCTCTTGCTAAGCATTGTTGGTTTGGTCACGTAGTACTCTTTTACCAACCATGGTAAACTTAACACCAAAACTGTTGGATTCTGATTATGATGGCATGCCTGGCCTCCTGCTAAGCATGATCGGTTTGGCTGTTTAGTACACTTACCAACACCATTTGGTAAACTCAACACCAAAACTGTTGGATTCTGATTATGATGGCATGCCTGGCCTCGTGCTAAGCATGATCGGTTTGGCTGTTTAGTACACTTACCAACACCATTTGGTAAACTCAACACCAAAACTGTTGGATTCTGATTATGATGGCATGCCTGGCCTCGTGCTAAGCATGATCGGTTTGGCTGTTTAGTACACTTACCAACACCATTTGGTAAACTCAGCACCAAAACTGTTGGATTCTGATTATGGTGGCATGCCTGGCCTCTTGCTAAGCATGATCGGTTTCGCTGTTTAGTACACTTACCAGCACCATTTGGTACACTCAACACCAAAACTGTTGGATTCTGATTATGCTGTCATGCCTTGCCTCCTGCTAAGCATGATCGGTTTGGCTGTTTAGTACACTTACCAACACCATTTGGTACACTCAACACCAAAACTGTTGGATTCTGATTATGCTGTCATGCCTTGCCTCCTGCTAAGCATGATCGGTTTGGCTGTTTAGTACACTTACCAGCACCATATGGTACACTCAACACCAAAACTGTTGGATTCTGATTATGCTATCATGCCTTGCCTCCTGCTAAGCATGATCGGTTTGGCTGTTTAGTACACTTACCAGCACCATATGGTAAACTCAACACCAAAACCGTTTGATTCTGGTTATGGTGGCATGCCCGCCTGGCCTTGTGCTAAGCATGATTGATTTGGTGGCTACTCTTTCCAACACCATATGGTAAACTCAACACCAAAACTGTTGGATTCTGATTATGATGGTATGCCTGGCCCCATGATGCTAAGCAAGATCAGTTTGGCAGTGTGAAATTGTTATGGTCATTAATTTGCGGAGTGTTTACCAATCTATGACCCTACCTGTAGCAGCCACCCATCTCAAGTGGAAGAGGCTCGTGAGAGCGGTATGCTCTGCTTGGAGCAATGCCACGTGGGAGTGAGTTGCTTGTGTTTACTTGTTTGCCTACGTCGGTTTTGGGTTTTTTTCAGATTGAAAGATTTGGCGGGAATGTGACGCTGGCAGATCTTGAAGGTTACAAGACAAAAGACATGGCGCCTATTACTACAACCTACAGGGGTGAGTCTGTCTGCATAGTCAGTTACTGTTCAGTTACTTCACTGTTTTCCAATGTTTAGAAGTCTGGGTACTAGCATCACAAGTATTTGTAAACTACTGCTTCAATCCTCCACAGTCAATCTATAGGATTCTCACAGCCCCTATAATTAGCTGAATGTCAAATGTGCCTAAGTCTTTCAAAATTGTCCAAATACTTTGGTTGATTTTGAAGTATGCTTATTGGTGTTGGGCAAAGAAAAATTGACTAGAGCGGGACTTGAACAGTCTACAAGTTTTGGATTAATGTGCCAGCACTTTACCAACTTAGTTATGTAGCCCTATGTTGGGGGTGTCCCTATTTTGTCAATATCTTTGTTCAGGGGTGCCAGTCTGACGCCATTCACCCTGTAACTGCTGTATAGCCAGGGATCACACCCAAATTTATAATACAACCTTGGAAGCGGCAGCAGAGGGATCACCTTAATGGGATGTGACTTTTTTTTTCATTTCAATTATCGAGTAATGAACCACGAGAGAAACTGACTGGATATATTTAAAATAACTTTGGGTTGATGAGCGGGACTTGAATGTGCAACCTCCAGATTAATGTGCCGAAACAAAGATATTGACAAAATAGGGAGACTGCCCAACATTCAGGCTAGATAGCTCAGTTGGTAGAGCGCCGGCACATTAATCCAGAGGTCGCAGGTTCCAAGTCCAGCTGTAGTTAATATTTCTTTGTTCAACCCAAAATTATTTTACAATGTTTACAAGTTATACACTTGACGCTTTGCCCCACCTGAGCGGCAATCTATCAACATCGGAATCGTCAAATCAAGATATTATTTGTGTGGTTTTTTTTTCTGTTTTTCAGATTACAATCTTGTCACTTTACCTCAGCCTAGCGGAGGGCCGATGCTACTTACAATGATGAACATTCTAGAGTTATACAACGTGACTGAGGCTGATCAAAACACTGCTTTATATTATCATCGTTTTATCGAGGTTTGTGGCATTACGATTCATCATCATCATCATCAAAAACTTAACCAGGTGTCTTTGGGATTCAAAAATCCTTATTTCTTATGACTCTGATAACGGAATGTGCTTGAACTTTCATCAGTCAGTGTGGATACTGAGCTCGATTTCACAAGAGACTAAGAATTTCATTATCATAGTGATTTGTATTGTGACATCACACTTTTCTGAGCAGTTAAGACTGATTCACAGTTCAGATCAATTTTCTCTCTTTGTGAAATCAGCCTCCTGGTTTTTGACAGTAACCAATGTTGTCCTCGGATGAAAACTCTGTTTTACATTCTAATAAACAAAGTTGTACGATTCCTTTTCTAAGTGGTTTCTTTCTGCGCCTTCCACCTCTAGGACCCCAGTTCGAGTCCTGCCGGGGGCACTATGTGGATTGGGTTGTCAGTCCCTACCTTATTGCGTGGGTTTTCCCTGGAATATTTCTCTGGGGTTTTCTTCCCACATCTAAAACTGAAAACTTCCTTCCTTGTCTTCTCTCCGTAGGGTTCTTGGCTAGTGTAGAGATTAAGTTAGTTTTTTTCTGAGAATCCTTGGCTTCACAAATGGAATTTATTAATAATAATAATATTACTTACTTTGAATTATTGCTCCTTCACTTTCAGGCGCTAAAATTTGTCAAAGCTCAGGAAGTTGGTGTAGGAGACTCTTCTACTGTCAACTACACTCAGAATATGATAAGGTAAGATTCTTGTCATTTGATTGGTGGAACACGTGTCACGTGTCATCCATTGTTATGCCATGTATTTACTGCCACGATACTCAAAAATTTTATATTGGACACTCCAAAATTTTATATGGACACTCCAAAATTTTATATTGGACACTCCAAAATTTCATATTGGACGCTCCAAAATTTTATATTGGACAGGCACCTGTCCAGTTTGGATAATTATTGGATGCTTTGCAGCGTCATTCCCAAAACACTTGACAAATGAGACAAGGTCGTGTCATGTCAGATAAGGTCGGTGTCTACATGGAGACATCCACGTTGATTTGAAGGGGTTTTCAGAATTTTCAGAGTGTGGGGTGGACGAGTTTCTGTGTCTATTTGATGTTCATTGTGAACAGTTTTCAAACAGCAATAATGAGTTATGAGACAAACTGAATGCATTTTGTTTGTGTGTTGCCGCAGAATAGAATCACTCCATGAAATTTTGCTTTTCCGTTTTACACGGCTTCACCTCTCGTAAGTGGAATATTCCAAATTTCACCTTGCGATTATGTTCTGCGACAGTGCACTCATTTGCATCCAGTGTTTGTATATTATTTTAATGTCATAAATCCTTGTTACATTCCGTGTGGTAAAATGCAAACTGTGCTTCTTTCTCACAAAGTCTTGATTCAGATCACAACTTCTGTGATTTTATTAGATAATTGTTTCTACTTTGACCAATGTTTAATTGTCTTTAATCCTCCAAAACCACTGCTTGATATTGCTTTATCTTGAACTTGTCATTTATTGTAATTGTTTTATTGTTTTATTTGCAAATTGTATTATTTATTAGGAGAAACAGCATTTGATGCATTTCATTGTTATTATTTTGACAGGTGTTTGATTGTTGTTAATCCTCAAACACTACTGCTTGATATTGATATATTCTGAATGTGTCTTTTATTGTGACATTTTCAGAGAAACTGAGCAGAATTTGTTTATGAATTTAACTGTTATTATTTTGACAGGTGTTTGATTGTTTTTAATCCTCAAACACTACTGCCTGATTTTGACATACCCTGAACTTGTCATTGTCATGTTGTGATGTATTATTTACAAATTGTATTATTTCTAGGAGATACTGAAAACAATTTGTTGATGGCAAAATTCAATTGTATCATTCTGACCAGTGTATATTTGTTTTTATGAATATGGATTGGATAATCGCTTCTTGTAATATTGATACATAATTTCCGACCTTATTTATTGTGATGTTTCAGTTTTTAACAATGTTATCTTTTTGCAATATTTGTGTGATGTTATCATTGCAATGTTTTTATCTTCTCTGTATTTATAACTATATAGACAATTTGTTTGCAAAAAAAACCCAAAACTTACTCATGTGGGATTTGAACCTGCAACCAACGGGTTCACATGCCAGTGCTCTACCAACTGAACTTTCTATTCCTAATGTTGGCAGTCTTGTCAGTATGTTTGTTCGGGGGTGCCAGTCAAAAGTTATACAACTGTATAAGGCCCTATAACCGAGGATCACGTCTTGGAAGTGGCACTGTGGGGGGGGGGTCACCTTATGGGGAAACGATATAAAAACCAATTACATGTGATATTGATTCACCTATTGATAATTTTTTCTACAGTAAAAGCAACGCTGAGCTGCTCTTTGCGCGCATTACAGATGATATGACTCATCCACCAGACTATTACTTCTCCTACGCTGAAAGCATACTAAAGACTCAGGGTACCAGTCATATATCAGTCATTGATAAAGATAACAACATGGTTTCCGTGACAAGGTAAGTTTCATTGTAAACGAGGCAAAAGGAATTCTTTGAGGATCATATCTTTCTATTTTGACGATCATACATGTACCTTT
Organism: Pisaster brevispinus; assembly: GCA_023634235.1. Taxonomy (NCBI): domain Eukaryota; kingdom Metazoa; phylum Echinodermata; class Asteroidea; order Forcipulatida; family Asteriidae; genus Pisaster; species Pisaster brevispinus. Next base: position 2,571,277 of record JAMKCF010000020.1, read on the forward strand.
CTATTTAATCTTATAAAGGTTTGTGCTTCGGGAATGGGGGGAAATAATTGGAATCTTCGGTTTTTATCTTCTCAATTTTTGAGTGTTTTTTTTTTTCAAGCGGTCATTTAGAAAATTTGTAACTTCACGCATGCTTTTTCTGCTGTGCGCGTCTAGCACAATTGGATTAGGTTGCAGGGTTCAGAATGGGCAGATTCGGCATGGCGCATTTTCCCGTGAGGGGGACTATGCAAATGAGAGGGTTTGCACTCGACAAGCTTTGCTTTTTTTTTTTTAACCCCTCCACATCTTTGCTGATCTTCTGTTCTAAGCATACCGCTGGTCTTGTCCTATTTACTTTCAAACATGTTTTAATTTATTTGTACGTTTTTGCCTTTATGCATTGATGTGGAAATAAAGTGAGTGATTGACAGGTTGGTTGATGAAATTTTGATGATTGATTGATTGATGGATTGATTGATTGATTGATGACACTTGTTTGTACTTATATTATAATAATTGGGATGTTTTTGTTTACCCCAGTTCCATAAATACAGCATTTGGATCGCTGATGATGACGCCCAGCGAGGTCATACTGAACAATCACATGGATGATTTTAATTGGCCTGGGAAGGAGATTACCTCAAACAAAAGCAAGGTTCGTTATCATCATTATTTTGTTATTTATCAGCAAAAATTAATTAAAATTTTAGAGGTTTTATACAGGGTTGGTAGAGCTGACAAAATAGTTGCAGACAGTGTTCATGTTTTGTGTGATCATGTGTACATGAAATAACAAACCTGTGAAAATGTTGGCTTAATCCGTTGTGTGATTCAAGAGGAAATAGTGAAAAACCATGGTCAGCATGTTAACACATTATCCTGGGGGTGTCATGTGGCCGAGTGGTTTAGAGCATCGAATTCAAGTTTGCGATGGTTAAGTCATCGGGGTGTGGGTTCGAATCCCGGTCATGACACTTGTGTCCTTGAGCAAGATACTTTACTATAATTGCTTCTCTTCACCCAGGGGTATAAATGGGTACCTGCGAGGGTAGAGGTTGATATTGTGTTTGCAAAGCCTTCGGAGCGCCACGGCAGCCCGGGCTGTATACTCCCCAGGGAGCTGAGAAATATTACAGGAATGTTATTGGCCCAATAACCAGGGCATTAATGTAAAGCGCACTGAGACGTTATTGTAAAATGCGCTATATAAGAACTAGTTATTATTATTATTATTATTATTATTATTATTATTATCCTTAGATTTTGTTGTAACAATTGTAAATCAGCAGTTGCGTTTATGTTAGGTTTCAGGTACAGTTTGATTAAATATGACTTTATTTTAGAGGGAAATATTTCACAGAATAAAAATGGTTCTTGTGTGAACTGCAAAATCAGTCAACTTTCAGACTAAAATGAAACAATGATGTTTTGTATCCTTACCAATCCTGTATAATACCTTTAAAAACAGTCAAATGTAAACACAGCAACAATACACATCAAAATGAAACAAGAACAGTTATCAGTGGCATATGACAGGAAATGATAAAGTTAACTTACATTTTGACCCAATGCCTACATTCCAATTAATTTTTATCAAATCATAAAACCACATGGGAAACTGACCGGGTAAATTTTTAATAATTGTGGGTTGAATGAAGAAAGTTTTAATTGAGCGGGACTTGAACCTCCAACCTGGAGTGCAGACCGGGCAATGAGAGCCAATATTGAACAGGGGCCGGGGGGCTGGGGGCCCAACGAGATATGGTCGGGATTGTAGCCCTAATGTTGGCTGTCTCCCTATTTTCTTAATATCTTTGTTCAGGGGTGCCAGTCAGAAGCCATTCAATTTGTAACTGCCGTATAACCAGGGATGCAAACTTTTGATACACTTGTTTCGTTGATCGATTACTTTAGGCCAACTTCATCGCTCCAGGCAAGCGCCCTCAATCACACATGGCGCCAGTCATGGGGCGGAACGCAAGCACAGCCTGCGCGAGACGCTTCGCCACCGGAGGCGAAGGCGGCGGTCATATCCCATCTGGTATTGCTCAGGTCGTCATGGAACTTCTTGCCTTTAAGTCTACGTTATACAACGCTACGATGAGAGGGAAGAGAGTTTACACCCCTCTCATTCCCAACAAAGTAGAAATCGAAGGTAAGAGCAAAATTCATTTCGATTTACAGTAAGTGATTTTTCAGCCAGATTAACTTTTAGATCTTTTAATCTTGTATGAATTATTATTTCTTTCATATACAAGCTTGATACTTCATGGAGACAACGGGGGCAATTGCCTCCGTTGGTTGCCCCATGTCATTGCCTTGATGCTCCTTGAAATGTTCCAACAGCAATAAACAATTTCCTCATCGGCGTTCTTTTACCGCCTTGGTGCCCTTGCCACCGGATAATTAACTAGATGTGCGATAATTTAGCAGCCGGTGCTGCATACTGCAAAGGAGTTGAAGAGATTTCAGGAATGGTTTTAGCAATAGTGTGAGGCACTGTGATACTTGATTTAAAGAACAAAAAATAGTTAATTGCTTGTTGTTTCGACCCTAGCAGAGTCGTTCATCGGGTGCTAAATGTCAACACAACAAAATTAGTTCTCGAGACCAATTAAGAACTCACTCTGCGGCAGTGAAGTTAATAATGATAAGTCCCCCTGGATCGACTAAGCGAAAGTAATAGTCCCAGCAGATTCCGTACCTTCCGCCCAGGTAGTACTTAATAAGCAGGACAGTTCTTTTCAGAACTAAGTAGTCCTCGAATTCTGATATCTACTACGCAGCAGTAGAATAAATAGCAAGACCTAGTTCACAAAGAACAAATCCACACAGCATGTACATATACACACGGTGTTACCGCAAACCGAATATACATTGACGACACAACACAAATAAACAATGTGATTGTCATTCAGCCTTCGAGAAAGACTCTGCTAGGGTCAAAAGGTCGGCCATTAACTATTTTTTGGCATTTATACCACAAGCCCTTTTGGTTGGTGATTAGGGCCCAAAGTCGCAGAAAGTATTGCTTAACAGTTTTCTGCTAAGCAGAAATGAGCCGGATACCATTCACACACAGTACATGTGATATGGTCGTTTGACTGGTAACCTTGATTCTGATAAGCATAATTTTGTTGTGCTTATTAGCTTTGTGTGCTTTAAGCAGCTCTATGAAATTGGGCCCAAATTTGCAATCAGCTGTTTCTATTTTCTCATTTGGATTGAAACGAGTCTAATTATTATGCCTATTGTAATGTTAGTATTGAATTATTATTTTACAGTATGTGTTATTGTGCCTCAAGGAATTATTTGTGATTTGTTGTTTTACCCAAAACTATTGATAATATTTTGATGTAATTGTTTTCCTGTGTGTTTTTGTCATGTGTAGTGTCATTTTGTCATTTTTGTTCTTGTAGTGTGAGAATGGAGTGGAGTCACATAAGTTTTGAATCTTTAAACCATTTCATGTTTGCTTTTGACAGCTTTCATTTCCGTTCTGTATTAACTCATATGAACAGAAACAATTTTATAGCTTACAGTAGTTTAAACATTTCAATTATATTTTATTACTATTGTTATATAACCAAGGATGCCTCCTAGTTGAACTTAATCACTGTAGCTCACAAGCCTGAGGAAACCTGTAAACAAGAGTGCTTGCTATGTGAACCAGAAACACCAGGGTTAATCCCCTACTTTTCCACGATAAGCGTGCTGGGTTCTTTTACATGCACTACCAATCTCAGTACAATCTTAGTACATGGGACCTACAGCTCAATGTCTGAAGGACAAAGCAATTATGGTAAAGCATCATGCTGAAGGTCACAAGTGTCACAACCGGGACTCGAACCCACACTCCGCTGATCAGAAACACCAGAGCTTGAGTCCAGCGCTCTTAACTGCTCATCAAGCGCACCGGAGTCAAACTCTGGTGTGTTTTTTTATCAGCAGGGTGTGGGTTCAAGTCCCGGTCTTGTCACTTGTGTCCTTGAGCAAGAAACTTAACCATGATTGCTCTGTCCTTCAGATGGAACGTAATACTGTCAGGTCCTGCATGTTGTGTAATGCACATAGCAGAACCCAGTGCACTTATCGTTAAGAGTAGGGGTTTGCCCTGTTGTGTCTGGTATTGTTAGCAGCAGACTGCGCTGCATCATGTTGTAAAACCCTTACAAAGTGAAAGTGTTATACAAATTTGTCTCATAATTTCAAAACCTTAGACATACCTATTTCAATCAATACTCTCAGAATATTGAACTATTAATGAACGTATTATAAATGCTTTAAATTTGTGTAACTATTATGAATTACAATGAAGCCAACTTAGAAATAACATAACTTTTTGGGGTTTTGGTTTTTTTGTTTTTGTTTTTTTTCACAGATGGGTTTTCAAGAAAAATCCGCTCCAAGTTAGAAGCTACTGGACATGTAATAGAAGGCATGGACAGTGAAGATGCTGCAAAGGTCAACACCATCATGAAAGAAAATGACATCATGTACGCTCAGTCCGACCTACGACGGGATGGTGCACAAGCAGTACAATATTAATAAGGTACTGGAAAATAGCCCCCCTCCCATCCCCAGCCCCCCTGCCTCTGCCCTTAGATTTTATGTATGAAATTGTCAAATTTTACATGTGTCGTTTGTATCTTTTGCAAAAACTCAAGGTTTTACTAGAAAGAACAATTTTTTTCGAAAGAAGTAACATGGAACAAGTGAAATTTGGTACTATTACGCACAAACGTGTGCCAGGTTTGGTGAACTCTCCTGCCCAACTGGCTCTTTCCACAAAATTTGACAGGAGACCGTGGAGACTAAGTCCACAGTACACAAGCCACTATCAGTGCACTCTCCTGCTCAACTGGCTCTTTCCACAAAGGGCAACAGGAGACTGGGGGTTCGAGTCCTGGCCTTGACACTCGTGTCCTTAAGCAAGGCACTTAACCATTCTTGCTTCGTCCTTCGTAAAAGAACCCAGTACACTGATCATTAAGAGATGGGGCTCGCCCCGGTGTTTACTGGCAGTGGCTACTGAATAGAACCTAGTACCCTTATCGTTAAGAGATGGGGTTCACCCTGGTGTTTGCTGGCAGTGGCTACTGAATAGAACCTAGTACCCTTATCGTTAAGAGATGGATTTCGCCCCAGTGTTCTCTGGTATGGTTGCCTGCATATTACACCACAGCACCTTGTAAACCATACCATTGTGCTGTTTCAATAAATGTGTCTTATGCTTCGAATATAGCTCAGCGTATGTGTGGGAAAAATAATGAGCACTTTCAGAGGCCCTCGTGTATAAAAACTGGGTATCATTAAATTGTTAAACAGTGTAATGAGGAGGGGGAACACAATTGCTCCAAACGTTGATATTCAGACATTATAATATTTAAGGAGTCTTTCATATTTTGGAACATTCCTTCTTTTTTTTTAATTCACAAATATGTTTTACGAAAGTTATATTTCAGATATAAATTTGGGTATTTTAGAATAGTGTAATTTGAGGACTAAGCTGCAATTTGAGGTCAGTATTGTTGATTGAAGTCTGTTTTCAGTTTAGGCTTTTGTTTAATGGTGTCATTAACCACTTCAGGTCGGTATTTTGAAAAAAAAGTTTCCGTACCCACCTGCGGTTATATTTTTTTGAAACTTATTGCCACAATGATTCCCTGACTTGACAAAGGAGACAACAAAATTTCTTATAGTTGGTACTGGGATTCGATTTGCAGAACCGGCCGGTAATCTGCCATGGTATGCTGGAATCTGGGAACACACAGACTTGCCTCTCATTGAGCCGAATACAACGATAAACAATGGTGGCAGCCAGTCCATTCTTGTATGCTGCATTCGTTTAACAACAGAACAAAATTCTGGAATTTGAGGTTACACAATGACCCCCGGAAAAAAAATATTACAAGGCATGTATTCCATAACCTAGTGTCACTCATTACAGGTGAAACGAAGCTTAGCACAGTAGGTGCCAGCCTGTGCACACTACACAATGGAAGGTCCAGGTGCATAGTTGCTGTCAGCTGTCCGGCTGCCAGCAAAAAATCGAGGGCGCTCTGAATTTGTAACAAACCACCAGCCACAAGTCAGTCCAGAAAAATTTGGAGGGTATACACGCCATTCGACATGAAATGGTTAATACATATTATGCAATATTAAAAGCTTACATTGTCTTGCTAGAGACTCTGGTGAAAAGAAAATTGTTATATTCTTACAAAATAAAGTCTGATTCTTCTTAACTACTTTTAAGGCGAAAAATATCAGTGGTGTTTATGGGTATTTTGATTATTATCAAAAAATGTGCAAATAAAATTAATATTAAAGTTTTCTATTTATTGCACAAATATCTTGTACTGTCTATATATATATATATAATTAGCGAAATGAATTATTGTAAATATTATTTTTAACTTTTAATTTTATGTGAAACTGTTAGGCCTGTTATCAGAGGATCTCTATTCCTTTTGTAAGTCAAATGGTTGGTGGTTGGTAAGAGATATTGACATCACTTCTGTCAGGAAGAGTACATTCATTCCAATCCTCTAGTTTTCTAGAAACATATCATAAAGGGATGGTACATCATTGGTTTTTGGAAGAGTACATTCATTCCAATCATCTAGTTTTCAAGAAACATATCATAAAGGGATGGTACATCATTGGTTTTTGGAAGAGTACATTCATTCCAATCATCTAGTTTTCAAGAAACATATCATAAAGGGATGGTACATCATTGGTTAATGGAAGAGTACATTCATTCCAATCATCTAGTTTTCAAGAAACATATCATAAAGGGATGGTACATCATCGGTTAATGGAAGAGTACATTCATTCCAATCATCTAGTTTTCAAGAAACATATCATAAAGGGATGGTACATCATTGGTTATTTGAAGAGTACATTCATTCCAATCATCTAGTTTTCAAGAAACATATCATAAAGGGATGGTACATCATTGGTTATTTGAAGAGTACATTCATTCCAATCATCTAGTTTTCAAGAAACATATCATAAAGGGATGGTACATCATTGGTTATTTGAAGAGTACATTCATTCCAATACACTTAACATATCATAAAGGGATGGTACATCATTGGTCATTGGTCCCAAAGGGTCAAATTGCATACTACACTCAACGTTTCTGCGCACGCACATTTTACGTTGAGTACTGGTCTGTATTGATTGCATCACTAAAAAATTAGTGCCTGCAAAAGCTTGCCTGCCACGTGTACAGTATGTTTAAACATTCCTCACCATGTTTTTGGTGGGTTTTTTTTCAGATTTAAACATGGCCACGTTATCTCAAAATTAAATATTATTAATTATTTCTCAGGAAGATTGGTATGAACTGGATTATCAGCGAACTTTCAGATTGAAACTTTCTTCTCTTCTTCTGCGATAATTTCTTGCCCTGTACTTTGCCATTAAGTATTAACATCACTAAAAGGGAAGTTGTTGCGTTGAGATACAGGGTAGCTTTAACACTCTAAATATCGTGTCGTGGCTGAGCGGTCAAGAGCACCAGACTCAAGCTCTGGTGTTTCTAATCAGCAGAGTGTGGGTTCGAGTCCCGGTCTTGACACTTGTGTCCTTAAGCAAGACACTTAGTCATTCGGATTGGATGTAAAGCCACTTGTCCCGTGTGTTGTGTAATGCACGTTAAAGAACCCAGTTACACTTATCAATAAGAGAAGAGGTTTGCCCCGGTGTGTCTGGCAGTGGCTGCTGAAAGCGCCACAGCACCTTGTAAACCCTTAAGGTGTTATATAAATGGGTCTCGTATAATTCAAAAGCTTCAAAAACCTGTCTGGAAATAAATAATGAAAAGCACTTTGAGACGCCAGTTGATAAAGCATTATATAAGGACTAGTTATTGTTGTTATTGGCCACTTCACCAGTGGCTATGGCTCAGTTCTTCAATGTTTATGGATTTAAATTAAGGGATACTGTCGTTAGAAATTTATCTGTATTTCATGTGGTTTAATAAAGAATGTAAACAACCTGAAAATGTGTCTTGCTTTGAGATTCGTTTTTGTATGTTTTTAGCTGTTTCGCAGCAAAGCGCAGCGAAACAGCTTTTGTTTTCGTTAAAGTTTTTTTTATTATTTTTAATTTTTTTATTTGTCTGTTTCAGTAAAAAAGGCTATTGACATAACGCACGTTCAGTCAAAGCGGCCTTTTGCATAGTTCCTAATAAGCAATTGCAATGAAACTTTCATGTGGATTAGGTTTGTCAGTCCCTACCTGACTGTGTGGGTTTTCCTTCTGGGGTTTTCTTCCCACGTACAAAACTGAAATTTCTTCTTGGTCTGCTCGCCATGGGGTTCTTGGCTAGAATTGATTTGACTTTGACTGTAGGCTGTATTCATCCAGTGTAGGATGTAGTCAGCCCTCATGAAAATGCTATTCATCTCTATTCCTTGCTGTTCTTGTCTAAACTGTTCTTGCCCATACAATCTTAGGCCGTGTCCGAAACGGCGACTTCGGCTACAGCTACGGCTAGATCGCGTGCGTCTGCCTATTTTTCAACACTGGCAGATGCGCTGATCTAGCTGTAGCTGTAGCGGAAGTCGCCGTTTCGGACAGGGCCTTTGCCTGCCTCTTGTCCATCTGTTGTCTGTTCTTCGGGCAGTGTATCCAGCCCATCTCCATTTAGCCTGTTTTATTTTCTGTATGACGTCTGTAACTCCACTTTTCTTTCATATTTGCAGACATGTGAGTCCGTCTCTGATTGAGATGTGAAGCATTTGTCTTTACATTGCTCTTTGTGCTGTACAAAGTTTGTGCTCTATCTGAATCAAAGTTTGTGCTCTATCTGAATCAAAGTTTGTGCTCTATCTGCATCAAAGTTTGTGCTCTATATGCATCAAAGTTTATGCTCTATCTGAATCAAAGTTTGTGCTCTATCTGAATCAAAGTTTGTGCTCTATCTGCATCAAAGTTTGTGCTCTATCTGCATCAAAGTTTATGCTCTATCTGAATCAAAGTTTGTGCTCTATCTGAATCAAAGTTTGTGCTCTATCTGAATCAAAGTTTATGCTCTATCTGAATCAAAGTTTGTGCTCTATCTGCATCAAAGTTTGTGCTCTATCTGCATCAAAGTTTATTCTCTATCTGAATCAAAGTTTGTGCTCTATCTGCATCAAAGTTTGTGCTCCATCTGCATCAAAGTTTGTGCCATATCTGGATCAAAGTTTATGCTCTATCTGAATCAAAGTTTGTGCTCTATCTGCATCAAAGTTTATGCTCTATGTGAATCAAAGTTTGTGCTCTATGTGAATCAAAGTTTGTGCTCTATCTGCATCAAAGTTTGTGTTCTATCTGAATCAAAGTTTGTGCTCTATCTGCATCAAAGTTTGTGCTCTATCTGCATCAAAGTTTATGCTCTATCTGCATCAAAGTTTGTGCTCTATCTGCATCAAAGTTTATGCTCTATCTGAATCAAAGTTTGTGCTCTATCTGAATCAAAGTTTGTGCTCTATCTGCATCAAAGTTTGTGCTCTATCTGCATCAAAGTTTATGCTCTATCTGCACCAAAGTTTGTGCTCTATCTGAATCAAAGTTTGTGCTCTATCTGCATCAAAGTTTGTGCTCTATCTGCATCAAAGTTTGTGCTCTATCTGCATCAAAGTTTATGCTCTATCTGCATCAAAGTTTGTGCTCTATCTGCATCAAAGTTTGTGCTCTATCTGCATCCAAGTTTGTGCTCTATCTGCATCAAAGTTTGTGCTCTATCTGCATCAAAGTTTGTGCTCTATCTGCATCAAAGTTTGTGCTCTATCTGCATCAAAGTTTGTGCTCTATCTGCATCAAAGTTTATGCTCTATCTGAATCAAAGTTTGTGCTCTATCTGCATCAAAGTTTGTGCTCTATCTGAATCAAAGTTTGGACTCTATCTGAATCAAAGTTTGTGCTCTATCTGCATCAAAGTTTGTGCTGTATCTGCATCAAAGTTTATGCTCTATCTGAATCAAAGTTTGTGCTCTATCTGCATCAAAGTTTGTGCTCTATCTGCATCAAAGTTTATGCTCTATCTGAATCAAAGTTTGTGCTCTATCTGAATCAAAGTTTGTGCTCTATCTGCATCAAAGATTGTGCTCTATCTGAATCAAAGTTTATGCTCTATCTGAATCAAAGTTTGTGCTCTATCTGCATCAAAGTTTGTGCTCTATCTGCATCAAAGTTTATGCTCTATCTGAATCAAAGTTTGTGCTCTATCTGAATCAAAGTTTGTGCTCTATCTGCATCAAAGTTTGTGCTCTATCTGCATCAAAGTTTGTGCTCTATCTGCATCAAAGTTTATGCTCTATCTGCATCAAAGTTTATGCTCTATCTGAATCAAAGTTTGTGCTCTATCTGAATCAAAGTTTGTGCCATGTCTGAATCAAAGTTTGTGCTCTATCTGAATCAAAGTTTGGACTCTATCTGAATCAAAGTTTGGACTCTATCTGAATCAAAGTTTGTGCTCTATCTGCATCAAAGTTTGTGCTCTATCTGCATCAAAGTTTGTGCTCTATCTGCATAAAAATTTGTGCTCTATCTGAATCAAAATTTGTGCTCTATCTGCATCAAAGTTTGTGCTCTATCTGCATCAAAGTTTGTGCTCTATCTGAATCAAAGTTTTGTCTCTATAACCTTCTGGCATATGGACCAGGGTAAGGTTCCTGCAGGATGAGTGCCAAGGATTTGAGCAATACAAGAATTAGAAGTCGCTATTAAAAACTTGTTATTAGTATTAGTTTTAGCAAAAGAGACTTAAAATGAAGGAAGCCAATGAATCTCTTCAAAGAATCACATTCAAAATCAGGTTTTTTTTTAACATTCGTTTTTTTAATAATAATCATATTGAAGTATTTGTATTATTTAAAATATATACAATTTTGTTAAAAATTGTCATAAAATTGAAATGTACATCTTTGGAAAATGCATATTGAATGCGGATTGATTTGGTTAGAGTTTTTGGTATGAGTTGATCGTGAAACATAAAGTGTTTCTCATAGAAATAGACTTGTCAAAGTCTTCCATTATTTGTTCCTGGTCTCTCCTACACTGGTAGACTCTTTGACTTCAATTAATCAATTAATTAGTAAATCATCTATTTTTGCATTTATGAACAGTTAGGCCTAAGTCTCTCCTACTCCCCTAGATTTTCCACTTGACCCTTTAGAGACAGAGCCGACTGAACCAAATTACCTAACGGCGGCAAGATTTGACCTACTTCCACTAGACCGACAAGGTCAAAGTATAGGTCATGTCCTAAATTGTCATTTTCCAATACTTGCATATTAACATACTGTAATATGCACACTTCCAAACCAAAACCCAAATTTCTGTTTTTTTGTTATTTTTTTCAGCCCTTTATTACTGAAACAAAAGAACCATGCCTGATATGTGGCAAAGGATGCCCCCCCAGCCAAATGTTTTCTCTTGTACAGAAGTACCCCACCCCTTAAAATTATCTTAAGAATTCCTGACATAAGATCATTTCTGGGTAAAATTAGGGCCCTTTTTCCATTTCAAAGTTTCAAAGTCATGCTATGTTTGGATGTGAATATAACATGTCCTATCGCAGCCTCTTTTTACACTTTCATTCCATTTTTATGGCAAAACAGCTTATCTCTGTACTTGCTTTTCTCAAAATTTTATTTTTTGAGTTAGGCTGTTTTGCCATGGAAGGGCCGGACTGTACAGAAATGTATGGCATCTAAAGAGTTAGTGGAACAACACAAAATCACCCTCAATATTCTCTTTGTTAAATAACTAATGGCAAGAACTTGTGCTCTTTAAAAATAAAACTGACTTTACGAATTTTTACTCAAATTTGCAAATTAATAGAGTAAAAAAATACTCAAACAAAAACTAGTATTAGGTGTAATAGTTATATACATGTGTATTAAGGCATGTGGGAAATTCTTTTAAAGTTGATACTAAATGCTGTCTTTGGTCATTTTGTTTTAGAAATTTGATTTTAAATTCAAATTATATCAATCAATCCTAATAAATATCCATATTGTTAAAAATGTTTTGGCCCAAAAGTTTTGTACAAGCTACCGGGCAAGATATCTGGACCCAATTTTATGGGGCTAACTACCGAAGATTTACGTGCTTACGGCACTCTTTAAAGGGCGCATTTCTATGTGCCATATAGCAAGGCGTAAGCGCAGAATTCCACGGTAAGCATTGCCAAAAAATTAAGCCCAACTGTAGAATGGCAAAGGTCGTGGGTTATAATCCCGCCCGACTAATAATCCTGTGGATGGGGGGGGGGGGTTCACAGGATTTGTGAAAGTGCTGAGTATACAGTGTACAGTGCACAGGTAAACAAAATTATAAAATTGTTTTTTTTTAAGAACAGCTTTTTTGGACTTCAGTGAATACAAGAAATCTAAAGGTGTTTTCTACAATATTCATAAAGGAAAACATTTTCAAAGTAGATGTGCATCTTGTTTGAAAGAAAGCTTAAAGGAACTAACAATGTTGCAAACAGTTTGGTTTTTAAAGCAGCAAATGGTTGTTTGAAAGTTTACTTGCTGTTAAGTTGCTCACTGACCTTTGCTGATTTGACCTCTTAACTTTGGAATCTGGTGTCCTGGACTGGAGATCAAATCAATACAGACTGGCTATTCGCAATTTTATTTGAAGGCTAAATTGTGCAATTTTATTTCTTTATGGTTGAAGTAATTTACGTGGTACCCCAACATTCAGAAAAAATGTTTGAATACATTTGAGCCTTGCACTGTCAATTGTGACTTACTTTTAATGAAAATCTCATTGGGAAAATAGCCTAACGATGCAAAGGGTTTTATTGCCAAGCTTAGCACAAAACTTGGCAGAAAGAGTTTACCAAACAGAGTACCATGTGCATAACTTGTGTTTTGCTCTCCAGCATGTCCAGCGTTGATGGCATTGGTAGAGGTTGAGGCAAGTGTGTGGCAATTTTAGGGGTTTTTTTATCTAAAAGGTATTTGGAGTCAGGAAAACTCTTTCTCAATGTAAGCAATGAGATCTTCTTCTGATGGGTTGTAGGTTAACTGCTTGCCTGAGGAGGACCTGGGGAGGTAACAAAAAGAGACAAAATAGTTCATTCAAAATAACAAATAACATCTGAAAGACAATGCAGGGTTCCCCCTAGCTTTATGTCAAGGCCTTCGTGGCTTGGACAGCTTTGTAAACAGCGGAGCGACTGGAATGGGAGACCACACTCGCGAGCTGAGTGGCGAAGCCACGAGGCCCTTTTCCAACTTGTTTGCGATTTTGTTTGATGAATTATTCATAAAGTATGAAACGTGCAATATTCATAGCTTGTATGCAAATAAGTTAATTTGCATAATCGGTTAATGTATGCTGACCCACTGACCCCCGTCGCTTCAGATTGGTTTGGAATTTTGCTACTGTTTGGGTAGCAAAAATTGAAATTATAAAGAAAAAAAAACATTAGAAACTGTAAACACGTTGGAAAAGGCCCTCGTGGCTTCCAGTTGCTTGGGATTGTGGCTCTACGAAGCTGTCCGAACCACGAAGGCCTTGACAAAAAAGGCTAGGTTCTCCCAGGACTGGAGCCTGGGTTATAGTTTACCTTGCTGGTGTGCTTGTGCTAGAATGATCTGATGAGGTCAAACTACCACCATGCAGGGACGGTAACGTTCCTTGCCTTGTCAGATGTGCATTATAGCCCTTGTAGGTAGCAGGTAAGAGTTTGTCAATTTTCTTAGCGTTGGTCTGCAAGAAAATATTAACAAATCTAATTTATCACTTTTTGGTATTTGAAACATTTATAGGTTAACTCACTAGTCAAGAGGGCAAGGTCATTTTCAACCGACAGGTCACTCATGTTTCCCCTTGAGTGTACTAAAAAGCTCACCTGCAAGGCTCGAATTTGGGATAAATTCCACAAGACCGCAGGGCTTGTAGTTAAAAATGTTTACCGGACCAGAATTTATTTCACAAGACCAGAGTCTTTATGAGGAAGAGCTTTAACGTGTTAATTGTAGATTTTTCTCATTTTTCTTACGGGTTAATATTATTTTGATACTCAACGGAATTGTATAAATACCAGACTCAAGGTCAACAATTGGGCATCTTTTCTTTCTGTTAAAGATATTAGTGACAGAGTGGCTATAATTCAATTGAAAAACACAAGACCGCTGGACTTGTCATGTCATGAGTTTACTGGCCCAAGGCTAAAATCACTGGCCTCAGGCCTGCGGTCCAGTGTCAAATTCGAGCCCTGACCTGTGTTTCAAGATGATTTGAGATTCGGGACTTCAGAATAATACTGTACTAAGCAGAACCCATACAGTCCTGCAATTTCATCTTTGAGAGGGCAAGGCCATTTTCATTTTGCAAGGGGCACTTCCGTTGGAAGATTTTAAAAACTATGGGAAACTTTTGAAGGGGCACCAAGGCCAAGACCAGGGGCAACAGAGGCCATGGCCTCAGGCTTGAAGTCAAATATTTTACATCTTATAGAATTGTTAGGCAGGTCTGTAGCAGGCATTGTGTTTTGACTACGCACGCTTTATACAAACCAGAAAAACATTTTGACAGATTTATGGTTGTGACATTTATATAGGGAACAATGCAGGAGCCTCTATGCGCAGCACATAACATAAACGATGAAATGAAAAACATAAAGCAATTTGTTACAAATATATGATTCAAACAAATGAGTCTTTAAAAGTCCCTTGAAAAACTTAAGATAATATGAGAAGTTAATTGTCATTCATTCTAAAGATTTTAGTCTTTTAAATAAGAAACTTTGAATAAAGCTTAATTTGAAAACCAATGACCTTATCATGACATCATACATGTAGCTTATTTCATAACCAGACCTTGAAAGTTATATGATGTGCCAAGCATTCAAAGACTAGCACAGTAAAAAGAAAATTAAAATTAAAATTAAAAGCACATAAATATATTTTGAAGAACACTAAATTACACAAAATACTTGGAGCAGTGCAGGGCTACCCATAACCTGAAATCAACCCCTCTGTCTTCGATCACTCAACATTGTCTGTTTATATAAAGTTGGTAAATATTGATGTCATATGATACCAAGTTTTGCTATCGACCCACCAGATAGGGTCTAATGTTATGCCATAACATATGATGGGCCAGTTTGTATAAATAAAATATAAATAATGTTTCTTACCTTTTTGTTCACTGCCTTGAACTTTGAAAATTCAAAACCTTCCCGTTCCTGAAGTTAATAATACAAAAAAGGGACGGTACAAATATAAAGGTCAGGAATTATATATAAAGGTCAGGCCCGTTTCCATGGTAACATCTACAACGTACTTTAATGACTTACAACATAGACTTTCCAAAAGGAATGGAGCAGCCTGTTTCCATGGAAAGTTCCTTCGAAATCGCTCACCATCCTTAACACTGCTAACATTTTCAGAACAATGTCAGACAAATCAACTAACCGCAAACAATGCCGTCTTGTTGCTCTTCTGTTTCCATGGTAACTCGTCTTGATTGCATTTTTTACCTGGCGTGATTATGTCATTACATTTTACAGACAGGCAAGCAGTTTTTCAGCTGATGAGCTGATTGTCTTGTTTCCTTCTCTTTTTTAGTGCAAAAAAAAAGGAAAAAAGATTGTTGTGTGCTCCGCAGGTTCTTTTGCGCAAAAGAAATATATAAAATATAAAAAACAAACAAAATATGTCTGATTTCCAAATTTGATTTCCGAGGTTTGCTAACTTTTTTATCTTGTCTAACATTTTGTTAGCCCCTGTCCCAAGATATTTTTGAGATGTGCCACTATTTAGAGAAAGTGAATCATTTGTGCAATTTTTGAAAGGTTTTTCCCCCTACAAATATTTTCCATTAATGCTGAAAAAGATACTTAAAGGGCCTGTGTCGTCACAATTGAGGTAGTCTATTGGCTGTACATGGAATTATGAAGTCTCACCAAGTTACTGCACATGCGCGCCCTCCCTCTGTATCATATCTATGGAGAGAGCTTGGGCATGATGTAACTGGGTTAGAGTGCATTTAATTCCATGTACAGCCACAGGCCTGCTTTGATCATAACGAGACAGCCCCTTTAAATTAATTTAGCTTGCAATCAAACTGATACAACAAGAATGGAGTCTAAAATCTTAAACCTACTTGTGACGGAACATCTTTCCTTCTAGATTCCCTGCTGTTTCCATCTTGACTAGCCAAAAGGGATGAATTTCTTTTCATGGTCATCGATGTCCCATCTCGAGATGCCCCCTGCAACAAGTTTCTCCCACCCACAAACGCCGTCTCATCTGCATACCAAGTATCGTCCAATCTGTTTCTAAGCATTTGTTCTCTTTGAGCTAACTCTTCCGGCATCTTCCAATTTGACACCGGGTTAAGAGCTTTCTTGGCCAAAGGAGGCGGGAGGCTTGGTGCGTGATGCGCGCCTCTGCTGTGGGAGAAAGTCTCGTGTTTTGTTTGATTGTCTTGAAGATGAGATAGTTTTCCAGTATTGGGGTAGACATGCTGAGTTTCATAATGATGACAGTGTTCTGGTTGGTGTAACGGGAAACTCCTCTGTTGCTGTAGAGTCTCACTTTGAAATTGTCGCTGATTGGGAAACTCAATTTCTCTCCTCAGCGGCGCTGCTGGAATTGCTGCTCTCCCTGGTCCTGAATACACCGAAGATGAAACGGAGGATTTTCTTTGTGATGCTTCAATCACTGACCCATGCCCCTCCAGAACAGAATCAATCTCTCCGCAGAATTTCTCAAAAGCGTCATCATCGAAATCAGAGCTTGATTTTTTGCTGGGCAAGAAATCATCATCACTGTCGCTGTCTTTACTGTGGTGTTGTTCAGTCATGCTGGATGGAATCTCAGATTTTGGTGACTTTTTCTGATCAGAATTTGGCTGGTGCACTTTAATGGTGGGATTTTTAGTTGCAGTTTGAGTTGATCTGACTTGACTTGGAATTGATGTTGTACTTGCACTGCTTCCCATTACGTGGATAGGCAAAATCTGCTGTGAGGTCACAAAAAAGAATTGTAAAGAAATTGCCAGACAAAAGCTTGTGAGCTTGCATTGTCATTAGAACAGAGATGTCAATCCGTGAAAAACAAGAAGAAGACCGTACTGAGCGAGAGAGAGAGCCAGCGTGGCAAGGCAGTTGCTTGCCCGTTGTTCCACAGCGCTTGATTATGCATTATGCACGGTTGGTGGGTTCAAGGTAAATCCATCCTTTCCATTAAAAAAAGGAAACCTAACGAAGACGAGATTTGTGTCACGATGACGGGCTTTCATTCGTGGTTCGGCTGACGTCAACTGTAGGTTACTGCAGCTAAAACCCTTTATAATTAAACATTGACTACTAAAGAACGACACAAGAGAACAAATGAAGCGGTCGGTAGTCGCGTTTTTCAGAGACCGACTTCATCGGTAAGCAACACATTCACGTTAACAAAACAACCCCGAGTCACTGGGTTTTATTGATTCGTACATGTCGCCTTTTATCTCTTTTGGGGCTCACAATAGTTAGTTTTTTGTGTTTATTCTTAATTATCAAATTGGTCAATATAACAAGTGGGGGAAAATCGATTAAACAAAACACCAGACCACACCAAAATGTGCAAGATCAATAAAGTGCGAGCCTCACCAAATTATTTAGGATGTTTGCACAAGCATTTATTCTTCAACAAATGCACAGACATGTTTCTGTTACTGTTTAATAGGATATTAGGATATGCTACATTCATTACACTAAAGAAGTAAGTTTTAAAGGTTGCATAAATTGAATAAAACTTACGTTTGTTGTCAGATTTTAACAATAATGACCCATAAAACGTACTCTATACTGCATGTCGGGTACGTTGCCAAGGGCCAGAAAGTGTGCGTGACGTGGGAGGGTGGGTCCAAAATAAATTTTAGGAAAGCAAAAATGGCGTGGCTCTCGTTGAACTTTGAACAAAAGTCCTATCGTTTATTTTGTGGATCACTATTTCAACGATTATTCAATTCAACTAAATTTTAGGTAGTTGTCAATGTAACTTTTAAACTGATAATTGAAATTAAACCTTATTCAAACTCATTACCTTGGGGTTTGTGTGTGTATGTTACCCTTTCATAAATGGTATCTACCAAAAACTTATAGCCAATGAGCGCGTGCGTCAGACGCAACAAGACGTAATCTCGTCCCATTATTTTGTTCACAATTTATTTATAACAGGATTTAAAAGTGACTTTATGTTAAAGACATATTTTTCAGGGATACATGTTTCATTTGTATTTTACTTGCTATTAATCCTAGTTCCCTTGGGTAATTTAGTCTACTTGGAGCCTTCCCAACTCTCACACAATCCAACACCATTATAACTCTAGAGACTACATACACCCAAACTGTTGGACTCTTGGTGGTGTGTCTATAAACTGAAAAAAGTATAGATCAGTGGCTTGAATGTAAAGCATAATCAGTTTACTGGTGCAGTCCTCAGTCCAACAGCAGCGATTTTGAATTGGTTACGCTTAACTAAAAAACACTATACATTTTGTGTGATGGACATTTTCAATGGTGGACCAAAAAGATAAGAAAGCACCCCCTTCCCTCATGAATATTACAATGCCCAGTTTAAGAACTAGATTAGTGCCTCTGGCACCCCCCCCCCCCCCCCCCGCACACACAAACACAAACGCACCTACCCCTAACAGCCCACGCACCTACCCCTAACAGCCAGCCCCACTCCTAGTATTCAACTTCTGCTATTAACAAGTTATGCTTAGGCCTACAAATGCTAGACAGTAGACACGTACATAGTCAACCATCCAAAAATTATTCCTGAAACTGGAGTTAAAATAGACTGTTCAAGTCTGTCACATCCCCGAACTTGAATTAACAAAAACCACACATAAATAAACTGTTCGGGAAACCTTGGGTTCACACATTTAATGGCAGAATTAGAGGTGTGCTCTAAGTTTGCAACCCCCTTTCTGAAAATCCTGGATCCACCCCTGGCTGTCATTACATAAACAAAACAATATGGTTCACTTTAACAAACCTGCATATTCAACCTCAATATACATATGAGATTGGAACGGTCTATAAACAAACTTAAATAATTTATTGAACCCAACCATTTCTATTGGCCTTTTTGAAAAATGGTGGACACTATAGGATTGCACTGTATGGTTTGTGTATATACAGACAAATTTAACCAAACCAAATAGTGTCATAGTATTGTGTCCACCGTATCTCAAAATGAATAATTATCTCAACCAATTAACTTGAAAGTGCAATGTTATTAGGAAGTGCATGGTATAGGTTTTCCCGGCCAATCTCAACACAAATTCATTCAATTTAACAATCCGCTTATTCATTTTCATTTGAAATTGACTGCTCCATTACATCAGCATTCAACAGTCAAAAGGAATCATTGAATCTCAACAGTTTAGCATTAACTTGTCAAATAAGATCACACAAGTTCGTTAGTTGGAAAAAAGTGATAGCTGCTGCAAACTGCTTTTTCATTAAAAGATCATTCCATTTCATAAAAGCATTTCCAACAGGAAGAGGCTGGTCAACCATTCAGTTTCATCAGTTGTAAAAAGGAAGTAGAAATTCAACTGCAGAATGGTGCAAATCTTGGTTGTCTACAAATAATATGAATTGAGTGAACTGAAACTGAATGAGAAGAATGAAATCATGTGTGCACGGAAACGAAATTGAATGCAACGCTAACAAAAAACCTAGTTTGAATGAATTACGGAAACACAAGAACTTGAATGCATTTTTTTTAATGAAAATGAATGAATTGTTAAAGTTGACCGGGACAACCTATATTTCAGAATTATTTAGAACCCTATTCTAGCTCTAATTCTGGGGCGAACAAGAGTTTCACACACAAAACGCATCAAGCCATATACTACAATTATGCTCCGATTGATTGGTCTTCAATTTTGTTTTCTACTGGACTACTATTAACTATAAATATTCACTCCACATTAAACACTGAATGCACTATATTAGCCTTTGCCTTTGCCTTTGCCAGCGCTTTACCTGATTTTTAATTTTTTTTAATTTCATGGCTTGTCAAGTGAGATTACATTCCATGTTTATTACAAACTTGTGCATTTTTTAAGGCAATAATTATATTCCTTTATTACATATCCCTGCAAATTTAACACAATTTCAAAGTCATTATTACCAGAGATTATAGAGTGCCAAAGGTGGAAGATAGTGAACTGGAGCTCTATCTATTGTTGGAACGTGAAATATGCATGGGTGTCATTTCAGCAAGCAAATGTTTTGTTACATCATTGCTAGCAATGGGCCCAATTTCATGGCTCTGCTTACCGCCAAATTCTGCGCTTACGATCACCATTCTCTGCTTACTGTGCAAGCGCAGAATTTCTGCGCTAGCTGTGTAAGCGAACAATGCCTAGAAATGTGGAGTACGCACGCGCATAAGCAAACAAATTCTGCTAACCCGTGAAATATGCTTTGACGTAAGCACGGAATTCCCTGCTCCCGTAAGCGCCGATTCTTTGCTTACTGTAAGCAGAGCCATGATATTGGGCCCTGGTCATTGTCTTCACTGATCTATTGTTGCATCAAAAGAGTTGCTTACTGAAATGGCGTCCAGTGAACATTTCACATGTCAGCCAGAGTTCCCCATCTTGCCCCTTCTGCACACTTTGACCTTTGATTATTACTAAGTTAGTTACGCTTCTATTTTCAAACATTAAGGTCAATCATTTTTATGTTGAGGCTTGTGGCTTTAATCTCAGTATGGTTGCCATGGAGATGGTGGTAGGTCTACGAGCGTTGCTGGTCTTGGTGTCAGTGCTTTAGATGCAGAACGTCTGTCGAGAAAAGACAAAAAACATTCAACACAAACATGGAGAATGAAATTACAATCAATGTAATGATCAGGGTCCAAAGCAGAACAAAGTGCTGAATAATTTGCTGATAAGCAAATATTAGCAGGATACCAGTTATAGATTAAACATGTGAGATTGTATTTTGGCTGGTAACCTTTTTCTGGTAAGCATAATATTGTTGTGCTTTGCTACTTTTACTGCTTAGGCAGCTCTATAAAATTTTGCCCATAAAGTAACTGATGATCCGAACAAACAAATGTGTCCCTCCCCCTTCCCCATCCATCCAAGATCAAAGCCCCCCCCCCCCCCCATTGCCACCATCACCAGCGAAAATGACTTACCCATTACGAAACCCTGTATTTTCCTCAACTAGTCGCAGTTGTAAGGCATTCTCCAATTGGCGTTGTTGATAGCGAAGCTTGCATCGTTTGTGCTTGAAGTATCGGCAGAAGCGGTACACAGCATAGGCTGGTCCGATTGCAATCAAGAGAACACCTCCAAAACCAACAATGACTGCCAGCCATATTGGTGCAGCAAGCAGTTGGCATCCTGTGTATGTGTGGGAAAAAATGTAAAAAATTCTTTCTCATGTTGTTCATGTTTAAACGTAGGATCATAGATTAATTGTTGTCAACATAATGTTTATTTATAGGCAGAATTATAAGAACAATACAATAAAAGTCACATGTGAAAGTTTAAGCTGAATGCAGTGTCTACTTGCTGCAAAAACAGCCAAAAACTGTCAGGGTGTTTTCACAAGAACGTCGAGTCCATCCATGTTTAGAGGCGACAGCTGGTACCAACTGCATCTCTGGTTGCGGCATTCGTGAGCGGACACCAGCCCTCAGAAATCTTAAGAACAATTCATGCATGAATCGTTTCTCAGATTCAAAATGTTTTGGGTGAAAAATTATCCAAACCATATTACTTCGAAGGGAATCCTTTCTCATAATGTTTGATACTATCAACAGCTGCAGTTCTTCTCACCAAGTAAATTGTTATGGTCATTATTTTTTTGGAGTACTTACCAATCTTAGACCCTACCTTTTAGGTTAAGGGGATCAGCTAAATGAACAAACAAATTGTTTTGTTTGGTATTCAAAAATAATGTGATGAGTTTGTGATCAACTCCCAGACACTGCTTTCGATTTTTTCTATTAAAAAAAAATGTTTCAAACTCATATTTATTAGTTGTTTTTTTTACTATAGTAAAAGCTCATGAGCACAAATCGATGCTTCTAAACAACACAGAGTAGAATTAGTCTGATCTAGGCTACACTTAGAAAAAGAAAATATTGCTAAGCTTATTCTATGGCAATTAAAAAGCAAAATAATAGCAGGCCACCAGTCACAACATTGTGAATGGCGTGGCATCTCGGCTGGTAACCTTTTCTAGCTATAAGTACGATTTTCCTGTGCTTTAAGCAATTTTTGTTTTGCTTTGCAACATTGGGACCTGGTTTTTAAGTTGTTTCTACTATCATCATACAAGTATTTACGTCTATTACAAATTATGACTCCAGCTTTAGTTTACAAATATATGTGCAAAAAGACTGATTTACTACGATCTTGTTACCATGGTTTCACCATGCAGCTGTTTCATGTTTGATTAATGACACTTTTGGTAGCTGTTACATGTATGGATTTATTTCAAATGTGGCCCTGAGAAAACATGTTAACACATAAATGCAGGTGCTTTTGTCTCTTGTTCCATACAACTGTTTTATGTTTGACTTGCTGTATATCAAGAGCTTTTTCATGTTTGATTAATGACACTTTGGTAGCTGTTCCATGTATAGATTTACTTCAAATGTGGGCCTGAGAAAACATAGAAACACATACATGCAGGTGGTTTTGTGTCTTCCATACAACTGTTTCATGTTTGACTTACTGCATATTTATAGCTGTTTCATGTCTACATTTGCAACCACTGCAGAAAAATTGCATTATTATATCTATCTGATATCTATCAAGTCTCTTACCAAAAATAACTCCCCTTATCATTCTACGCTTGATTGGCTCATTCGGACGGTAGCGATACTTGCAGCCAAACACACTAAAACGGGAGAAGTGGTTGCCAAAGTATTTACTGCTATAGTAACGACCACCGCAACGGTAACAAAATAGGGTCTGACATCTGCTGCAAGTCATGGTATCGCACCCTGAACTGCGCTGTATGTACACCTGAACAAACAACGATAAAAACAACATACAGTTATGAGTTTGTTGGCAATGAATGTTTACAGGAAATTGATTTCTTGAAGTACTGATTTATGGCCTCCTGTTTTGAAACTGGATGAGAATTTCGAAGCTTGGGTTTTCTTTTCGAAGAAGTGTGTTGAGAATGGTGGTACTAAGTTAGGCCTGGAGTCACACGGAGGCCATGGCCTCTGTTGCCCCTGGTCTTGGCCTTGGTGCTCCTTCAAATGTTTCCAGTAGACTTTCAGATTATACATTAGAATTGCCCTTTGTAAAATGAAAATGGCCTTGCCCTCTAAGGGAAGAAATTCAAGGCCTGTGAAGCGTTGCCCGATGAACACTGCACAGAGGTTAAGCTTCAAAACAAATCGCATTATATACTTCAGGGCCCAATTTCATAGAGCTGCTTAACGGCCGATTTTGTGCTTACTGTGCGATTGCCATTTCATAGCGCTGCTAACCGTAAGCACATAAAAACGCATGCTAACCTTCCGGTGCTTACTGTATGAAAATGAATGACGTAACAATGCAAATCCATAGTGAACGCGCAAGATGATCGCCTAATTTCCTTGCTAACCTGTGAAATATGCTTACGCTTTTCAAGCAAATTTTTCTGCTACAGTTAGCAAGAAAATTTGCTTACTGTTAAGCAGCTCTATGAAATTGGGCCCTGGTATCAAAACCAAGGATGCCTCATAAGTGAACTTAATCACTCTTGCTTGCAAGCCTGAGGAAACCTGTAAACAAGGGTGCTTGCTATGTGAACCAGAAACACCAGGGTTAACCCCTACTCTTCCACGATAAGTAGTCTTGATTCTTTTATGAGCATTACCAATCCTAGTACAGGAGACCTACGGCTTAATGTCCCATCCAAAACAAAGCAATTAAAAGTGCCTTGATTAAGGACACAAGTGCCATGACCTGGCAGGCCTTGAACTTTGCACTTGAAGGGGCATGGCAATTCCCCTCTGGTAAGGGGCACTCTATGAGGAAAATGTAAATTTGTATTGCTAAGTAAGGCTTGTGGTAACACCATGTGGAAATCTCTTTTGAGTAGTGTAGGTTCTGAAAAGAACCGGTTTTCAGAACCTACACTACTCAAAAGAGATTTTCACATGGTGTTACCGCAAGCCTTACTTAGTTATACTTCCACCATGCAAAGTTTCAAATCCTACTTAAATTTGTATTGGAACTTTGCAAAGGGCACCACAGCAAAAGCACAGGGCACCACGGCAATTGCTGTGAATTATTTCGAGGCCTGACCTGGACTCGAACCCACACTGGTCAGAAACACCAGAGCTTGAGACCGGTGCTCATAACCATTCGACCACGGAATGCCATTTGTCAAATAGATTGTAAAACATGTTTCATCACAACTGAACTGAAGTCGAACCAAGCATCACAAGTTCCTCCAACACCCACCTTACACTTGGGACATCTCTTGGCGTTAGGTTGACCTCTGATGTGATCTTTGGCCCATTCCTTGAATAAGAGGTCACCTTTGATGTATTCTTGGCAGGTCATGTTATGATGCCATGGAGCTTGGCAACGGTAACACCACAGTAATCCACAGGGGCATGCTACCTCTTGATCATCAGGCATGGATCTTTGAGTACTCGGCCTAAATACAAGTCAAGAAAGTAAAATAGATATTAGTTAAAACCATAATCACAGGCCTGGAATTACACGGAGGCCATGACCTCAGTTGCCCTTGTTTTTGGCCTTGCTGCCCCTTCAAAAGTTTCCCTCAGACTTAAACGATTTTCAAGTGGAATGTCTTTTGCAAAATGAAAATGGCCTTGCCCTCTTACCTCTGAAAGATGAAATTCCAGGTCACTAATCTTCCGAAATTCTTCTGAAATTCTTCTGATGGTCTGTCTGATTTTGAAGAAATGTTATTCTGATTTTCCAAGCCACCCTTATTCTGGGATCAATTAGGGTCTAAACATTTGGTTTTTAAACCACCATAGACCAATTCATGGCCGGATATCCTTGAACGGGAGTGAGAGGTTCCAAAGCTAGTTAATTGATTGGTTACCAAATTCTACTAAAGATTTTGATGCAGTTGAAGCCAGTGGCTGTACATGTACACATGTATGTCATCGCGCAATTATCACAAACTAAACATTGTAAAACAGTCTCACGTAAACACACAAATTTAGCAAAACATTTTGCTACAAATATGCACATTAGGCCTTTGATGTTTATCGAGCGCTGAGCATAATGGTCTATTGAGGAGAGTATTTTGTAGGTTTTTTGTAGGGGTTTGAAACATCAAGAAAACTTTTGTTGATACCTTTTTTTGTTTACGCTAGTTTTACTATTATTTTGTGTACCTGATTGTCACGTCATTGTCAAAGTGTGCGATACGGTTGCACTGCGGACACGTCTTCTGACTCGGGTCGCTGTTATCCTCGGCCAAGAAGCGCAGAAACTTCTCATACAACTCAGAACTCAAATGATGTAAGATTTCCTCCTTGAAGATGAAGCTGTGACAAGCGGGATTCAAGCAGCGAATGATGACGACGCGACGGTTGACTTTCTCCCGGACGTACGTCTGGATGCAAACCTCACACACAGGCATCCCACAACATGCCCGTTGGCGTATCCTTCTGTACTTAATGTAACAAACTTGACATTCTGTATATTCTGTCAAATCTTCCAAGACTTTCCGATCACTATCAACCCTCGGTTCAAAGTCAAAAGGGACTAGATTCATAAAATGTACACTGTCTGAAGTTTGGGTCATTTTAGTAAGTGTCTGCTTATGAAAGTGTATTCTTTCGCCACCCGGTAGACTTTTTTTAGTTTGTCGGACTGTCTTACTGCGTCGTAGATTCTTGACATCCTTATTGGTTAAATAATGAAGCGTTGGACAAACGCATAATCCGGTGCATTCCTGGCAGACTTGAGTGTAGGTGGATGGATAGCTCAGACTGCGACCAAGCTGGTTTTTAGGAAGGCCTGATGTTGATGGCAAATTCAGCTTGGCAAGTGAATCTTGGATTATGTCTTGAATCGTTCCAGTCGATTTATCTCGGTTAGTACCTGATGATCTTGCATCAAGGTTTCCTTGATCAGACGATGCTGCTTCATCCATGGTGCCATCCATTACGCCTACTGTCAACAAAATAAGATACAAATAAAGAAAATCAATCAAAGGAAATTGGATTCGGTTAGTTTGGACAACAGCAACCAAAATATGCTTGATATATGAATGCAAAAATCTTCAAAGAACTGAAATTGTTATTCATTGTTTTAATAAACTAAACATGTGACCATCACATATGTTCACATCTTATGCCTAATACATTGTGTTTACTATTCACAGAGTGGAAACTAATTTACTCATAAAAAATATATATATTATCTATTCTGAGTTTATAAAAAACTTATATTATTTATCACATTTTAAACTAAATACTTTGATAGAAAACATTTCGATTTGAGTTTTCACAAGTAAGATTTTAAATAAGGAGTAAGCACTATGTAGGGGTAGACCCATGCTGGGGCACTGTACTCCATAAAAGTATAATAAAAAAAGATATATTGGGTTGTAAGATGTAAATTTTTTTCAAAGGAGTGCAGCACCCTAGTTACTGGATCTAATGTGGGGGCAGCCCCACTACACTACAACTAGAGTGTGAACCCTTACACTCGGCTTCACAGATCCCCGGCTATACAATGGTACCAGAGGTGGGGGGTGGGGGTGGAGTGATGTACTACACTAGCTATGAGTGGTAGACTGTAGGACTTGCAATCACAAGGCTGTGGGTTCAAATCCAGCCAAGCTAACTGTTGATTTCACAATGACTAGAATAGATAGTTCCCAATAGACGCCATCTTTACGGGCAACTTGCATTTTGGCTTGCAGGTGTGTCAAACGCTCAAATTATCGTGCAGTGAGTTTTGTGAAATTTGCGCGTGCTGCACGCTGTTCTCACGCGAAACGCATGATTGTGTGTTCCAAATTGCCCATAAAGATGGCCGATTTACGTCATATTGCAACCTATCTATAACTCATAAGTGCAATTCATAATCATAGACATTGAACCAATGTTTGTATGAGAGAGATTGGCTGTTGCCAGCTTGAGCTTGGTGTTTATATCGATCCCTTCCTTATGGATGGGGGCTTCGCCGAGTTCTCTTGGTGGGAAGATCATCTAAATAAACAAACAAACAAACAAACAAACAAACAAACAAACAAACAAACAAACAAACACCCCAACCAACAAACAAACACACAAACAAGCTAGCACTAATGCATTATTCATGTCAACAGAGTGATTGTAGTCAACAATAAATAATATAGTTACACTAGATTAAGTTCAATTGAGGTGGCTTATTTTTTATGGGGCTAGGTTAAATCGCGCCGTCAGGGATAAAGATGTAAAATGAAATCATATCTAATGCCTTTTCATTGCAAAATGTGTTGGTGTTTTTTATGCATTTAATGAAAAAATAAGCTAAATTAATTTTCTTTTCTGATGTTTATAAAAAAATGTCACATCCATAAACATCGATTGTTGTGTTTTAAACACGACACATAACTTACCTCTTCACGCCCAGCCAATAGATTAATCCAGCAAATCGATCAATTTCTAGAGATGCTCATCAATACCGAGTGAAAGAAAAACCTTACCTGATGTTTTTTAATTTATTTTTTGACATACGCAACGTCGCCATAATTCACTCCATCGTCATACTGCGACTAACCGGTGTTTACCAATCAAGTCAACGACCCCAACAAGCTGACGTCAATCTTATATAGCGCCCTCTTTTTGCCAGTTGTCATCTCTTTAGTATTCGTTTTTGACAAAACAGATGCATGATGCAAGATACCGTTTTATAGTGAAATTTGAGTGACGTCATTGGGCGTTAACAATTAAATGGGTCTACCTCATTGATTAAACACATGATTTTTTGTGTTAGTCAAAAGATTCAAGTCATCTGATTAAAATATCTTCGAGATTCAAGAATGAAACTAAAAATATGCACACATTATTACAGAGTCTTATGGGGTCTTACATTAATCGTGCGTGGACTTGTATTATTATTATTTTGAGACGTGACGTAAATGCATAAACAATTTGATATTTTAACACATTTCATAATGGGGCGGTGTTGTACACTATACACCTTTTTACCATGAGGCGAGAGACTTGTTTGTCAACTTTCATAACGCCTCTAGCCCACTGGCGAAAACGAGTGCGTCACAAACCAAACTGAATTGATTTTATTGAGAAAGGACCATCTTCATGTTTTACGACCGCAAGTAGCTTAACCTTTATGAGTTGACATCAGACTGCACATCTTTAAAATGAAACTCAAACCCACCATAGTGTTGTACGAGAACAGTTTTAAAAATAATGTGCACGTTATTTGAATGATTATTTTCAGAAGTTTATTATCTTGTTTGGATACTTTCCTAAACGACGACATCGGGAATAAATTCCAATAATGTTGAGAGATTTATACTTGATCTGTTGGACTTTCATGTACACGGAAATCACCCGTACACGATTTGCTTCCAAAAGGCCATTGACTTGTGACTTATCGTCAGGAAGCCCGGTGACCTTTCCCCCGAACTATAAATAATTATGAAGCTATTTATTTGACGACCGTCGATGAGACTTTGCCAACTGATCTCCGTTTCTCTGCTTTTTTTTGTTTGTTCCATCGTCCCGGTGTGACACCGGGGGGGGGGGGGGTGATTTGTCTGGCCCTAACCCTTAACCTTAATTTGTCTGCGCTTGCGATCACCATTCTCTGCTTACCAAGCAAGCAAGCGCCAAATTTCGGCATTCCGTGTTTCCGAGATACCTTATCATTGAATTCCGTGTTTCCGAGATACCTTATCATTGAATTCCGTGTTTCCAAGATACCTTATCATTGAATTCCGTGTTACCAAGATACCTTATCATTGAATTCCGAGTTTCCAACAAAATATTCCGTGTGAGATAAATTATCTCGGTAACTCAGTAACGTGATGGCAATTTAAGCTTCCGTACACCCCTGGGGTGATTTGTCTGGTCCCAAACCCTTAACCTTTGTAATTAATTTGGTTGTACTTCTATAAATACCTGGTGGTTTGCTCCCGTATGTAAATTCTCTTTTATCTTCTCTCTTGAAAATGAATAATTCAAATAACACACAGTCGATCCGATCTCAGTTTTTAATTAAATCTATTTTTTTCATGGCCATGCCACAAACTTCCCATTTCTCCGAATTTTCTATCGTTAGTGAAACCTGTGCGACTCTAGCCCTTCATGACTTCTAGCGACCTAGGCCAAATTTCTCAGGCCAAATTTCGGCCGAATTTCGGCTGATTCTGTGCTTACTGTGCGATTTCCATTTCATAGCGCTGCTAACCGTAAGCACCGTAAGAAAAGGCATGCTATAACCTTCCGGTGCTTACTGTATGAAAATGAATGACGTGAAATTGCAAATCCATTGTGAACGCGCAAGATGTCTGCCTAATTTTCTTGCTAACCTGTGAAACACGCTTACGCTTAAGCAAATTGTTCTACTATAGTTAGCACGAAAATTTGCTTACCGTTATGGCAGCGCTTTGAAGTTGGACCCAGGTGGAAATGTAATCACATTCATTATTAATTCTGCACATCCAAAATTTACATTCTTTTTAAATAATTGAAATAAAACACAGGTTTGAAAAAATAAAATGTATTTTTTTAGCATGGCCACTCAAGGATTGATGTCGAGTCTAGTCCATGAGTCCCTGAACATTAATTTAGAATATGCCCTGTTTTGCTACATAATTCATGTTATTATTATTATCATGATTTTGTTTGTGTAAAGTATTTTTTTACATTGAACAGGGGACCTCAAATGAACGGCGCGCTGCGTCTACGCCTTATGGGAATAAAATAGTAAACGTCTGCCTCCAGCTCCTTGCACTTTTACAAAAACTAAAAATTACAAAGAACAACTTAGAGAAGGCACGTTGAAATAGGTGGTATTTGAGGTTGGATTTGAAATTGTCCAGCGTGGGCTGTTCGAAGTGAAGATGCCTAGTAGGGGGCATTGCAACTTGCCTTGGGTGATAAGATGTGTGAAAAAGGCTTTGAGCCGTAAGGTTTAGTCCGGGGGGGGGGGGTTGATGATGGTGATTGTTTTGGGAATTGACGAGCGGAGAGAGCTATAAGGTTGGTGTTAGACTTGATTTCAAGTCTGGGATCTCGGTTATTTTTTCTCTGCATCAGCCAAACAAAACTCCCCCGCAGATTTACAGTGGGGATAAACCACAAGAGGGCGCTATTTCAGGCAATACTGTTCAACACTATCGTCAAGCAGGTCGGAAAACCACGAGCACAGACTTGGAATCAAGTCTAGGTTGCTACTTCATCCATTTAATGAACAGGAGTAAAACAATCTTTTAAAGGGAATGAGGTTGCAAATCAGCATAATGCGTTAAAAATGGAAGAGAGAGAGCGGGCGAATGAGAGGTAGCTTCGATTCATGCATAACCCGCACTAAAAAAAGTGGGATGCGTGGAAATTCATCATTGGTACACAAACATTTATCTGTAATGACTCTGTACAAAGAAAGACAATTAAGTACCAACCAAGGTCACCAAATACAGGGGCACCCCCTTTGTAGAGAGTGGGACGGGGGGGGGGGGGGTGGTGGGGGGGGGGCTTAATTCAGTTGTTGGATCAATGACCAGCCAATCAAGGTACGCGTGTCATTGTGTGGCGGATGACGTATGCTAGATTGCGTGCAAGCTTGAGGGACGTCAGCACACTTCACGTTGGTCTTGTTATAATTGGGGCAATCAATGGGGCCCCCGCCCCCTCCCGCCCTCCCGCCGCTGATTAGCGCCCTGAAGGCTTTTCATTTTCGTCCTTCCTCCATGATATAACCACCATGGAGGTAGAATTATCTAACTATTGAGCTCCATGATATAACCACGGAGGTAGAATACTAGACCTCCATGATATAATGATAACATAATCAGCGCGGACAACATTATTTCCCATTATTTCCCATGACTCTCTCCATCGCATTCCGGTAAAACTCATAGCCAATCCGCCCGTCGTCGTCGTACGGTCATTGACACCACCCCTTTAAAATAATCCAATCTGCCCCCGCCCACAACCACACCGACTGACGAATATAATATATTATTTGAACGTGTATTTCACACAGAAACTTTTAACACTACTCTATAACTACTTCAACTGCACGTTACAAGCTATTTATAAATATAATAATTCGGCCACAATGCTAATGTGCTCTTTATCATTCCCAGCTCATACAGCTGACTGATCTTACTGACGAAATTGCTACACTTATTTGTTTTTATCAATTACGTTGGAGAGGAGAAGACGTTTATCTTTTCAGTCTCTGTTTGAGGTAAGTTTTATATTTTGTTTCGTAGTTCCTTATTCGGTTGGCTGACATTTTGTTGGCAGGTGATTCCCAAAACATTTGGAAACGACGCGCTTTGTTTGTCAACAAAAACCTCGCAATAATGTCACGGCATGACGGTTTTTCGTTGGCAGACGTGGGCCGAACATAGTTTTTAGAGCTATGGAGTGTGGTTTCACCATAGTTTCACCATACATAGGGCAAGGAACAGTCCTTGCTCTATATATAGAGCAAGGACCATCTGTTCCTTACTCTATGCTTTAGGCAGTTAGGATACCCTGCCTTGCTCTATCTATGGTTTCACTTGGACTTCGACCAACAAGTTGTAGTTTTTAAAGGTCAAATTGTTTGTTCTCTTTTGTTTGCAGTCTGAATTTTTTTTACAATTAAAAAGATAATTTAGAAAATAGAATTAGCTGTTGTAAACCGGTCCTACTATACTTGCCGTCAACTCGCCGACTTGCCGTCAACTCGCCGTCAACTCATTTTCGTGCCGTCAACTCATTAAATATACATCAAAAATTTATAAATGGGGCATGGAAGTGTTAAGTCTGGGCTAAACTACATATATTTCTTATGGTTTTCGGTACAATTTCATTTACAAAAATGATTTTGTGTTGATAAATAAATAGTATAAACGCAGCGTTAGCCGTTGGCCGCAATCTTTCCTTTTCACGGAGCTTGGACTGTACCATTCATGGTATGGGTGTGCAGAGAAATGCAAGTATCAAGCTATGGATGGACAACAGAGGGCGCTAAATATTCGTGCACTTGAAATGGCACATTTCAGACGTCTACAACCTTATTCTGTTACATCAAATATCGTTTTGACCAGTATTAAAGGTTCCATGCCACTTATAATGGATTAGAACATGTTTTGGGTGAGTTGACGGCGAGTTGACGGCGAGTTGACGGCACGAAGCGAGTTGACGGCAAGTAGTAGGACCTTTGTAAACTGCTCACCAACCAACAAAAGGACCTACATGTATGTCATGTGGTACTTAAAATGCAAACAATTTAAAACAATTGTTAATGGCCTGACGACCCCGAAAAAATGTGTAATTTCTTTCTGAAAAAGCTTCCTTCTAAGTTCTTCTTATAAACATAACGGCAGCTCAGTAAGCATCCTGAGAAAATACTGTCAGTGATTAGAAATCGATAAAAGAATGTCGGGAAAATTTAAAGCTCCTAAACTCAACTCAAGGCGAGTGTTGGATTCGAATTTCCGTGGTGTCCAGTTGGGAATGCTAGGGCTATGCCCCGCATCGCTTCGTTAAACTAATGGTTTTAAATATCGTTCTTAATGAAAATACCATGACAGGTTTTTCCTGTTTTCTCAACAAGTGTACTGTATTCATCTCTAACTTTCACATGCGACTTTTAGTGTACATGTATCTTTCTTTATAATGTTGCCTATAAGTCAGCAATACAGTGATACATGTAACACCAATCTATGACCCAGATCTTTAAACAGCTATGTACTTGAGCAAAAAAATTGTTAGATAACGGAAATGCTATTTAAATTTGTTTTTAATGTATTTTCATCTAGTTGTAATTTTGATATTTTTACTCAAGATTCTGATGATTTGTAAAAAATATTGATCAAAAAATTAGGCCCCAACCTGAGGGTTTTGAAAAACTAGGTACAATTCTAGGCCACAACCAGAGGGTTTTGAAAAACTAGGTACAATTCTGCCGTTCGAATGGCATGGAAATGACAATACTTTGACCTCATTTGTGGGATGTTGCTTTGTTCAATATAATACCTTGCCCTTTGGATATTGCCACAATCCAGCTGTACACAATATCGAGCTCACTACAAATGATAAATGATGATGCCATAGGGCTTTTTGCAATCTTTCTGAAAAGCACTGGAGAAGGGCATTCAAAATGAATGGTTTTTTTTTTATACAATTAAAATCTGTTAACTCTTTTGTGAACTCATTTCCTTATTGAGTGAAAATATTTTAAATGAATTTCAGCAAAGATCACTTGTTGCCAGTTTCATTCAAGCTGGTAGATTTACATGTAAGATCTGGTTTTCCGTATTGTCAATTTCAATTGATAGAGGAGATCCGGGTTTTTAAACGAAATGATTTACCTTTGTCTCACTCCATGTATTGTCTAATAAAGGAAGCTGACAGTTACAAATGTTCACTGTAGATAATGTGTTGGGTATAATGGATGGTTAGTTTTGCTTCGGGGTTATTACATGTATTAGGCCTTGGTTATTACCCATACATCAATGTGTGTAAAGCACTGTATAATAATAATAATAATAATAATAATAATAATAGACATTTATATAGCGCATATTGCAAAGAGCCTCTTATCTAAGTGCTTAAACATATTTACATAAAAATTAACAAATTAACAAAACTAAATCTTTAGATTTTTTTTCATATTTTTATTACCAAAATTAACTATCACGAAAGGCTAACTTAAACAAATGAGCTTTTAATCTTGATTTAAAAAGTATCAACATTGTGAGAAGTGCAAATGTTGAGGGGAAGATTGTTCCACATGAAAGAAGCTGCATCTACATGTAAGAAAAGGATCTTTCACCATAGTATTTTGAGGTAATTTGTTGTGTGAATTCCAGGAGTGACTGAGTAGATGATCGCAGTGTTCGGGTAGGAGTGTAGTTGGTGGATTAGATCTATTAAGTAGGTAGGAGCGAGGCCATGATAGGCTTTGAAAGTAATGAGAAGGATTTTGTAAATGATACGAAAGTTGATAGGGAGCCAGTGTAGATTGTGTAAGATTGGTGTAAAAATGTAATGAGAGCGAGAAACACAAGAAACAAGGCGAGCAGCAGTACTTTCCCTGTGTACTAAAAACCCACACCACCACGTGCATTTTGTTTACTCTGGTGGGATTCAAACCCACGACCTTTGCCATTCTAGAGCAGATACACTGTACGTCCAACCACTAGATCACAGAGATTGCCCGGTAGCAATGAGGCAGTTAGAATGTGTACAGGTAAAATGCTGGATAGTTTTGGCGTATTCATTGTTATCAATCACTGTGGGACAATGGATCCTGTTTTGTTTGTTCAGTGTATGCAGGAAATAATTTATGCACACTATACACGTTGTACCTCACTGTTTTTTAATAAGGTTCTTTCTGAATTCTGACAAAAAATGAATTATATACAGTGTATGTAATAAATTGTTTACTGTCTATTGTAGCTTACTGGCAAATTTATGATGGTGCTTTCAAATTGTTCAGTGCTTACATATGTATGTAAGCATATTTTGTTGTGTTGTGTACACTTGTACACAGGTGACTGTTCCATATGCCGACAACCCTATGTTTTGATGATCCTTTGTGATCTGCCATGTACTGTGCATGCTAGGGTTAGGGTTAGGGGTGTCAGGGATGTTGGAACATAGTGGTATACATGTAGGACCATAGGGGTGTCGGAACATAGGGGTGTCGGAACATACATTGTACATGTAGCTCCAGAACATACAATGTAGGGATGTTGGAACATTTATGGGTGTCGAAACATAGGGGTGTTGGAACAGAGGGGTGTGGGAATATAGGGGTGACAGAACTGTAGGGGTGTCAGAACTGTAGGAGTGTCGGAACTGTAGGGGTGTCAGAACTGTAGGAGTGTCGGAACTGTAGGAGTGTCGGAACATAGGGGTGTTGGAACAGAGGGGTGTGGGAATATAGGGGTGACAGAACTGTAGGGGTGTCAGAACTGTAGGGGTGTCAGAACTGTAGGAGTGTCGGAACTGTAGGAGTGTCGGAACATAGGGATGTTGGAACATAGGGGTGTTGGAACTTGGGTGTTGGAACATACATGTATGGGTGTTGGAACACGGGGTGTTGGAACATACATGTAGGGGTGTCAGTACATGGGTGTGGAAACATGGAGGGGTGTAGGAACAGGTGTGTAATAAACATACAAAGGTAAAAGCTTCACCCTTTCTTTCAAGCATTACCAATTTTCCTACATGTACATGTGTACCAACATTTGAATTGAAATTTTGAAGTTATTTTATGTTTGCCTTGAATAAAAAGTGTAACCAATGCGCCTACGGCAATAGGCTAATCTTTGAACTGGCTGGAATGTATCATGGAAAGATTACAAAATAGTTTTCATAGAAACTATGCACAAATTGTAAAATTGTAAAAAAAGGCTCATGGCATTTTAATGAAGTTGATCTTGAACAAAAGAAGGCTTTGTTACAAGGTCCCCCCCCCCATGGTCTGAACCGCTAAGAAAGAGTGGCATAGTAGTACGGTTTGACTTTTGATATTTCATGACGTACATGTAGATTGAGTCATGTAATGGCAATTATAATCCAAGGTCCATGTAGTGTAAGAGTCGACATCAGATGCAGTACTAGAGATTATTCAAAATTTATACTGTCGGATAAAATCCCAAGTGCATCTTTAGGCATCGACATTGAATAAGTTTTGTGTTTAAGTTGGTCAAGTATGGTATTCGTGAATTTGATTTGGTAAGAGGATTGTTTATCTGCAAGGTTTGGCAGTATTGTATCATTACTCGATACTCATACGCGAGTGATTCAAGATCAGTTTTGATGTTCGTACCTTTTGTAGGAAAATGCTTGCTCAAAGTCAATATTCAACACGTAAAGTAATCTGTACTTGAAGTCATGTACTCAAAAATGTTCTCAGAGTCCAATTTGAAGTACTCGTGGTCAAAATACCACTTCCCTGTACGTACAGTACTTGCGCTATAAATGGAAAGAGTACAGGAGTATGTGTAAAACTCTGGACAAAGTAAAAATGAAGCTGTCATGATGTAAATTTAAAAATGTAAATTTAAAAGATATAAATCATAACATTTAACAAGCTTAAGAGTGTCATGTTTTAACCTTATTTTGGAGTTTTAACATAGGGATGTTGGAACATAGGGGTGTCGGAACATAGGGGTGTTGGAACATAGGGGTGCCGGAATAAAGGGGTGTCGGAACATAGGGGTGTCGGAATAAAGGGGTGTCGGAACATAGGGGTGTCGGAACATAGGGGTGTCGGAACATAGGGGTGTCAGAATATACATGTAGGGGTGTCGGAATATGTATGGGTGTCGGAACATAGGGGTGTTGAATAATAGGGGTGTCGGAACATAGGGGTGTTGAATAAAGGGGTATCGGTCGGAACATACATGTCGGGGTGTCGAAATATGGGGGTGTCGGAATAAAGGGGTGTCGGAATATAGGGGTGTCTGAATATAGGGGTGTCGGAACATAGGGGTGTCGGACTGTAGGGGTGTCGGACTGTAGGGGTGTCTGAACATAGGGGTGTCGGACTGTAGGGGTGTCGGAACATAGGAGTGTCGAATGTAGGGGTGTCGGAACTTAGGGGTGTCCGAACATAGGCCCCATTCCCACTGGACCCCGCATTGATTGCGCAATTTGAGAAAAGGGCGATCAGACCCCGCAATTTCTCGAAAAGGGCGATCAAAGGGCGATCAAGCGTAAGTGGGAACGCGAGGGCGATCAGGATCAGACCCCGCAAATTTGATCCACCTCGGGAGTAGGATTAAAGCGGGATCTGATCGCCCTTGTGGATTAGTGGGCGATCAAAAGTCTAGTGGGAACGCAAAGGGCGATCAGACCCCGCAATTTGAGGGCGAACATCCGGTACGGTAGGCCCGAATGGCGCGAAAATGGTGTTCTTTTTTCTTCTATTCCCAGCAAGCACCACGCATTTGGTGACATGAATTGCAAGTAAAGCATAAAGCAGTATTGACGTCACGTGACGATACCAACTACACGTTCTGTACAATGCATCCACACTAAGCCCAAACCCACGCTTTAATTTTGGATGCATTGTATTCATACGTGCACGTTCTTTAAAGATAGCAGCGCCCAGCAATAAACGTCCCATAAATTCGTCAAAAAAAACCTCCCAAAAAGATGAGAAGCGTGGCAAACTATGGTCGTACGAGGAGCTAGGAGCCATCCCACACTGTGTGGTCGCCATAAATACGTTGCGCCTGTGCACTGCCCACTTTGTCGACCTGCGTTGGTGAACTTTGAATCCACTTCCATTCCCAAAAGGGAGATCAATGCGCGATCATACTCTAGTGGGAACGCGACCGCGATTCACGTCTGCGACTAATCCTTTTGCGGGGTCAGGATCTCGTAATTGTGGATCCAGTGGGAACGCGGTCATACACATGTAGGGGTGCCGGAACATAGGGGTGTCGGCACATAGGGGTGTTGAATAATAGGGGTGTCGGAACATACGTGGGTAGGGGTGTTGGAACATGTAGGTGTGCCAAATCTTGGCAGGGCAGTTGTGGTCTTAAAGGGGGACTGTCATCATGATCACAGGACTGTGGCATACTGTACATGTATGACCTTTAATCTAGTTATAGCACACCTGCCCTGGCCATCACTTCACAAAGGGCGCCACCATGACATGACAGCCCATAAAAGGGTGCATGCAGTAGCTGGGTGAGAGTTCATTGTTCCACAGGCCTGGGTGATCATGGAGACACAGCCTCTTTAAGCGACAACAATGAGTGAAGGTTTTGTCAATGTTTGTTTGCATTCAACTTCCTGATAACTGGGTCCA
This sequence comes from Pisaster brevispinus, assembly GCA_023634235.1. Lineage (NCBI taxonomy): Eukaryota > Metazoa > Echinodermata > Asteroidea > Forcipulatida > Asteriidae > Pisaster > Pisaster brevispinus. Next base: position 2,609,245 of record JAMKCF010000020.1, read on the forward strand.
TGCTCAGTCAGAGTATTGTGTGGGAAGCTTTTGGACTCTATTGTTCCACCCTTGGCATCACCTTAGCTCAGGTCTATTTTAAAGCTCTCATGACATCACATGTTTACAAAAGAGCCACAGAGCCTGGACTTCCTGCAGGCATGATTTTGTATACAGCTCAATGGAAGAAAACATTAAATCTTATATTTTATGAAAATGCCCAGAGTTTTATCATTTAGGTATGAAAGGGGGCACATCTCAAAACTTGATCACCTTTTTTGTTTATAACTCTTGATTTATGGGAATTATGATACAGAATTTCTCAAATGACCAGTGTAGTATCTTGCCTGCCAGAAAGGCCCTGGAATGTACAAAGTAAATCTTTTTGTAAACAAAGGTTACATGGTCTATAGTTGGGCAGGTTGGTAAAGGGGTTGTTTGGAATTTGGCTTACAGTGCAAGCTTTTAGGCAGGATCAGTGAAACAGGGTGTGTAAGTGAAATTTGATGTTGACGACGACAGCGTCCCATTGCAGGCCTGTATGCTTCCTTTTTGAATGGGCAAGGGCACCAAGGCGTTTTCTCCTTTGTAAAGGGCACCCTATGAGGAAATTGTAAATTCTACTGTAGCATTTCAAGGGCACCAAGGCAATGACTAGGGGGCATGCCTCCGTGAAGTATCAGGCCTGCCATTGCGATCGTACCAGCCGCGTACCTGGCGTTGCGCAAATTTTTTACAGCAAAAACACTACACAGGGTCCACCATGATGCAAGGAATTTGAAACCCTGTGGTGGCCGATGATCTAATTTTGAGTAATTTTACTGTTTTATTTTGTTTTGTAAAAAAAATTCTCATAAATGTTGCTGTTATAACTAGTATTACAAATGTATAAGCCTACATTTACAATCCTGTAACAATTAAGTTTGTTCTGTCTCTTGCCATGTGTCTGCAGCCGATTTCACGAAACGCTAGGATTAATCCTATCTCGAGTTAAGACGAGTAACTAGTCCTAACTTTGGATTAATCTTAAGGTTTGCATGTTACAGTGCAAGGTTGGGACTCGTCCTAAGTCCTAAGATTAATCCTAAGTTAAGAAGAGTTTGGTGAAATCGACGGCTGGAATGATACAAGTTGCTGAGAGTTATGTTTTGATTGTACAGGTTTTATTAGAAAAAAATTTGAAAGATGGTTTCTCTGATGACATTGAAGTGGCCTTCAATGGGACAATGGGTGAAGTATTTACGAGTAATATTTTGACATTAAAATAAATTTTTTCATTCACCAAATGAAAAATTTTGCTAAAGAAAAAGAAAAAAAACGAAAAAAGCAACCAAGGTTGAGATTTCAAAAACTTTTCAATTGGTGTTCAAATAACGAAGTTACATATTTTTATCAGTCTGATTTTGATTGATAAAAACAAATTTGTTAACTAAAAAAATGATACTAGGCCGGCCCATGGTCGGGTACGGGCCAGAATCACCTTTAATTATTCCATTTTGCTGTATTTTTATTATGAGTAATCATTAAACTTTTCATGACATGAAAAGTAATTAATTATGACAAATACGTGCGTGAGCGTAAAAATTAATAGAGAAAAAGCAAGTGATGAAATGTTTTAAAACCAACCTACAGTAAAATGATCGGCACGGTTTGGGTTAGGTTCCCGCAGACGGACGGTTACGAATACGATTATCCATCGCAACGTAGTGAAGACTGACGAATCTTTACTTGATTAAAATTGAGACCTAAGTTGTTGTAAACATTAATCTTTTGTGAAGAAGAAACCCCAGATTTCATACTTGAGCAAGTTGTTGTTAACATAACCAGACCACAGGCCTTCTTAATGTACTTTGCAAGCGGGAGACATCGGTTGGTTTCCGTAAACACACCGTCTGTCAGCCAGATCAAAACATTATACACGTGCGATGTATGCTGCTTCTAAATAGTCTGGTTGTCGACCAGCTCTCATTGGCTGACGCAAGAAGTATGCACAGCAACAATGCGCAGTGAACGGACAATCTATTTGTGGAGGTGAAAACCAGACATTGGCAGCCTCCTTCCCAAAGAATGGACTGATGTAGTGGGTTGCGTTCCTGGGATCGAGATCATTTCTATTGATTTATAACATCGTGCTTGGGATCGAGAACATTTCTTCTGATAATACATGCAGGCTCTCTCGAAACGGAGCAAGCCAGGCGCGCGTAGTTTTGTCTTCCTGATCCAGAATTAAGTTTCACTCTCGCACACGATTTGTTTCATCAAGTAATCATTAATAATACACAAAATAATAAACTTTTGTTTTTATTTTCGAGAGCACGGCTTGCAATCAAAAGTGTAGCCGTGGCTCTGAAAATAGGCCGTAATTTATTTCATTTGGCCGTGCCAATCACGGCTGCACGGCTGGCTGCCTAAAAGCTTGTTACAATGACAGTAAGAGTATAGGAGAAAGATTAAATGTAAGGCTGTAGGGCCATAGATTTGTCCCATAAAAAAATATCTATATAATCTAACAAGCAATGGAAGTCATTTTGAAAATAGACACTTGTTTGTCACTCTAGTATTTTGTTCAAAAGGACAACTGCTATGGTCAAGCCAAGTATCTTTCTCATGGCATTCTCTGACTTATAAAATAATAATAATATAAATGGCTATTTATATAGCGCTCATATCCGTCACTCAGTGACGCTCAAGGCGCTTCAACATTAAGTATTTTCCTGCAAGGTATTTGGGGGCTACGTTTGAAGTATGAGACCTACTCCTTTACATAGCACCATGTAATGGTTTACAAGGTGCTGTGGCGCAATATGCTGCCAATCAAACCAGGACTATGTTCAAAACTCCATGCTTATACATGTATCGCCAAAGGCCTCTTACTGTAGTATCACAGTACTACTACAGTAGTTTGAAAAACAAAACTTGCAAACAAACGGAATAAAAGTAAAAACGAGAAGTAGACAGTTTGTCATTGTCAGTGGTTTCTATGATTGATGTTGCAGCTGGCTACAACTTAATCATCAGACATCACGACTTCAAAGAAGACCGCTGCGTGAACACTCCCCCCCCCCCCCCTCACACCCACGATCACACACACAAAGGACAAACAAATTAACAAAGATATCTCAGTCGATTGGTCGTTTTTCTCTCTAAACAAAAAGACGGCTCAAATTTGTGTAATTTCTTTAAAGGGCCACATTGCTTTCGGATTAGGTGCTTTGGGCTATAAGAAGTGTTTGTTATGAAATGAGTATGGTTGGATTAGATATTTTAAAAGTAGAATGTAGTGGTTCACATAAATATCCCTTGAAATTGTGTGGTCTTTGTGTAATTTCATGAAATTGAAAGAACAAAGTCTGCTATTTTGTAGGTATCACATAACAAAATAGTTTACTCCACAAAATGGCGGACTGTATGTTCTGCTGGTTGTAATTCCAGAGGCAATTTTACATTTTTTAATCAGTTCTCACTATTTACAACATACTGTGGGTGTTTTTGTGCATACATAAACAATTCTTAAAAATGGATAAGGAGCAATAAAACAGCAACATTTTGAGAGACTTGAAGGCAATGTTTCTCTTTAAATTGGTGTCCATGATTTAGAACAAAATATTTAGTGATTTGTAATCATGTACAGGGGATTATTTCGTCCGGCAATTTTGCATACTAGCAAAACATTTAGACTGAACATGTTTTGTGCACACTGAACTGACTGCTAATATTGAGTAGCGAAGGATGATTGTTGAGTCACAACTGATACATTTTGTGTAGCATTTTGCTCTGCTACAATACGTACAGGGGATTAGTTCACTCATAGAGCTACCTCTATGGTTCACTGATGTACCACAGCAGCAATGTACAGTCATGTTCAGACACACAATAACTTGTTTACCAGTCCCCCAGTCCACACGTGTATGACATGACATCATCAGTAATAGTGTCTGTTCTATTTATAGCATTGGCGGTGACTCCATAAAAGATGCAACAGACTGCAATAGTGGCTAGTCTACTGGACACACTCATAACCAACACATACTATCTGTGCTTTGCTGTGCAGCTGTAGTGTGTAGTTCAACAGCGGGGAGTTAAATGCGAGATTGAAACTCGTAAGAAACTGGTGATTTTCGGATCGTGTAGGGATTCTTTTTCTTTCTTGCTTGACATTTACATGTAAGTACTGAAAATGGTTTATTCACACACTTTGTATTGGTGCTTGGTGCTCCAAAACAGGCATTATTCTGTGAATGAAGTGAATTCGTCTCAAATATGTTATTATTATTATATGTTTCTGGTAAATATACGCTTGTTAAAAACTTTTGAGTGCCTGTAGGACGCTTAGTACGTGCGTGTCAAAATGCAAGTGTTTTGACGCGGTTCCAAAGGTAAGGTCATAAGATAGGGGAATAATAAAAGAAACCTATTTAGTCTAGACTTGTTTCGGGAGGAGTTTACGAGAGTTGGAGGAAATTGTACTTGAAGATTTCAACTCCCGTTCCGACGGAGCTCTACCCTGAAACCTTCAGAAACCACATCAGATTCAGTGCACTTTCCATCGGTACCAAATTTGTGAACAGTTGGTGGGGCCATCACAACTTTTTATTAAATTTCGCAAATGAGCTTCGAGTTTGCGACATATGCGAAATTGCCGAACGTGCGATTTTTAGAAGTAAATTATGGTTTTTAAATTTAAGCCATTTTATTGAAACTTGTTACTTACATTGGTTTAAAACATCACTCAAATTTATTAGTGTACCAGTTTAATTTTTTTCATTTTACTTTATATTTTATTACATTTTTACGCTGGCAATTGTACAAGTTACCTGTACATTTCACAAAATAAAGCTATGACTGAGAAAATATAAGTACTCAAATTTACAGAGTTGTATAAAACACTGATCCAGTGAGTGGCTAAGAGGAACAGGTTACTACATGTACATGTAGCAGTAGCACCTCTAAAGTTTTACAACAGGGGCTGGCAACAGCAGTGCGACACCTATAGGTGGAGTGTCATGGCCGAGCAGTCAAGTGCACTGGACTCAATCTCTGGTGTTTCTGATCAGCAGAGTGTGGGTTCGAGTCCCGGTCTCAAGGCACTTTTGTCCTGAAGCAAGGCACTTAGCTGTTATTGCTTCATCCTTTGGATGGGATGTAAAGCCGTTGGTCCTGTGTGCTGTGTAACGGGCTTAAAAGAACCCAGTTACACTTAGCGTAAAGAGACAGGGTTTGCCCTGGTGTTTCTGGCATGGTCTGGCAGCAACATGCACCACCTCACCGTGTATCCCTTGCAAAGTGTTGTATTATGGTTGCTTTGTCTCATAAAATCATTCTAAGCAAGCTCCATCAAATTGTATATACATGTATTGGGGCAAGGAGAGTCATTTATGACAGACATTGGGTACTGGTAATGTATGGTTTGACTATTGAACGGGATGACAGGTTGTAGCCTATAACAAATTCATTTTTCTTTCGCAGAGTTCAACTCTTCGTTCTCTAAGATGGATTCCGCAGAGTCTCGGGAGAAAGTGGAAGAGGCGGCTTCCGGTACAAACCAAGATGAGACAGTCGCAACGATTCAAGAAATAATCCAAGACTCGCTAGCCAAGTTGAATTCATTGCCGTCAACATCAGATCGCCCGAAAAACCAGCTCATTCGCAGTCTGAGCTACCCACCCACTTTCACTCACATCTGCAAGGAATGCACAGGATTGTGTGTTTGTCCGACATTCCGGTACTTCACTGCTGGGGAGGATGGCAAGATGAAGCCGAGACGGGGTAAGACTGTCCGACAGACCAAGAGATGTCAGTCTTGTGTTCAGGACTGTAGCTTAAATATGTCGCTGGCCTCTCTAGACAGTCTCCAGGATGCTGATATCATGATCAACACTGATGAGCCAAGTTCATCTGCAAGATACGAGAAGGTCCTGTTTCCGCAAGGGGAAGAGGAGTTCACAGAATGTCAAGTTTGTCTCGTCTCGAAGATGTTGCATCATCGCGCTTGCTGCAGCATGCCCATCTGTGATCTCTGCGTCCAGACGTACGTCCGGGAGAAGGTCAACCGTCGCGTCGTCATCATTCGCTGCTTGAATCCCGCTTGTCACAGCTTCATCTACAAGGAGGAAATCTTACATCATTTGAGTTCTGAGTTGTATGAGAAGTTTCTGCGCTTCTTGGTCGAGGATAACAGCGATCCGAGTCAGAAGACGTGTCCCCAGTGTAACCGTATTGCACACTTTGATAACGACGTCATGATAAGGTAACACATTAAAATACAATCATTTAAATAATTTTGCAGTCAGTTAATCTATGGAAAAACCCATGCATGTTCCCGTGCGCATGATTGTTGTGCAAAGAATTCTGGGTGAAATTGAGTCTAAACAACACCGGCAACCATCATGGCTTGCTGATTTTGAAGCAATGCTGTATACAACTATAAAACCTTGCAGAGTTACATGTAAACTACAGCATGGCGGCCATCTTGGCAGCTTGGTTTAATTTCCAACTGTACTCAGTTCTCTCAAGATGCATGAGGTATATTTTTAACATGGTGCTTGTGCATACATGGGCTATTGTCAGAATATTACATCAAGAATCTAACTTATAAATATTTTGTTGATGTAGATGTTAATTGTTTAAGAATACACCAAGGAAACATCTCGGTAAAGTTTTCTACATTGGGGGGGGGGTGGGTGGGGCCCTGGGGACCTTGCATTAAATTCTGTTTGTGAAGCCAAGGATTCTCAGAAAAGCAAACTTAATTACTACACGAGCCAAGAACCCCATGGAGAGAAGACAAGAAAGGAAGTTTCAGTTTTAGATGTGGGAGGAAAACCCCAGAGAGTTATTCCAGGGAAAATCCTCGCAATCAGGTAGAGACTGAAAACCCAATCCACATACATTGTAGTGCCCCTGGCAGGATTCGAACCAGGGTCCTAGAGGTGGAGGGTGAAGAAACAAACCACTATGCCACCCCCACAGTTTTTTAGTGTCCCCCTTGTGCCCTCCCCCTCTAGAAAATCCAGGGCTATACATGAAGTGCCCTCAAAAAAAGGGGATGGCCCCTGGGCCCTACCACTGGAAAGCAATGCCTCCCCTTGTGCCCCTCCCCCACCTCCACCAGTGAAACAAATCCTTGCTATGCTGCTGAAACTTAGCCCTGGGTCATAGTAATAACACTAACAAGTAGAAGAACACTTACTTCACGCTGGTACATGTATCTGTCAAGTCTGGATGCTCGTGGCCATGCACAAAACACACAACAACAACAAAACACTTTACTTTCCATCAATCATACTATACAAAATCAATATATATCTTAAACTGAGCAAGCTACAAGCACAAGGAGTTGTGGTTCAAATGACACTACTCAGGAGGAGAGTGTTTTTTTAGAGTAACCTTGAAATCACTAAGGGCAGATACACTGTAGGCTACAAATTCTGAGTGGGAGCTTATTCCAAAGTTAAGGGCCAGCATGGGAAGGGGATCTATCCCCAAAGAACTGCGTGTCATGGGATGGCTAATAATGAAGAATCAGATGAATGGAGATGTTTAGTAGACGTATATTCAACAATTAGGCTTCTAGTATAGTAGGGGGTTAGAAAGGAATGAAACAACATCAACAACCTACACGTACACATGTATTTCGGTTTGCGGTAACTCCATGTGTAAATCTGCTACATGTAGCTGTGTAGATTTGTTCTTATGGAACTAGGTCTTGCTATTTATTCTACTGCCGTGGAGTAGATTTTGGAATTCGGGAGACTACTTAGTTCCTAAAAAAACTGTCCAGCTTATTAGCTACTACCTGGGCCCAATTTCATAGAGCTACTTTTGCACAAAAAAGTAGCTAACCACAACAAAATGATGCTTACCAGAATAAGGTTACCAGCCAAACTAACATGTCATATGTACATTTTTTGACTGGTATCCTGCTCATTTCTGCTTAGCAGACAATTGTTAAGCAATATTTTCTGCTTAAGCAGCTCTATGAAATTGTGCCCAGGGGGGAAGGTAGGAAATCGGCCGACACTACTACTTTTGCTTAGTGGATCGAATCAAGGGGACTTCTCGTTATTAACTTCACTGCCGCGGAGTGAGCTCTTAATTGATCTTCAGGAGACAGCATCAACAACACCTTAAAATTAATAACGACTACCTGGCTGTGTTTTCTCCTAAATGCAGGACTCATAAAACGCGACAGAACGAGCAGAAAGTAGCCTGTGCCTGCGGCCTGCTGTGGTGTTTCCGCTGTCATGCTCCATGGCACCCTAACATGTCATGCAAGGAATACTTCAAGGGGGACCGGCTACTCAAGTCATGGGCGAAGGAGCGGCACTTTGGGGAACCCAACGCTAAAAAATGCCCTAAATGCAAGGTAGGTTAACAAAGTAATCCAAAACAAAGGTAAACAGCATACATGAAAGTCATTATGGTAAAACTGCTGCCACTGGTATGCTTACTATCTTACGCCCAAAAATGCCCTAAATGCAAGGTAGGTTAACAAAGCAAATCAAGACAAAGTTAAACAGCATACATGAAAGTCATTATGGTAAAACTGCTGCCACTGGTGTGCTTACTATCTTTGATTCAAGATAAGGTAAAGATATTTGAAATAAAAAGTCACATCCCCTTATGGTGATCCCTCTGCTGCCGCTTCCCAGGTTGTATCGTAAACTTGGGTGTGATCCCTGGCTATACGGCAGTTACAGGTTGAATAGCTTCTGACTGGCACCCCCGAACAAAGATATTGACAAAGTAGGGCGACCGCAAACATAGGGCTGGATAGCTCAGTTGGTAGAGCGCCTGCACATTAATCCAGATGAGGAAGGTTAAAGTTTGCTCGAGTCAATTTTTCTTTGTTCAACCCTAAAGCAATATTATTTAAATCAGTTTGTTTTGAAATACAACATTCATTTGTTTCTTTTTTTTTGGTAATCTTTCTCAGGTTTATATACAACGAAGCGTTGGGTGTGACAGCATGACATGCAGTCGTTGTTTTACGTCGTTTTGTTACAGCTGTGGAGGTCGTTTTTATAGCTTGAGGTATTTCGGTAAGCATTCTTCACGCTTCAGTGTGTTTGGCTGCAAGTACCAATTCAAGCCCAACGAACCGGTCAAGCGTATAATGATTCGTGGAGCTCTATTTGGTAAGGAAATACAATAAAGGAAATACAATTACCCTATCAGTTTCTACTACTGTTTTGTAAAACCTCATATTTTGCACAAAAAAAGTTACTTTGCAAAAGCGTATTTCATTATAAGAGGGTTAACATTTGGGGCTGACATTTTCACGAAAAGGAATGTCCCATTTTGTATTTATTGTTTTACTTTTTTTAACTGTGGGCTTTGTTTTCGTTTTGTATTTGGTCTTTTCCTTTCATTGTGGGCTTCATTTAACCATGTAGGCATTTGGGAAACGGATTTTAACATTGTTTTATGTCCCAACCGTAGTAATAAGAATCTGGATCCAGTGTGGCAGGAGATTTTGACCCCCCCCCCCCGAGATTCCGTCCCCCAATACGGTGAATTTTGTACAAATTGTTTCTGATAGCGCCCTCTTTTGAATCAACTTCCTTCAGCCGATGTTAATTTCCCATGTGGGGGACAGAATCTCCGGAGGACAGATTTCCCTAGGACATCAGCTCTACAGGATATTTGATAGCGCTAAAGGAAAAAAAATCATGTAAATAGTAATAACGGAACTTTTGTACGATATTATTTTCCAGGTTGTCAATTACTTGTAGCTCCTATATGTTTGACGGTCACAGTTAGTTTCCTTGGGTTTTTCCTCCTGGCTGCTACACCATGGTATCTAACCTCACGTGCTAGACGAGTTTACAAACGTCAAAAGCATACACGAAAGATCAGAGAGCACGCAAGAATTTACCAACAGTATTTAGATGACACTAAAGACTTGTATGGCAGGTGAGTTTATGATCAGATCTTGGGATTCACTCTCATTCAGATCTTGGAATTCAAGATCATTCAAATCTTGTCTCTTGAAATAAAATGTTATGGGAAATTACATTATGTTTTTTTCCTTAGGAGTAAATTCATTCTGATCCCCTAGTTACAAATCACACAACCTTTTGTGGCGCGTCATGCTGAGTGGTCTAGTTCACCGGTCCCAAGCTCTGATGTTTTCGGCTGCAGAGTGTGGGTTCGAATCCCAGTCATGACACTTGTGCCCTTGAGCAAGGCACTTAACCATAATTGCTTTGTAAAAAGTTGGGAAGGTAGTGCATTCTGCTCTACCAGCCAGGCCCCTAGTGGATGATACCCATGCCTACATCCTTTCGGACTGTGAAGGGGGTAACCCTGTTTCAGCCCCACGAGTAGGTGGCAACGTGCCCTTGGTGGCAGTTGATTTGGGTCATCAGCCCAGGGCCCAATTATAAAGCTGTTAGGCAGAAAATCCTGCTTAGCAAATTTCTTTACTTAGCAAGAAATGAGCAGGGTACCAGTGCTAACAATGTAAACTTTATGGAATGTTGGCGGGTAACCTAATTCTGCTAAGCAAGATTTTCCTGTGCTTAGCAAGTTTTTGTGCTTACAGGCTTTATGAAATTGAGTCCAGATCAGTTAAGATAGCACTCACCTTAAAGTGGCTGTCTGAACTTGTGAAAAAAAAACTCTCAAAGTTTCATCACATTTGATGGTAACACTTTACCACTTCACGTTGGTACAAAAAAAAAGTTCCCACTGTATATTATTTTTTGAGTGAACTTTTTGGATCTTCCAAAGTATTGTTTTCCTTTGAAAATATCAATGTCACAATGAAACCCTGACTTGACAAAGGAAAGTCAACAACGGTTCTCTTAATAAGTTTCAAGAAGTTCCATGTCATCCAAGTAAATTATCCTCTGGTTTCTCGTTAAACTAATGTTAGTGTTGAAACTAAAAAAAATTGACCTACTTTGTATTCTGTTCTCTTTAAGGAGAGAAACTTCATTGACACCCCGCTCAGCGACCCCTGTTGACCTTCCAGCATCACCATGGCAACCACTAGCTGAACATCTTGATGATGTAAGCTCAGAGGTATAGAAAGTAACATACATTCTAGACATTAAAAAAATTCAGATCTTTCCCACGAAATCACGTAGAGTTGGGGAATTATGATGAAGTGCGCCCTCTACAGTTTACCTCAGATAGGCCATTTTCCATAAAAAGCGGTTTACTAATCGCACTCACAATTCATTACCCGCTAGACAGTTAATGATTGATAGGAATTCACCAGTGTTCTCGTCATTAACTTCACTGCCGCGGAGTGAGTTCTTAATTGGTTTCAACGGTTCGACTAGCCTGCTCTAGTCATCGTCAGGAGACTGAAGAATGTTTGAGTTGCTGGTCTCTGGGATTCAGAGGTTTCAGTGTAGAGTCGGCACCGCTCTGATTGGTTCTACAGCAGTGCTGACTGAGAACTCACTCCGCGGCAACTCCCCTCGATCCACTAAGCGAAAGTAGTAGTCCCAGCCGATTTCCTAACCCCCACCCCCTGGTAACCGCAAACTAAATACTAAAAACTAAATACACATTGGTACCTTACCATGCATAGCCTCAAAACCCATATTTACTAGCCCCCCAAAAAATAAAGAAAAATACATTTTTGTTGCTTTGCAAACCACAAACCATGTGGCGGGTGCTGCGAGCTGACTATAGTTTTGCCAACCTTTTCCCATGATGCACCCCAAAAATTGCCTCTCCGGGGCAAACTGTAGAGGGCGCTCTGTATTGCAAAATTACACGTATTAAGAGTAGCTGTAAGAACGCCTCAGTCATCTTTGACTGGAAAAGATTGCTTGCCAAAAGTCAATATCATTGCCACTTCTTTCCTTGTCGCCATGTAGTATTTCTTGTATTCCAAATCATTGTAATCATTTAACGAGATTAATTAATCTATGACAGATCTATATAAGTGTGTATGAACAGTCCTACTGCTTGATAGTATATAATATGTATGATATGCAGATGATTATAAAGTATGATAAAAAAAAGTAATATGGAAAAAATTGAGTTGTGTATGATCTAAGTTGCATCCAATCAGATTCGTCGATTTTTTGGTCAATAGTTTATTTTTGTAATGATAATTTGTAAATGCCTTAAGAGACATTTGCGTGTTTGTTTGTTTGTTTGTTAGTTTAGCAAAACTGAAGAAGGCAGATGAAAAAAAACCTCAAGATGTAACCAGAGATTGAACCATTCACTTGAATCACTTATTTTTTGTGTCGGACACCAGGGCTGGCAGTTTACGCTGAAGCCGATGATTTTAGCATCAGGCCAGTAAACTCACGACCAGACAAGTCTGGTAGTCTGGTGTTTCTCTGTAAGCCATTTGCAAGTTATATGTAGATTTGAATAGAGTCTGGTACAATGACTTTCTTATTCACGCGTTAGTGCTTAAATTTGAATTCCTCAGACTATAGAGAATGTTGTAAGATGGTTTGGGACAAGATTTTGTATACAGTAGCAACCTGGTACCATTGTGCCATACACATTCCTTCAGATTTGCGTTTTTTAGGTGTTCGGGCGGTTCATGCTTGTATCCCGCGCTCTGCTGGGACACACTATTTTTGGCTCGCTCTGTGATAGAAGCCGCCTCGGAAATCTACATCATTGCAATGATTATTCTTGTACGTTTTAACAACACGTTGTTCCGCACATAAAAACCCAAACTCATTCAAAGTTCAGTGTGAATTTAGTTCCGTTGTGTCCGTCTGATTGCTTAATGGAAAACACGGAATAGAAGTGAATCATAAGGTTCAAAGTCCACCAAGCCTGTGTGTGTGTGTACAGTCCCACGTAACGGAAACTTAAGCAATACGTTCCCCAAGCACGATGGCGCTATTTCAAACAACTGTTTATGCTTTTATCCTGCTCTGAAATATTATTTGCTCGCTCTGTGACAGAGCTTAAAAAAAACATTATTTAATAGCTATTCATTCTGTTTTCACAATAACAAACAGCACAGCTCACGATCACTTCAGTCAGCTTTACTTGAAAACTGATGACTCGTTAATTCAGGCCAAAAATCTGAACACCTCGAATTTGTTATCAAACAAATTCTTATGTCTAGTTTATTTATTTATTTATTTTTTTAAAATCATCTTTAATGAGGGTAAACTCCGATCAGCGCCCAGCACTGCTTTCCATCCATGAGGCCCTCAGTACAAAAACTGTATTAGTAAAAACATATTACATAAAGCACCATCAAAATTGTATGGATGTTCGCTGTCTCTTATGTAACTATGCAAAAGCTTGCCCTGAATCATGTGACATAGCAACTGTCGATATAGTCTGAGGAATAAACATTTAAGTGTTAACTTGTGACCAAGCAAGTCATTGTACCAGACAATATTCAAAGCTAACTCGCAAATGGCTTATAAAAATAAATATCTATTAAAAAAGAAAATTATATTCAAATGTTGGCTCTGAGTTTGATAAGTGTCTTTAGATTCTGTTGGATATCAGAGTTTATTTACCCATAAGAAAGAGATAAATCTTCTCTTAGTTTTTGTTTGTAAATAAATTTGTGGCTCGAGTAAGAATGTTGAGCTACATGTACAACCCTGTGGTCTTGTGGGTTTTTCTTCCACATTCAAGATGGGGCCCAGGTTAATTTTTGATTTTGTGTTTGTTTACACATCTATCCAATCGAACAGATGTTTTGAAAATCATTATTCTATGTAGTTGTTCAGTATTTTTGTTACACCAGGTCGACATAAAAGTTTATCGTAAATAGTTGCTAGATTTTCAACATTCCTGAGCACCAAATTATTTTATATAAATTTTGCGCATTTTTATGAATCAAGTCAGTGTAGAAATGCATATATTTTTGATTGATGTCAGTAAAATATATTTTTATGTTTAGTTATACATTCATTAAAGATATTTGGATTTGAAGTTGCTCTGGCTGTCGGCCTTTGGAGTAGTTTTGGCGTGACGTAACGAAGATTGACGCAACCCATAGAGTTATATATTGAACTAGAGGGAGCACTTGTTATTACTCTCATGTACATGTGTAACTGCGCTGTCCCACCATGGGCACAGATACCTATGGGTAAATTACATACAGGTGCCCACTTACAAAATGTTGGTTGTGTAAACCGATGGGTGACCTGTGTTATACGAAGGGTCAGCACCATTTTTTCAATGGGCAAAATTGCTTCTTTTTGCTTGTTTGATTATCTTTCCATCAAGGGAACTCGGCAAAATATGCCCACTTATAAAATGTTGGTGGTGTGTGTGAACTGGTGCGAGACCCGTGTTATACGATGGGCCAGCACCATTTTCTCAATGGGTAAAAATGCTTCTTTTTGTTTGTTTGATTATCTTCCCGTCAAGGGAACTCGGCAAAGCTTCCACATAGGGATATAAACACCAAGCTGGCAACAGCCAATCTCTCTCATAGAAACAATGGTTTAATGTCTATGATTATGAATTGCACAAATTAGTAAACTGCGATTCAGTAACTAGACAACGATACTTATTCTAGTCATTGTGAAATCAACGGTTAGCTTGGCTGGGATTCGAACCCACAACCTTGTGATTGCAAGCCCTGTAGTCTAACCACTGGACTACGGTGACTATTCTTATAGGGACATATTACATGATTTTGTGTGCCCTCTATAGTTTGATTGTATAACTCTAAGAGGCAACCACAACCATGGATTAATACTAAGTTCTTATCTTGTGTTGCTCTTAATCACACCTGATGGGCGTCATAAATCATTCATTATATTAATGACAAGTACGCCGAACCATGTTTGAATTATCAGATTTATTTATATAGCATCTTGTACGGTTTACAAGGTCCTGCTGTGCTCTCTACTGACAGCCATGCCAGAAACACAGAAACAAACCCCCTTCATGACCAAATCAAGTTTACGGGTCAATATTTTGCTTTTCCTACATGTTTTCACCGAGTTTAAACCACCCTGCAATCGGTATTTATTCAGTTATTGTTTACAAATGTTTAACGATATTTGTTATTTATTTATTTATGTTGTCAAAAACAATTCAGAAATGTATTTAAACAAAAGCAACTGGACATTGGTTGAGAATGTAGAATTAATCTGTTTTGATCTACAAACAGCAAGTGTCTGGACTTGATTTTTAGAAAACAATTAAGACAGTTGACAAATCCTAAAATCAAAACAAAATAAGATGTCAAAATTATTGTGTTGATTGTAAGTTTTTTCAGGAAAAATAAGTTTCCCATGTGGTTTATTATTTGATACTTGAAATAAAAAGTTGCATTCCTGTATCGTAAACTTGTGATCCCTGGCTACGTAGCAGCTAACGGTTGTATGGCTTCTGACTTGCACCCCTAAACAAAGATACTGACAAACTAGGGAGACTGCCAACATAGGGCTGGATAGCTCAGTTGGTAGAGCACCAACATGTTTATTTGGAGGTCGCAGGTTCAAGTCCCGCTCTAGTCAATTTTTCTTTGTTCAACTCCCAAAATAAGTTTCATGAAATCAGGGCCAGGCAAAAAGTTATATTTATTTCAAACCTGCTTTGAAAATATCTTGCTAAGTAAAAACAGGATACCAGTCAAAATAATGTTATGTATATTGCTTTTGATTGGTCCCACACCTACTTTGATACTTAGCGAAAATTCAGTAAGTAATGTTCCAAGTTAAAGAGGTGCATTGTCTAATCAAAGCAGGCCTGTGGTTGTACATTGACTTAGGATCCCTCTCTCTGCGCACACCCTCCCTCTGTATCATATCTATAGAGAGTGGGCATACATCCTTTTTGTGTAAAACTCTAATAATAATGGGATATTTTTTGCTTAACAAAGGAATTTGCTTAGCAGTATTTTCTGCTAAACAGCTTTATGAAAGTGGTCCTGGTGTTAATGTAATATCAAGTTAGTAAAATCATTCTGGTATCAGTTGTCAATCTAACTCGAGTCCAATAAGGCATTTTTAGATATGGTGGACACATTGCAACTGCACTGTTTTGGTTTGGGTAAATCTGTCTGTATAAAGTTGGGAAGGTAGTGCATTCTGTTCAGCCAGCTAGGCTCCCAGTGGATGATACCCATGCCTACATCCTTACGGACTGTGAAGTGGGTAACCGTTTCAGCCCCAGGAGTAGGTGGCAACGTGCCCCTGGTGGCAGTTGATTTGGGTGGACAGTCCAAATCAGTCAAGTGTAGCCCTCACCTTGAAAGTTTTCTGGCCTTGTAATGTTAGGCGACATCTCAGAGAGAAAACAAAATATCTACACTCGAACCAAACAGTGTATTTCTACAGGACTTACTTTTAAAAAATAAACAGTGATTGAAAATTTGAGGGGAACAAAAGTGTTTCTGTGAGTTACACACAAAGTGACCAAAACACAATATTTATGATTTCAAACACAGTAAAACCTCTTTATTTATCTCTTTTTTACATAAAAATAAATGACTTAAAAGCGAGCAGATCATTTTTTGAAACAAGACATGAATATTTACAAGCATTTTACGTTACCACCACCGAATTGCATACATAATTAAAAAAATAGATGATGACCACACCAATGTAACATTTCAGCGTTGCAATAAAAAAATTAAAATAAAATAAAATGAGAAAATGAGAGTGCTTTCATTAATACCTCCAGCTGTTCCATGAGTTTTAAATTATGGTTTTGTCCAAGGTTTCCAGAAACTGAAAGGTTTCACAAAAATGTTCACTATTTTTTTGCATTTATTTCCCTGAAAAAACAATATGGAGTAAGACAATTATTATGTGGCAACCATGTTGTTTTCTCATTGATATCAGCGTAATGAGAATTAGGCCATATCCGATGGCTTCAGCTATGGCTAGAACTGTTGCTGAGGGTGTAGTATACTTCAACGCGCAGTGATGCAGAATTGTAGCCGTAGCCGCCAATTTGGACATGGCTGAGGCTAAATAGTCTGGTCCCCTGTCAGTATGATGAGATTTTGTGTTCAATACTACTAGTGCAAACAGGGAACATGACCAAGACATCGGAATCACTTATCAACTTCAAGAACCCACTGTAGAAAACTAGACGAGTTCCGAGTTACCTTATGATCAATTAAGTTTTAAAAATATCAGCTATCACCATGACATTATGGCTTACCTCTACTTTCCACTGCAACATTCTGTTGTCTCAAGAAAATAAGTAAATTAATAAAATGCAGCACCAAATTTAAGAATTTGTTAACAATTTTTACAATCAAGTTTCGGTCTAGTAATACTTTCTTGTCCACTTTCACAGCAGTCACTTTAGTTGACAACAAAATCTCCTATAGATTAATCCTTCACAAACCAAAACCCATCAAAATCATATAACTTTATGATTGTGAAAGACCCAACATTCACTTAAAGAGAAACCTTTTACCAGTAATCAGGTACACCCATTCCATCAGTCAACTGATGAAGCCTGGCATACCATTGGTTTGTCACACACACACTTGGCTCATTTAATACTGCTAAGCCAAACTAATTGTGTTAAGCATGGGGCCTGGCATACCATTGGTTTGTAAGACACACTTGACTCATTACTGCTAAGCCAAACTAATTGTGTTTAGCATGAGGCCTGGCATACCATTGGTTTGTAACACACACTTGACTCATTACTGCTTAGCCAAACTGATTGTGTTTAGCATAAGGTCTGGCATACCATTGGATTGTAACACACACTTGACTCAATACTTCTTAGCCAAACTAACTGTGTTTAGCATATTGAGGCCTGGCATACCATTGGTTTGTAAGACACACTTGACTCATTACTGCTTAGCCAAACTAATTGTGCTTAGCATGAGGCCTGGCATACCATTGGTTTGTAACACACACTTGACTCATCATGCTTAGCACATCTAATTGTGCTTAGCATGGGGCCTGGCATACCAATCCACCACAGTCCATTGAATTGGGACATGTAGTTGAGTTAATGCATGCTGTTGAGTTTGCTTGTCTCGATACTGCTTAGTCAAAGTATGCTTAGCATGAGGCTGACACACACAAGCAGAGTCCATTAGCTTGAGATATGATGAGTGGATGGTGTCATAGTTTGCACTCAGTCAGAACACAGTACCACATAAAAACTGGAATACATGAAGACAGGCACACCTTTTCCAACAGTCAACAAGTTGGTGAGTTACATGTAGTTTGTGGATATACTGTGTGGATCGTAGTGGACTCAGTATTGGACAGACATGATACCAGGCTGACCAATTTCACCAGTTTCCACTGGTCTGGAAGTTGGACTACTGTGTTTTATGGCCAATAACCAAGGATGTTTTGCATAAGGACAGGCACACCTTTTCCAACAGTCAACAAATTGGTGAGTTACATGTAGTTTGTGGATACTGTGTGGATCGTAGTGGACTCAGTATTGGACAGCCATGATGCCAGGCTGACCAATTTCACCAGTTTCCACTGGTCTGGAAGTTGGACTACTGTGTTTTATGGCCAATAACCAAGGATGTTTTGCATAAGGACAGGCACACCTTTTCCAACAGTCAACAAATTGGTGAGTTACATGTAGTTATCGTATACTGTTTTAGTTGTTAGTGTACAGATTTTGAGAGTCTGCAAACTGCACAGCCAAACAAGGTAATTACAAGGTTGGACTGGCCTCTCTGATGGTCTTTGTGGCTAAGACACCCAGGCTTCAATTTCATGGCTCTGCTTACCTGCTTACCACAGAATTCTGCGCTTACCGAGCTCTGTACTAAGCACATAATTCTATGGGATGTTTACCATGGAATTCCACGCTTACGCCCTGCCACGGCCCACGGTACATGCTTTACAGGGCACCATAAGCGCAGCATTCTCTGGCTGGTAAGCAATGCCATGAAATTGGGCCTAGTTGTCTTTAAGTTTTTTGAAGGTGTCGTGAGTTGTTGGTGTTTGGTATGACACCAATGTAGCCAATATTGATAGAATGCTTGGGTTGTGGGTTCCAATCCCACCTGAGTTGCCTGTGGATTTTTTACAACAGGGTTCGGACAGAACTTAGTTCAGAGGTTCAGCGAAAAACATGGAATTACTGGATACTATTTTAGGCGTAAGAGTTACTGTAACTGTACTGGATTTGATGGATTCAGTACTGCATAACCCAAAAACCGATGCTTTGCAATGCGTTAGGAATAGTTACCAAGTTAGGTACATGTCGTTTGGGGACATTGTTTAATAGTGATACACTCTGTACTAAAAATAAATAGCACAGCCAAACAAGTGAGGCCGTGCACAAGGCCTGGCATACCAATTCAATCAAAGTCTAGTTTGGCTCGATACAGTCTATTGTAGTGAACGTCTTCCCTTGTATAGCGTAGCAAAATGCTACACAAAATGCATCCATTGCTACTCAAAAATCACCATTTGCAAACTCATTATTGGGTTTCAGTGTTCACAAAACATGTTCAGTCTAAGTATTTTGCAAAAAAATAGTTAGTGGCCTGACGTTTCGACCCTAGCAGAGTCTTTCTTGTCTTTTTCGAGAAAGACTCTGCTAGGGTCGAAACTTCAGGCCACTAACTATTTTTTTTGCATTTATACCATAGGTTCTTTTGGTTGGTAAGCAGTTTGCAACAGCTAATACTATTTTTCTAAGTATTTTGCTAAGCAAAATTGCTGGATGAAATCGTTCCATGTATTGAATGGTTACACACCTATAATCTGACACCTCTATGTTCCTATAAACAATCCACTACCCCTACGAATGCATTCCTAACCTGGGCTAGCCCTAACCCTAGCATGTAGATCGAGATGGGTTGTTGGAACATAGCGCACTCATCGAATGAACTCAGTACTGATGTAAATATCCCCATTCTGTTTCGATGGAGTCTTTATGTATCATAGTTTAGTTAAACTGTTGGAATTTGGTTTTTGCCCTTACTCCAATGTGTATTAAGCACTGTATACTCAGTACTTTCCTGAGCTCTGTGAACAAAACCCACAGGCATATATCTCGGACAGGATTCGAACCCACGAACTTAGCCATGCTAGAGCCGATGTCTTATCACTGGACCACCGAGCTAACCCAGTGGCTACAGGCAGTCCGCAAGGTCAAAAAACAAATATTCCTAATGCACAATTGAAACTTATATCCATGTAGCAATTTGATAGATTTAGGAGGTCAAATCAAACCATAGTGCATCTTAAATAAATGAGTTGATTAGTCCATCATTAAAACTTAAAAGCTTTCATAACTTAATCCCCACCAAGGCTGTATTTAAAGTAAAATAAAACAATACAAAATTCATCATCACGATTACCCTAAAATAAAATGGAACATTCCAAACTTAACTTAATAATTACATACATAATTTGGGGTTGAAAAAAAAAATTGACTAGAGCGGGACTTTAACCTGCGACCTCCGGATTAATGTGCCGGCACTCCACCAAACTGAGCTATCTAGTCCTAAATGTTGGTGGTCTCCTTGTTTTGTCAATACCTTTGTTCACCATACATGTCGCCACCCTTAACATCGCTAATTGGAACATTACAATATTTCAATAGTTAGTAGGAAACCAACAATGTAATTAAGTTACGCGTCTGATATATTGTAGAATTAATGACTGTTTTAATTTGTTTGTAAATGAAACCTGAAGGTCAAATGTTTTGGACGACACATAATTTCACAATGAAAGCTGCAGCAAGTTTTTAATTTAAAACAAGTTTATGTTTTAAATTTCTCTTTGAAATGTTTATCCAAATGTATAGTTCTACCATACATTAATTTTAACAGATAATTGTGTCCCAGTGCAACAACTATCTCAATTTTGTAACAACCTTGTAAATTTTGTTACAATGTCGAATCTAAATTTTGTAACAACTTCATATCTTGCATGAGTGATGCTTACATTAGTTCAGGAATCCACCTTGCTTGTTAGAGTGTATGCTTTATCATGATGCCATGTGTGTTGTGGCCGAGTGGATAAGAACACTGGACTCAAGTTCTGGTGTTTCTGATCAGCAGAGTGTGGGTTCGAGTCCTGGTCCAGGCACTTGTGTCCTTAAGCAAAACACTTAACCATTAATGCTGTGTCCTTCGGTTGGGACGTAAATCCACAGGTCAAGTGTGTTGTGTAATTCACATAAATGAACCCAGTGCACTTAGGTTAAAGAGAAGGGGTTCGCCCCGGTGTTCCTGGTTTGATTGTCTTTATATTGTGCCACAGCACCTTGTAAACCATTACATGGTGCTATAAAGGATTAGGTCTCATACTTCAAAACATAGCTCCGCAAACCTTGCAGGAAAAAAAGCTGAACGCTTTGAGACGCCCATCGGGTGTGATAAAGCGCTGTATAAGAACTCAGTATTAATATCATGAGCGTTTATAAGCAAGGCGGTAATACCCGACAGCCCTACATATAAGTGACAGTGGCTAGTGGAATCTGTTATCAGGTGGATTGTACATGAACATGGCATGTACAAACATTGTTTTTACCTCAGTTTTACAATTCTTTGACCAGTAATAAATGTATTACGGGAAACTGTCCAGCAACATTAATGTTTCTGAAACATGCTCGAATGGCGTACAGTAATAACAAAAATGATGGTCGCTAGATTAAAGCCTTAATTTTCTTGGAAACAACAAAATATATTGCCGGTCTAAACTAGTAACTTGCAAATATGCTTCAGTCATTTGACTTCTTAAATGGACGACAGTGGAGTAGTTTAGTGATGGGAATGAAGTGGGTTGCCAGACCAGACTAATTTGTGAATAACTCAGTGAGTGCTGCTGTTGTTATATCCTCTATGTGTTGTGCTACAATTGGGTTAATAATCAATAAACCATTATCAATGTGTTTGCCATGGTCACTGAAAAAGTTACAGGCAAATTATATGCCATTGTAGGCCGAACCTGGGCCCAGTTTCATGGCTCTGCTTACCGCCAATTTCTTCTTCGCCGAATTTTTGTGAAGAATGTCTAGTAATGTGAAGTATGCATCCCCATTGATTGGAGATGCTTTTATGCATGCGTTTATATAGCAAACAGGCTTTTACTTGTGTTACAGTGTTGCTTCATAGTGTTAACTCAACACCATTGATCAGGGATGCCCATGATGCATGTGTAGCACACAGGTTTTAACTTGTGTTACACTGGCACTTTTGAAGTGTTAAATCAACACCAATGATCAGGGATGCCTATGATGTGTATGTAACACTGACTTTTAAAACTTGTGTTACACTGGTATTTCTTAGTGTTAAATCAACACCATTGATCAGGGATGCCTATGATGCATGTGCAGCACCCAGGTTATAACTTATGTTACACTGGCCACTTATTAGTGTTAACTCAACACCAACGATCAGTGAAGCTTTTGATGTGTAAATGAACGCTTGACAAATGTATGGACTTGTGCACAGCAATAGTGACACAGATTGTTGCTTAGACTTGTCCATTAGCTGATTAGCTCTGACCAAACAACACCTGCTTGCTGCAAAATATGACAGTGTTAATTGAGACTACATTGCTAAACTGGATTAAACAGTCTATAATACTGAAAGAGGTTCAGGCGAAAGTGGTATCTTAAAATGGTGGGTAATCAATTACTGTGATGGTCCATACTTCAGTGTTCCAATACTGTCTAAAACCAAAGGCACTTCATATAGAGGTGATCATTAATCTAAAATTTCTTACTTTTAAATTCTTAAGGTCTACATTATAATTATTCTTTACCATAATTTGTAATTATTCTGGGCACTTGTGTTCTATCAGCGTTACTTTTCAAATATTTCGTGACTTACAATATTTTACTTCCATATTTGTTAGATTCCAACCACCCCCCCCCCCCAAAAAAAATAATAACCCGCTGCAAGCGAAGCCACAAACACATCTGTCCCCACAAGGTGGTGTATTTTTTCCTTGGTAACCAAAATTAACAAACTTAAACGCCTGAAATCGGACGCCAAATCTAATGCTTGACTCTGTCTGACGAACAGATCATCTTAATACAAAGTTTGGTCAAACTAAGTCATGTTTTGAATGCTGGAAACACGAGGCTTGTACGAATACTTCTTAGCGTAAAATTTAACTAATCCTTTTTTGCTCTTCTCCTCAAATCTAAGCTAGCACGTATGATAATCTGAAAAGACATTTTAGAAAATGTCAACACTTTTTTTTTTTTATTTGGCAAATTTTCAGTACACACTACTTGTACTTTATTAAGCACCTACAAGGAATTGTTTGTAAACGCATGAATGCTTCACAGATCTTTTGGATGCCAGCTGTTGTAGACCACAGCATTGATATCTCATAGAGCTGCTTAACACAACAAAAGTAGCTAAGCACAGTCTAATTATGGTTACCATCCAAAATGATATGTCACAAGAACTATCTGTGACTGGCATCCTGCTTATTTTTGCTCATGAGAAATTTGTTAAGCAAAGTTATTTCAAAGTGGCAGCCATTTTGTTTGTCCCCATTTGTATGCAAATGAATGTAACCAGATTAAGGCAAAAAGTAAATATAGGTCTGGCCCCTCTTAGAACAGTGAGAATCAGCATTCTTGATTGCTGTTGTATACAGGAAACTTGACACAGATGACGGCAGCACAGTGCTTCCCCACATTCAAATGCAAGGCAGCCCACCTCGCTACTTTCAGGGACCAACTCACTCATTTTCTTTTTGCAAATTTCACCACCTCGCTTTGAAGATTTGCCATAAAGGAAATACCAATTATCGAAAAATGTTGTGTCATTTATGAGCTTTTTCCTTGACCTCTATGTATCAAGAACTCACAATTTAGATGTAGATGGAATCATCACACATTTGTTACAGTCCTGCATTCTTGTCAGTTTGCAGGCTGTGTAAATTTTGCTTCAATCATCAATTTCACAATGACTAGAATAAGTTTTGTCGTTTAGTTACTGAATCCGATTTTGTTGATTTGTGCAATTCATAATCATAGACGTCAAACTAATGTTTTAATGGGAGAGATTGGCTGTTGCCAGCTTGGCGTTTAGACCTCCCTTGTGAGAGATTTGCCGAGTTCCCTTGTTGGGAAGATCATGCAAACAGTTTTAATTTCACCGCCTCGTTCTCGTTGAGTTTATCAGCCAGGGGAAACACTGCCCTTGAATATCATACATGTCTAGCAAATACACACTAGGCTACACCAAAATTTACATATACTGTAACAACATGAAATTCAGATTTTGTTGAGAAAAATGGCAAGAACATCTGCATGACAATTGTGCATACGAACATGCACTATTTGCATGTACATACATGTACTATTTGACAAGAAAAATTGTTCGTTTTGCTTTTTTAAATGATGCAGCACCCAACTAGAACTTGACCTTCGGATTTTTGTCGCAGACTAGCAATTAAACTTTTAGTTTATTCGAGCAATTACTATTTGCATGTACATACATGTACTGACTGATGAGAGAAATTGGCCCTTTCTCAAAAAATTCGCAGTGTATAACTACAATTTTAGTTGCAGACTAGCAATCAAACTTCTCAAGTTTGTTTGAGCCATTTTTGCATGCCAAGTTGGATACCAACTGGAAATTCTTAAGGAGTTAAAAAGCTTTCAATCTCCATTCAGAAAACAGCAAAAATCAGGCCTTTTTTAAAGCAGTGAGATCGGCAACAACATTCACTTACAGGCATCAAAGTGAAATAATTGTGGATGAATACATTCAGGGTATTGGTCAACAACATTTACATATTTAGATTGTGTCCTTTCAAAGGTCACCATCACAAAGGTCACCATCACAAAGGTCACCATCACAAAGGTCACCATCACAAAGGTCAAACAATGGAAGCACCTATGTGCCACTCACAACTCTCAGACAGTAAGAGGTCTTCCTTTGACCTCAGAGAGGGCGCTGTTTGAGCCTGTGACATCATATGCAAAGGGTCTATTGGTTCAGCAACTTGCTGGAAAAGTAGGATTTAGCTCCCCTTTAAGTCTTCATGGTCAAAAATTTCAATCACTTCATCGCCCACGTACCCTCTGTACTAAGAGGAAACTTTGGACAATTCTGAACAGCCCCTTAACTTTGAACGCCTCGGAATTTTACTATAATTTTGTTTAAATCATATCCCTCTTGTGGTAAGAAGCAGCCATTGTCATGATGAAGGCACGATGGCATCAAATAATGAGCTGTATATACACACTGTACACTTTGATGCATGTTCAAACATGGTTGAGAAACTGGGGTTTTTTTAATTGGAAAAAGTTGTCTGAGCTCGTTGTATTTCTGTGTAATTTGCAGCTTTAAGTCTTCTGTGAAATAAATTTGAATAATGTCTGGTACAGTGACTTCTCTGGTCACAAGTAAAAGCTCAAGTTGAATTCCTCAGACTAAACATATTGTTGCCAAATCACATGGTTCAGGAGAAGACTGCTATCCTTTTGGCAAACACAATCACTAAAAGGGTGTCTGGGTGTTCGCTGCCTCTTATGTTACTGTAAAAAAGCTTGCCCCATACCACGTGACGTTGCATCTCATCATCAACATTGATCGACTACAGCATGTGTTGGGCATGATGAGGGATACCCCACATGTCCTGAGCCCAATTTCATAGCGCTGCTTAATGGTAAGCAAATTTTCGTGCTAACTACACAGGTTAGCAAGAAAAGTAGGCAACCATCTTGCGCATTCACCATGGATTAGCATTGTTACGTCATTCATTTTCATACAGTAAGCACCGGAAGGTTAGCATGCCTTTTTGTGTGCTTACGGTTAGCAGCGCTATGAAATGGAAATCGCACAGTAAGCACAAAATCGGCTGTTAAGCAGCTCTATGAAATTGGGCCCTGTTCCATCATCAGTGTCTTGAGTTTATCACCAGTCGCTGTGTCACTGTCGGGGTCTTGACCATCTTTTTGGACGGACGCTTAGGGTTCATCTTCCCATGGGTTCGTTCCAAGATGATGAGATAGTAACACTTGATTTAGTCCGAGGAAGTCAAATTGAGCCCTCACTTTAGACCGATCAGACAACACTCAAATCTAACTCGCAAAATGGCTTAATTTGATGACCACTAACCAAACTGATGGTAATATAAAAACATGTTTTTAAAGTTTTACTAAGGTTGGGTAATATAAAACATGGTCTTCAAATGATGTTATAAATTGGGTCTAAATAGTAACAACTGCTGAACTTTTAAAATTCTCGACATGACTTTCAAACTTTTCATGAGTAACGTTTTTTATATAAACATCTGATAGTGTTTGTGTTCTGTTGTTTGCATAACCATCATTATCTTTTTACTAATTGACTTTGATATGGAGTTTGAAGTGCATTCTACAATGCTAAATCTACAACCGTATAACCATCAGAGTGCTGTGCCAAACGCCACAACCAAAAGTGAAACCTTTTTTTTATGTAAGTTTGTTTTCTTGCTCGCCCTTATGTCTCCATATCCTCTAAAAGCCATTGTGTTAGTTTTACTTGTTACAAACTATTATATCAACAGTCTGCAAACAAACTAACGCAACCAGACATGTTTCTGTGTAAAGCACTCCCAAGCCTGAATTGGTCTATACAATTCAGGCAAACATTGGATAGTGCTGAGGCAATATGCCCATTAGGTTTATTGTGTAATATCTAAGTGCATCATTGATAGAGTTGTTGTACGAACTCGCTTTATACACACAAATAAAATCTCTAGACCACGGCAGAGCCACATCCTGCCCTTGCAACATTCATATTATTCGCCACGGTCCACGTATCCGTGTAGGGGTCGTAGATTTCAACACCTCGGAGGCGATTTGTTCCGTCGAATCCACCCATGACGTAAATCTTGTTGTCGAAGATTGCTACTGCCGGCCAGGCTCGGGCTGTTTGGAGGGATCGGATGGAAGACCATTGATGTGTTTGTATATTGTACCTGGTCAAATAAAACAACATGGTGGAATTATTGGATTTGTGGCATTGCATGGTGAGGTATCAATGTATAGAACCCTTGCATATGACACCACACTCTCAAAAAATGCCATCCCTAAAGCCAAAAGAAGGCAGACCATTGGACGATAGCTGTTCTTCGTAAAAAAAACGTGCGCGTGACCTCAGCTTGCCTGTAGCGTTTCACGTTATGCAAGGGGGTCTATTGATTTCTATAGACCCCTTGCCACTTTGTAGCATACAACCGCTGTAACTTTGTAACTTTCTGTCTTTGTAACTCTGTAACTTTTGTGACGTTGTAACTTTCCATCTTCATAACTTTCCAACTGTGTAACTTTGTAACTTTTCTGCTCAACTGTTCCACTTATTACCTTTTTAGTTTGTAACTGTTGTAACTTTGTAACTTTCCGTCTTTGTAACTTTTCTGCACAAATATTCCACTTATTACCTAAAAATGTCCCAAGTCACCTTTGACCTTTGACCTTATGTAACTCACCTCTCTGCTATTTTAAAATACTGGTCAGTATGGCGTAGTCTGCCCCCAAAGGCATAGATATAATGATCCATAGCAACTAGTGCTAGACCGGATCGAGCTTTCTCCATCTCAGCTACAAACGTCCACTCCTCAGTCTCAGGGTCGAAGCATTCAACGCTTGCTCGGTCTGTGTGGTAACTTTTGTCATATCCACCTTACGTTAGGAGAAAAATTGTTCCGTATTAGTAAACATGTTTTTTAAATAATTTTTTAGCACCCCAACACCGATGTGTATTAAGCACTGTATACTCAGTACTTTCCTGAGTTCTGCGAAAAAAATCTGCAGAAATCACTCAGGTGGGATTCGACCCATGACCTTTGCATTGCTAGAGCAGATGTCTTACCACTAGACCAGCGCTAGCCTGATGGCTAGAGGCAGGTTCGAATCCTTAGGTACCGCAACAATTTAATAGATGTTATTTTTTGCATCGGGGATGAAGAATATAATTTGTTTTAGTTTTTTTGTTTTTTTTCTCCCTTACACCGATGTGTAGCACTGTATACTCAGTACTTTCCCGGGTTCTGTGAAAAAAATCCATAGGCAAATCACTCGGTTGGGATTTGAACCCATGACCTTTGCATTGCTAGAGCAGATGTCTGTGGATTTTTTTCACAGAACTCTGGAAAGTACTGAGTATACAGTGCTTAATACATATTGATGTAAGGGGGAAAAAAACCCAACTTTATTCCCTAATGCAAAAATTAACACTTTTAGTTTGCAAATATTTAAAGAAGAGTTTAATTTTCTACCTGCAACATAAACTTTGCCGTCACACACTGCTACCCCACACCCAGACCTCTTCTGCTTCATACTGGGCATAAAGTGCCACTTGTCAGTGTTAAGGCTGTAACGCTCTACAATATTATAACTACTTGTAGCATTCTCTCCTCCTGTACAGTAAGAAACAATGTAGGAAACCAATCATCAGCAATGTAAATTATATTGACCTTTAGGCTGGTAACCAAATTTTGCAGTGAGTAAGATTTTTTAAGTTTAGTGAGCTTTTTGCAAAATATCAACTCAACTCAACTCAACATTAGTTTCCATATGGCAAAATGAAATATGCAAGTAATTAAAGAGATGGTCAATGGGGACTTTTGGCACACTAGGTGGCAGCAGATTTACCAGGTAAATCCATTGTTCTCAGTAATGTGCGCATGCTCATAATACGTAAACAATGGAAGTTTACCTGGTAAGTTTGCTGCCACCTAGCGTTCCAAAGTCTCTTATTGAACAAAGATGTATAGAGAACTACTAGAATAATAATAGTTAAATGAGACACAATGAAACAGAGGCAAATATGGAGGCATATTCAAAAGACCAAGTCTTGTAGAGAAATGCTTTTATAAAACAAGTTACTGGACTTCTTACAGCACTTGAAGTTACAACAGATCATACAGGACAGACCGGGGACGAAACAGAACAAACAAACAAACAAAGCAAACGTGACCTATTGAAGTACAGTAGGATGAAACAAGAAGGTGAATCATTACTAGAAACTTATAGAGGTGAAGGATGAAACGAGAAGAAGCTACTCAAGATAATTATAGACAAGATATTTGTGTTGGCGTTGTTAAAAGTAACTTAATCTTTTGGTTGGGATGTAAACCTATAAGTCTTGTGTAAGCTGTAAACACCCAAAACACGTACAATCATAAATTGAAAGTGGAACGGCTTGCCCCTGGTGTTTCCAGATCGGCTGTATAATGCACCATCTTTAAATCCATGTTTATTGGCCAAATTCCCCTGTTGTGCCAAACAATAAATCTTGCTTGCGCTATTTTGGGTGTCCCATTCCCTGTGTGTTGCTGTCGTTGTACATTTCTTACAAGCCTGAGGAAAACCTGTTAACAAGGGTGCTTGCTATGTGAACGAGAAAAACTGGGGTTAACCCCTACTCTTCCATGATAAATGTTCTGGGTTCTTTTACAAGTACTGCCAATCCCAATATTTTTAGCCTTCAAGAAAGACTCGACCTTCAGGCCACTAACAATCACAGTACACGGGACCTACAGCTTAATGTCCCATCAGATGGACAAAGCAATTATGGGAAAGTATCTTGCTCAAGGACACAAGTGCCATGACCGGGACTCGAACCCACACTCTGCTGATTAGAAACATCAGAGCTTGAGTCTGGTGCTCTTAACAGCTCAGCCACGACACACCTTATTGGTTTATAAGTAGATACAATCTAAGCAACGTACATACCTAAGGCATACAGTAATCCATGCAGACTTGCTAAGGCCATGAATGATCGAGGTACGTTTAGATTTGTGCGAGGGCTCCAGCGTTTCAGAAGCGGATCGTAGCATTCAACCTGGCCGAGGTACATTGTTTGGTCATCACGGCTCCCACTAAAGGCACATTCACCACCCACAGCGTAGAGCAGGCCGTTTACTGTCGCTGCACCAACTGCCGTGCGAGATATAGACATGCTTTCCTGTAAATAAAGAGTTGTTTAAATCCATCATCTACAAAAATAACAAAGGGTTTAGTGAAGGTCAACTTGTTGTTGTAGGTCTCGAGATCCGTCTCAGTATCGAGACAAGTCTAAAGGTAACATTTGTTGAGGTCTCAGCGGTTTCCAGGTCTCGATTTGAAAGACTCGGTCTTGTTCTTGGTTTTGGAGCAAAGGTCTCGGAATCTTGTTCAGAGACCTTGTTTTTATAATCGGCGGACAACTTGTCAAAATTAATCTTTCTGATGTGCAACGAGAATATGTTTTAGTTGTAGAACTCATTTTATATTTCAATTTCAATTCAGACCCACATTTATGAACTGCTCATGGTTTCGACCCCAGTAATCAGAAAATGACGTGGTAGATTTTGTCTTTTTACAACTTAAACAACCATAACTATCAGATGAAAAGGAGTGTGAATGTATAGCAACCCGAGTGCCAACTTGGTCGTTGGTGCTGCATACTCCAAAGGAGTTAAGATGGTCTAAGGAATACTTAAGGCCTAATGAACAGGGGTAGTAATAGTGAAAAGCACTTTGAAACAATGTTTAGAAGCGCCTCATGAATGGCTATTTTTATATATCATTATTCAGGCCTTGAACTTCGCTCTAGAAGGGGCACAGCATTTTTCCTCTGGTAAGGGGCACTTCTATGAGGAAAATGTAAATTTGTATTGGAACTTTGCAAAGGGCACCACAGCAACCACAGGGCACCACGGCAATTGCTGTGGGTGCCGTGGGTTATTTCGAGGCCTTATTACTTTTCTTACAAAAAAATTAATTCTCTTCTGAAAGCAAATCAGTTCTATCTGATGAAAAGGGTGCTTGCTGTGTGAACCAGAACACTGGGGTTAACCCCTACTCTTCCACCATAAGTGTTCTGGGTTCTTTTACATGTACTACCAATCTTAGTATTCGGGACGTACGGCTTAATGTTCCATCTGAAGGACAGAGCAACTACGGTGATGTATCTTGATCAAGGACACAAGTACCACGACCGGGACTCAAACCCACACTCTGCTGATCAGAAACACCAGAACTTGAGTCCAGCGTGCTTGACCGCTCGGCCATGACACGCCATTACTATCGGATAAAGAGAGGTGTAGTTCTAAGAATCCTTGGTATTCCTGGACTCACCTGAGGGACCCATCTGTCCCTGGACGCGTCGTATCTCTCACAGCTACTCAACTGACAATCCACGCTATTCCTCCCTCCCACGACGTAAATACTCTGTGGCTGTGATCTACTACCTATCAGCGCTAATGCCTGGTTATCGTTACGGATTCGCAACGCGTTGGCTAAGCGATCGCGGCACTTTGAACACTGATTGATGAGTTCCGATTGGTGGACCCTCTTCAAGAGGTACTCCTTGTCCAGCAAGGCAAAGCGGATGTTCTGTAAGACATTACAGCAGCAGCGGCTGCGATTCTGAAGATCGTAACTCAGCCACGAGATCGCTGCTTCGTACACCTCCTCCTCACCGTCCACTTGGAGCTGATCGCTCTTCAGGAGACTGACGACGTCTTGCTCCGCCAGGAGAAAGAACTCTTCGGTCCGGATGACCTCGCGGAAATGTTGATAGATGAACCGTCGAGACGTGTTTTCCAGATCGGAGCAGGAGTACATGTCCGCAAATGAGTGGATACCTGGAGGTCAAAGGTTAAAAGATCAAGATTTTCACGACCCCCACGATTACTCTAGGCTGTTGATGCTGATAAGGGTGGAAGTTTTTTGTCTCTCAGGTTTTCTACGACAGATGGATTTGGTGGTAACCTTTTCAGTGACTGTAAAGTCTTGATAATGGCTTGTAGGCCTAGGTTCCGCCCCTTATTCTAGACCCTGAACCTCCCAGATGTAACAGTTCAGGAGGTTTACAGACTCTGTGCATCACTAGAAATAGAAAACTACAGGTTTGGACACAATGTGGACTATTTCTCTCTCTATTTACTTCTTTCAAGAAAGTTTGAAGGCTCAAGGAGATTTTGAGAAAAATCTTGAAATCAGGAAAAAATCACATGCCTTGAAGGGTAAGGGGAGAATTCTAAGAGAAGAAAAAACTCCTGAATAGTATTTCTGAGAATTAAAGTCAACTTTGTACACTGTATCTTACTTACCAAGGCAATTACTGGCATCAAGCTGAGACTGTAAGAACGTGCAGCACACGTTGCGAAGACTGCTCATGGTAAGCATGCTGGCTCCTGCTAACACGATCTGCACGTTCTCAACATTTATTTCAATGAGTCCTAGAACAAAGACACAGAAAGTCAAAGTGAAAGCGTTGCAAGTTTGAATTAATGTATGGGGCTTTACAGACAGTAGACACAAAGACAGTAGGAAAAACAACATGTCAACAAGAAAGGCCAAGGGACAACAACCAGTAAACAATGACAAAAAAAGAACAATAATTTTGCTTTAAGATTAAATGTGCTTCTCACTTATTATTCACATCTGAAAAGGCAGAAATAAGAGCATTTTAAACAATAAGGTGGCACAGTTTTTTAGAAGCAAAAAGGGCGAGTTGAGAAGTGGTGTTTATTAGCCCACAGCAAGCCTGGAATTATACGGAGGGCCTCGGAGGCCTTGGTCTCTGTTGCCCCTAGTCTTGGCCTTGGTGCCCCTTCAAAAGTTTCCCATAGACTTTAAGATTTTTCCAATGGAAGTGCCCTTTGCAAAATGAATGACGGCCTTGCCCTTTCAAAGATAAAATTCTATGTACAAGTACATGTATCATGTGCAGGGTTCTCCACATATGCAAAAGCTAGCGTATCCAGGGCTCGAATTTGGTGGAAATATCCACAGACCACAGGGCTTGTAGCTCAAAATTTTTACTGGACCAGAATTTATTTTAAAAGACCAGAATCAAAATGAGTTGAAGAAGCACTATGAGAACATCTATCTCATTTGTCTTATGTGTAGTACTTCGCTACTGAAGAGAATTGAAAGTTGTTTATCAGACTCACAAAAATATTACACGATGTAACTCATTGTGTAATATTTTTGTGAGCCTATTATACTCAATAGAAAACACAAGACCACCGGGCTTGTCTGGTTATGAGTTTACTGGCCCGATGCTAAAATCACTGGCCTCGGGCCTGTGGTCCAGTGTTAAATTTGAGCCCTGATATCGGGCGGATACACGCGAATTCAGTGCCAATACGTGCATATTTCGGTCGATACGAATTGATACAAATTTATTTTAAATTTTTTTCTGATTTTATTTTGGCAGAAAACCATAAAGAATACTCCAGATTGCACAGTAGGGCTTTAAAAAAAAAAGATAAACACCAAGCAGAAAACATTTCCAAAGATGTTTCAATTTAGCGTGCTTGGGCCAAACATAAAAAGATTTGGGTCCAGAATGCCCCAGAGTTTTGAAAAAAACCTGGGGGAAACCCTGATGTGGTGAATGCAAACATAGTACACGATCAACCCTCCTACAGAGCTTTCATTCAACGGAAGTGCCCTTTGCAAAATGAAAATGGCCTTGTCCTCTCAAAAAATGAAACTCAAAGCCTGCCATAGCAGTTTTTACTAGACCATGTGTAGACCAGTAAACAATGTACATTGTACACTGGTTGAGTGTTAAAGGTGATCCCTACAGAAACCCCCCCCCTCCCAGTACAACAGGGGCCAATTTCATAGCGCTGCTTAACGGTAAGCAAATTTTCGTGCTAACTATAGCAGAAAAATTTGCTCAAGCGTAAGCGTATTTCACAGGTTAGCAAGAAAATTAGGAGCCATCTTGCGCGTTCACCATGGATTTGCATTGTTACGTCATTCATTTTCATACAGTCAGCACCCGGAAGGTTAGCATGCCTTTTCGTGTGCTTACGGTTAGCAGCGCTATGAAATGGAAATTGCACAGTAAGAACAAAATCGGCCGTTAAGCAGCTCTATGAAATTGGGCCCTCATGGAATCATTCCATCATGTAAAAGATGACGAATCTTGAATCTACAAGAAACCTTGTAACTGAATACAAATATCACGACAAGAAGAGGAAAGTAAAGGTTGAATGTGAACACCTGCAGTGTAACACTAATGATATTAAGAACCCTGCCAATAGCAAGATAGAAAAGAAGAAAAAAAACTTCTCTATTCCTTGGACAGCAGACTTTCCTAATTAGATTTCGAAGAAGATGTACATGAATTGTCAATATTACTTGACTCTCTGCGTCAGTCTTCCGTAGCCATAGTTTGAGAAAAAACAGAAAACCATTCGCAGATGTTAGGAAAGAGAGCATGCCAAACTGTGATGTTTAATATCATAAATTTATCATTTCCATAAATTTATGCAATACATGATAAGTATTCAATTTCTCACTTTGATGGCCATAAATAATTTTCCATAGGGCACTTCCATTGGAAAATCTTACAGTCTATGGGAAACTTTTGAAGGGGCACCAAGGCCACGACCAGGGGCAACAGAGCCTTGGCCTCTGTGGTCTCCATGTAAATCCAGGCCTGAGATTATTCCCATCCCAACTCCTCCACAAATAAATTTCATTTTGTCCTCAAAATTGATGGCTTTAAAAACTCCATAATTTTTTTTATTTTTTATTTTTTTTGGGGAGGCAGTATCGACTATCTGAGTTGAATTCAGTGAGCTATTGAGTTAGCCTGAAGACTTTTAAAATTGATTTGACACAGTTTCAAGTTTTTTGGGAATTTTAGATGAGTTTCTTTCAGCACACGTAATGCGAATGCAACTCCTCACACCTGGAAATGCCAAATTACAAAATTTTCACAGAATTTACTTTCACTTCATCCGTTTCGTCATGTCGTTGCTAAGGCAACAGCTTCCTTTTCAAGTATTCTGAAATAACGATTTCATTATTAAGTGCAACTCACTTATTTTGTATAATATTTTATTTCAGTTTAGACGCTCATCATTTGGGTATAGTCGACTTTCGTTAACAAGATTGCTGGAACTGGCCAAATTGCCTCTTCATAAGAGAAAAGTTATTATTTTTTTTATTAATAAGAGAAAAGCAAAACAATGATACACAAAGCAGAAATGACATTCAGGACTTCAGGATGCACTCTTTATGACAGGGATGTGATGGGCTGTTGAGAAAAAAACCTGAACTCTGAGCGCAAAGAGCGAAAGCATGCGAGCTCGAAAACTTGCGATCATGAAGCCCAATATTAAAATTTATCTTTGGTTATTAAAGCCCTACTCTGCAATCTGGGCGTTATTATATGGTTTTATCTTCATTTTTTTATGAATTTGGGGGCCCCCAAAAACCGGAATTTCTTTCTTTTTTTTAGGGCAAAAAAAACCCGGAATTCCGGTTAAAAACGGAGAAATCACATCCCTGTTATGAGCAGAACCTCTTATAACAAGGGTTGACTGTCTACATTGTGTAGATTTTCCCAGATCAAATTGTTCTTTTATCTCAGTATGAATCAACTTACCAACAGGTCATTAATGTTTTCTGTTTTCAAGTGCATTTAGAAAGCTTACTTGTGAGCATAAATGACGATTAGAGATTCGAGACTTCAGAATGTACTCTTTAGGGCCCATATAGGTACAGTGTAGAACCTTTTTATAACCAGGGATGTGATAGGCTAATAAAAAAACCTGAACTGTGAGCGCAAAGCCTGAAAGCTTGCGAGCGCGAAGCCTACTCACAATATCTTTATCATCTTTGGTTTTTAAAGCCTACTCTGCAATCTGGGCATTCTAAATGTATAATGGTTTTATCTTAATGTTTTTATAAATTTGATCTGAATAAAAAAATACTAATAATAAATAAAAATTACGTAGTTTTATTTATTTAGTTGGTTTAGAAAAAATTGTTGTAGTTGTTTGGTTGTTGTTGTTGTTGTTGTTTTTTTTTGGGGGGGGTTGTTGTTGTTCATAACTGAGTAAGGTTTGCGGTAACACCATGTGAAAATCTCTTTTGAATAGTGTACTGTAGGTTCTGAAAAGAACTGGTGGTTAACGACTCTTTTTGGGGGAGGGGGTTTCCAAAAAACTTGATTTCCGGAAAAAACCCCAGAGAAATCACATCCCTGTATAATGTGCTCTTAATAACGAGAGTTGACTACATACATGTACATTTTAATCTTTCCCAGAGTAAATTTGATATTATTTCAGTATGAATCAACTGACCCACAAGTCCCTAATGTTTCCACTTGAGTGCACTACAAAGCTTCACCTGTGTTGATAAATGTAGAGATGATTTGAGATTCAGGACTTCAGAATGTTAAAAGCAGTTAACCCAGGTCTGGACAATTTTCATCTTTGAGAGGGCAAGGCCATTTTCAATTTGCAAAGGGCACATCCATTGGCATCTTAAAGTCTATGGAAAAAAAAGGGGCACCAAGGCCAAGACCAGGGGGCAACGGTGGTCACGGCCTCCATGTAATTCCAGGCCTAGAACCTCTTTACGGCAGTGCTCTTTATAACGAGGATCGACCGTCGACATTTTAGATTTTCGCAGATTAAATTTGTTATTGTGTCAGCATGTGTCACCTGACCCACAGGTCACTATTGTTTCCCCTTGATAGTATTAGGATTCTTACCTGTGTACATAAATGTTAAGATGATTTCCATGGCAACTGGATCCACTCCGTGAATCTCAATGTGATTCTTGGCCGTTTCCTTCATCCCGTTGGTGAACATCGCTCGTAGATACGGCGAGCATCCCGCCAGGACGACCTTGTGAGCGTGGAACATCTGATCCTCTAGGCACAAGACGATGTCGCACAAGTCTTGTTTCTGTCGTAGTTCGTTCATGACGCTGAAGGCACTGTGCGTGTGCAAGGTGATTGTATAGGTACGCGAGTGGATCATTTTAAGATGCATGTAGGCTGGGCGCTGAACACAGCTTGCTCGTTGACCAATCTTCAAATTATATCAATCTTCGTCCCCAAGGTTAGCGTTTTGACAGATGGGTTTGAAACAAAGACACAACTTCTTGGGTTTGACACAAATTATAAAGAGTCCATTGCCACGGTAACAGATTTCGAAAGTATCTCTCAGCATAAATTTTAATGAGCCTTTTTAAAAATCTGCGAGGGGTCAGATGTAGTTTATTTTTAGCAACAAATTAATGTTTCCACCATAGCAATACTGGAGGCGATGTATCAATTACTGCATTGTTAACGTCATCCAACGTAATTAGCCTTGAATTAAGAAGATAAAAGCTAATCTTCGGCAGAATGGAACACAAAGATTTTACTGGTTAGTGGTTAGCGTTTTCTTCAAAGCTTTCTTTTTTCCCCCTTGAGACTTTGTTTTTAGATTGATGCGCACAAAGTAACTGAAACCCTCTGAAATGTCACAGCGGAGATTCAAATTCTAAAGGTTGGCGAGTTCACTCTGTTGGAATAGATTGAATGGCATTTAGCGAGTAAGGCATGAATCCAGCCTTGGTTTGGCGTTAATTTGTCTACCCTAGGCTGACATCAACGAGATGTGCACAGCAAAGGCACATGTAGTTTCCTCATCCCAGTACAATTATCGCTACTGAATATTCATAACATGACATCATCATAATGTCACCTTTTCCACATTTGAAGGCAACCGTGCACGTTCTATTACTCAACATGTAGATGAGGATCCCTTCATATACATCTCAAACACATAGTTGGCGACGGTGACAATGGCTTACAAACTCCCTTGTGTCAGGTTGTTCACCGTGACTAACTCGTTTACATTTTCTCCCAACTGCGATGCAAATTTTCCTCGTTAATGACTACGGAAATGCATGATTCATGGTGAATTTAGCACAGGATTCGGGGCCGATGAAGTTGAGTCCAGTGAAGGGATGTGAGGTGCATTACACATTCACCATACGGACGGCTTGCTGTACTCGTCCACAGCCGTGCTGTAAATACAAACGATCAAAACAGACTTCAAATAAAAATGTTGTTGCAGTTCAGAAAATATACTTAGTTCATTCCACTTGATGAATGTACAACTGTTGTCATGGTGGATTTTAAAATATTGAAATTTTGTTACTAACTTTAAATCCATATCTTAAGCAGCAGTGGACCATCAAGCAACAAGGGCCACTAAGCATCAAGAACCCCAATGGAAATAAGCTTATTGGGGCCATCCTTTGATAATTTTGTCAAATTTTCTATTTCATATTTTTATACTTTCATTTATTGAATTCCTCATATATCTCCTGTTTTTGAGATTGTATTTTGCCATGTTTCCTGCTGTATTTTATCTGAATAAATTCAAACCAAATCAAATCAATTAAAATCCATGATAAACGATGCGTGTCAAACAAAAGAGAAAATGATGAACTGGGCTCAATTTCATAGAGCTGCTTAAGCAGAAGATACTGCTTAACAAGTTCCTGCTCAGTAACACTAAGCAGGATACCAGTTACAGATAGTACACATGACATGGTATTTTGGCTGGTAACCTTAATCTGGTAAGCAAGATTTTGTTGTGTTAGCTACTTTTTGTGCTTAAACAGTTCTATGAAATCAGGCCCTGGGAAATTGTTTGATAATGAACGGAGAAATTTAATTATGACGTACACGCATGCAGTATAAACTCTTAATTTCCAAATAGCAATATTAGTTTTATATTGCCAATTTCCTGCAGCCTGGCCCTCCTTCACCCTTAAAATCAATTTCTGTTATTACTGTGTACTCTGTTAAGTTGGTAAACAGTCCCGTTATAATATTACAAACTCAGTGCCTCTAGGATGTTTGTTCTGTGCCGGGCTGTCTGTACCTCACACTCCGATCACTTACATACTGGATGTAAGCCCCTTCCTTTTTTAAACACGATGTGTAATTATAACAAGTTCACAGACAGCGGGGGAATTGTTTGTAGAAGGTTGTTTGTGAAGTACTCTGTAAACAGGTTTTAAAATATTTCTCTTATGTTATTTACAGTGAAAACTGAGATATATTTATGGACTCCGGAGCAGGATATTTTAAACTGTTTTGAATAGAGGATTAGTGGTAAATCAAGTCTGTCAAAAGGAGTTTGTTTTTTGTTGTTGTAATTTCACATTTTCGTCCATCTTAAAAATCTTCCTAACCCCCTAATCATTTTTAACGCACAGGCCCTTGAAATACAGCCTTTTGGTTGAACTGGTCTCACCACGACTAACAACAACAAATCAATAAATTAATGAAAATAAATAAAAGTAACAGTTAAAATTACTAGAACTTTATAGTTACTTCCCATGATAGACTTATAAAATTGATTTAGTAAAAAAAAAAAAAAAAAAAACTAAAAAATAGAGAACATACTGCATAAAATATCTTTATTGGAGAAAATTTTGAGGTACATAAAACATCCATAATCAACATTCTCTGGGTTTTCCCCAGGTTTTTTCAAAACTGTGGGGCATTCTGGACAAATTTTTCTTATATGTTTGGCCGAAGCACGCCAAATTGAAACAACATCTTCAGAACGTTTTCTACTTGGTGTTTATCTTGGTTTTAAAAGCTCTACTGTGTAATCTGGAGCATTCTTTAAGGGTTTTCTCTTGATTTTAATTTTTTTTGGCTGATATGTGTGCGTATTGGCCCGATACAATAGCTTGTACATGGGGAGAACCCCGACCCTATAATACCTGTAGATCCTTTTTTTATCTTACGTCTTGAACTAGTTTTACTAGATAGATGGCAAAACATACATGCGCTAAGTTTAATATTATTACAATTATTTTTATGACACATTGCATGGTTTGCATAAACATAAAGGGAAGGTCCCTATACCTTTGGTAATTACTCCAAAAATTAAGGACCATGAAAACTTACTTGGTAAAGAGCACTGGAGAGCTGTTGATATTGTAAACATTGTTAGAAGCGACCCTCTTTGAAGTAAATGTACAGGTAGTTCTAGAGAAAAGAGGTAAATTTTCACCCAACAATTTGAATCTGAGTAAGGCTTCAGGCATGAAGCCTTTCTCATGGCATCTGAAAGCACACAATTCTACATGTATGCAACGAGGGTGTCTGTTTTCGTTCATAGAGCCGAAATTTTCCCAGATTTTATGCATACACACATGTAGTTGGGATACACCAAGTGAGGATACTGGTCTTTGACAATTACCAAAAAGTAATTCCTACATGTACCCTCAAAGTGGAGAGGACGGCCGTAAAAATTTATATTGTAGTTAAAAACAGCCTTTTAAAATTTGTAAATTATTTAGACTTTACATTTTCTACATACAATTTGGACTATTGAATTTATACGTTTTAAAAATGGTTACAGCACAATGCATTCCCAAAGGATCTAGTGCATTATACATTGCACGTCCGCATGACGAACGTTACCGTGCACATATTTTATGCAACACATATATGTTCAGCGCTGCACTGCCATTATGAAAAGAGAAAATTTGACTCTAGAATCGTGGAGGCATATATGGAGAGTTGGGTTTATTTTTTCCTGTCAGTGATGGCCGTGCTTGCATGTACATGGGCTTACAAATGCTGTTTCACTGCAGTCTGTGCGGGTTGTACATTGTTTGTGTACAAACATACATATTGTATGTAATTTAGGCTGATATGGACGTAGTATTTCTCTATCACCCTCAAGCAACAGACTGACATGAGAATAAGTTAAGCAAAATATTTTACAAGGTGCACAATGGATTAGATACTTATTAATATGTACATTCAATTTGGGGTGAACAGAGAAAAATTGACTGGACTGGGATTTGAACCCGAAACCTCTGGATTGCTCATTTGGTGCTCGATATACGGGTATGCGTGAGTAGTCATTGTCCGGTCTGACTTTGATTGCCGAAATGACGTGATGATAATAATAATAATAATATCGCTTTTCTACCGTCGTAATTTCACTGTTTTGTGAGGGGGAAGAAGGTTTGATGCCAGATTAGCTTACTTCAGCTGATCAATTTCTAAAATAAACTGCTGTTACTCTAAAATATCTCGGCCTGTTACGATCGTATCGGGAGACCCTGAAAACCCCCTCAGTTACAATCATTACGGTGGCTGTCGGCATTCACGTCCGATGACGCCATATACCTACGCCATTTTGATGATGTCATGCTGCCCTCCCCCCAAAAAAAGTCTGTGGAGAACACTGGGCATGGTGTACCCCCCCCACCATTGTGTCTTCATTGTGTGCTTGGAATCTCAGAAATGCTTTAGAGAATTTTAGGAGGTACTTCTGTACAAGAGGAAAATAGAGTGTTAAAGTATGGGAGCAGGGCTCGAATTTGACACTGGACCGCTGGCCCGAGGCCAGTGATTTTTGCAT
This sequence comes from Pisaster brevispinus, assembly GCA_023634235.1. NCBI lineage: Eukaryota > Metazoa > Echinodermata > Asteroidea > Forcipulatida > Asteriidae > Pisaster > Pisaster brevispinus. The sequence continues at coordinate 2,650,251 of JAMKCF010000020.1, forward strand.
CGGGCCAGTAAACTCATGGCCGGACAAGTCCGGCGGTCTTGTGTTTGGGTTCAAGTATTGACTTTCAGACTGATAAATTAAAATAATTTTGACTCTTGAAGAATACCTAACCATAAATCTTCTCTTATTGTTTTTTACAGTTCAGTTGTTTACCTGTGTAGGAATTTTTTCTTTTCATTTAAATTCTGGTCTTGTACACAAAATTATGGTCCAGTAAATATTTTGAGCTACAAGCCCTGCAGTCTTGTGGGTTTTTCCCCCAAATTCGAGCCCTGCCCTCTGCCCTACATCGGGCATGGTGTAGGATTGCTGGCACTCTACCAACTGAACTACACTACAGTAGCCCTATGTTGGTGGTCTCCTTATTTTGTAAATATTTTGTTTGGGGGTGCCAGTCAGGAAGCCATGCAACCAGTAACTGCAACCCGGGATCACACCCAACTCTATGATAATATTTTCCAAGTCTATGTAATACTTGCAACGATAACTCAAAACCTAGCGACATTTTGTGTGATTGAAGCCAATGTGCAGACTGACTTGTTTCTATCAAGTATAAAGGGCATTTTCCCCTTTAAATGTATTCTATACACCAACCAATAATAATTATTTCAGCCAATTGTTAAGTGCTTTAAAATAAACAATGAATTTTGAGTCAACAACCCTTGAATAGACTTTTTCATTCATGACATCACGTTTTCAATAAGAACTGGGCTCGAATTTGGGGGGGGGGAATTATACAAGACCACAGGGGGTAACTTAAAATGTTTGCTGAACCAGAATTGTTTGTACAAGACCAGAATCAAATGAGAACATTTTCCTGACAGAGTTTAACTTCTATCAACTGTTTTTATTTGAACAAGCACTAAGAAATATAAAAGAAGATTTTCCCCATGGGTATTAAGTATACTTCATTATATAACACCCAAGCAGATCCTTGCCATTTGATTGAAGGATTGTCCGTCACGTGATTGCAAATAAAAGTACTATTGCACGCTAAGTCACTTACCGTGCATTTTTCGTTCCATTCACCGTGCATTTTTCGTTCCATCCGAAAAGTACTATTGCACGGTGCGTAAAACATCACTGCGTGTGCGTGTCTTTGGTAATGCAGCAGTGTTACTGATCTACTTGGATGTTATAAAACAAATAATGAATGTTTTTCATTCGTGCAACAGTGCGAATATTTGCATTCGTTGAAAGATGGAATGTTCCATTCAACTCAGCTCCGCCTCGTTGAATAGAACATTCCATCTTTAAACTCATGAAAATATTTGCACCATTGCACTCATAAACATTCATTATTTGTATACTACTCAATAGAATGGAAAGATATTTAATCACAAGGTCATAATTTTAAGACAATTTGTGTTTTGATTGTTCATTATTATTTAATTAACACAAGACCAAAGGACTTGTTTAGGTCATGAGTTTACACTACAGGCCCAACACTTAAACTACTGGCCCGACACTAAAACTACTGGCCTCAGGCCTCCAGTCCAGTGTAAATTTCGAGCCCTGGTAAAGGTCAAAGGTTAGAATATTGTGCGACAAAGGAGCATGAGATGGCACCTTTAGTTCTGTTTATTACAAACTTATAAACAACATACATGTAGGCCATGTTCAGACAGCAAACTAACGTTAGACCCGATACGGTTTAACTTTACGAGCAGCGGGGGCGGTCGTAAAAAAAAACTACCTTGCATTCAGACAGCTTGAAGTTAAACCTGATATGGTTTATCTTCAGTTTTAAGAGGTCAAACAGCACTGTGACCCAACACAACAACATCCAGTTTATTCGCAAAAGCATGCGCACGGCCCTGTCTGCGTCTATAGTGTATACTGCAAGCACTGGCAGAGTATGAATTTTGCAACTGGTCAGCGGTCATCTGTTGTGAGTTAAACCGGAGGTGGTCATTTTTATTCTGTCCACACACCGAAACCCAAAGTGGTTTAGCGTTAAACCACCCTCGCCGACCGATTTAACTCATTCGGGTTCAACCCATCAACTTGGTTAAGTTTTAAGAGCGTTCAGACACAACAAGTTAAACCCGAATGAGTTATTAAAACTGCCTTAAAACAGGCTTTAGTACTGTGTCTGAACAACCTCACACACAACAATGATAAACAAAAGAAGACAACACCTGTTACTCTCACATGAGTGTCAAAGTGTACCAGCACAAATTGCTTTTTTTTATTAAAATTAACACAGACCGTTAATGGAAACTGTATAAATGCAGGTTGTTCAGACAATGCTGCAAAGTGCCTACATGTACATGTACATGGCAATTTGTTGCTTGTTGGGTACAATGTATCACAAATATACTCAACTGCGGAGCTGCATAACTGATGTGCACAGAGAATGCCAGCATATTAACCCCTACCTGACCAGGGGCCCCCCTTCACAAACAGCAAAAATTGATCTTAACTGTTTATCAACTTATCAAGCTTCATTTCTAAGCAAAGTGTGACTTCACAAGACAAATCACTATTCTAACGATGACTAGAGAAAGCTAGTTGAAACCTTATGGGACCAGTAAAAAATCACTCCGCGGCAGTGGAGTTAATAATGAGAAGTCCCCTCGATCCACAGAAGCAAGCAGTCATCCCGGCTGATTTCCTACCTCCCCCAGGTAGTTAGTTATTAAGAAGGACAGTTCTTTTCCGAACCAAGAGGTCTCCCAAATTCTGAAATCTACTCTGAGGCAGTAGAGTAAAATATAGCAAGACATTTTCTCAAAAAACAAATTTACATAGCCAAGGACAATGTAGACATACACATGGTGTTACTGCAAACCAAAATTCTACATTGATACCTCACCATGCAATGCCTCAAAACCCATCAATACAAATCACTACATGGTGATGATATTGGCAACTCATCTTAAGATAAATCTTAGTATCTCTTCCATGTAATTTAAGTGTTCTGGGCTCTTTTAGGACAAAGCAATTTCTTTATGAGATATCGCCCAACTCACAAGGCCGAAAGGGCACTTCAAGGTGAGGGCTACATGTACATCACTTAACTGATTTGGGCTGTCGACCCAAATCAACTTCCACCAAGGGCACGTTGCCACCTACATGTACTCCTGGGGCTGAAACATGTTTACCCCCAGGCGTCACAGTCCGTAAGGATGTGGGCAAGGGTACATTGTATCATCCACTAGGAGCCTGGTTGGTAGAGCAGAATGCACTACCTTCACAATTAATTATGGTAAAATGTCTTGCTCAAGGACATGGAGTGCCATGACTTGGACCCGAACCCACACTCTGCTGATCAGAAACATCAGCGCTTGAGTCCGGTGTTCTTATCCACTCGGCCAAGACAAGCAACACGTGTATCCTTTGTAAAGTGCTTCTAAGACGTGGCGTGTCGTGGCGGAGTGGATGAGAGCACCAGACTCAAGCTCTGGTGTTTCTGATCAGCAGAGTGTGGGTTCAAGTCCCGACTGTGACACTTGTGTCCTTAAGACACTAACCATGATTGCTTCGTCCTTCGGATGGGACGTAAAGCCGTTGGTCCCGTGTGTTGTGTAACGCACGTGAAAGATCCCAGCGCACTTATCGAAAAGAGGAGGGGTCCGCCCCGGTGTTCCTGGTTTGATTGACTGCATATTGTGCCACAGCACCTTGTAAACCATTACATGGTGCTATGTAAAGGAGTAGGTCTCATACTTCAAACGTAGCCTAAAAAAACCTTGCAGAAAAATATGTAATATTGAAGCACCTTGAGCGTCACTGAGTGACGTACATGTATATGAGCACTACATGTATATAAGAAGCCATTATTATTACTATTATTATTATTAAGACAGTGAACAAGCGCTAGGCCTATATTGTATGTATTCAGTGACTGTAAACTAACTGGATCCATTTTTGTTGTTAAGCAAATTGAGATAGTTTGAACATGTATACAGTACAAACACTGTCTGGTGTCACCTATCCATTGCGTCATTGACAGTCCAATGGGAAAGAACCCATTATTGCAAACATGTAACCGACATGAAAAATGTCTGCAAATCAAAATGAATCTATGTTCGTCACACCGTATGCATCATCACACATGACGCATTGTGTGTCGTGATCAAATTTACTCTTTTTTCAAGGTCAACTTTGAACATTATGTAAACACAGGGCCACCGCTGTAGTAGCCATGGTTTGCCAGAGCTACATTAAGTGAGGAATGTGTCTTTTTTTACCCTGGCCAGGTTTGAATTTCAACATACATTTTTAACATGGACCAATAAACTAGTTTATTGTTTCAACCAAGACTAAGCATTATAACAACTTAGGGTGACCTTTTTTTCAATTAATTCATGTTTTAGTAACAACAAACGTAAATAAACAACAAGCTGGCCATTCTTTCAATTTTCAGACTTTATATTTTTAATCCATTCTTTGACTTCAAAATCTCTGCATAATAAGCTGCTTCATCACAGGCTGGGAAATATGCAAACCACAGAGGTCTTTTAATGGTCTTGTGGATTTCCCCAGTATAAAATTCCAGCTAAAGGTCGGGGCCCAATTTCATAGCGCTGCTTAACAGCCGATTCTGTGCTTACTGCGCGATTTCCATTTCACAGCGCTGCTAACCGTAAGCACACGAAAATGCATGCTAACCTTCCGGTGCTTACTGTATGAAAATGAATGGCGTAACAGTGCGAATCCATGGTAAACGCGCAAGATGGCTGCCTAATTTTCTTGCTAACCTGTGAAATACGCTTATGCTTTAAAGCAAATTTTTCTGCTATGGTAAGCACGAAAATTTGCTTACCGTTAAGCAGCGCTATGAAATTGGGCCCTGTTCTTTGCACAATGAGCTCGGTGTACTGACTGCTGTTCAGGCAATTAGGTGGTTGCATTCTTGACAGCAATTCTTTCATTGTAAATGAACTGCTTACAAAAAGCTGCAACCCAAACAAGCTTTACTGAGCTTAAATAGGTTTAGAACCAGTACTTAAAAAGTCTGTGAACTGTTGGCCTACAGGCCTAACCTATCACTATTATGTATTTAAAATAGAAAGCAGTGTCACTGTCAGGTGACTTGTGGATTATACATGTAGCCTACAAAACATGTACACATTGCACAATGCTCACATTTGGTGCTCCATATGGAGCATGGTGTACCCCTATTGTGTCTTCACTGCTTGGAATCTTAGGAATTCTTTCCAATATTTTAGGGGGGGGGGGGCTACTTCTGTACAAGGTGATAGTAGTGTGTTAAAGTATGGGAACATGGGGGGGTACCATCTGCTCCATACATTCTTGTTATTCTGGTGATGAAACCAAGGATGCGTCATGAAGTAAACTTAATCACTGTAACTGGCAAGTCTGAGGAAACCTGTAAACAAGGGTGCTTGCTACAGTGTATGTGAACAAGAAACACTGACATTTCAAAGCGATCCAAAGGTTTCCATTTGGGGGCAATGTTTTGGGGGCAACGTTATGTGGAATATCAATCAGGCATAAATAACTTTATTTTCATAATTAGCCTAATATATATTCGGTTTGCATAACACCATGTGTATATTATCTACCCTGTGTAGATTTTGTTTTTTGAGAACTTTTCTTGCTATTTATTCTACTGCCTTGGAGTGCATTTCGGAATCGGGAGACTACTTAGTTCTGAAAAGAACTGTCCTGCTTATTAACTACTTTCACTTAGTAGATCAAGGGGATTTCTTGTTATTAACTTCACAGCTGCGGAGTGAGTTCTTATTTGGTCTCAATGTTTCAACTAGCCTGCTCTACATGTGTAGTCATCGTCAGGAGACTGAAACAAACAATTTACACAAAGTAGACAAAATAAAGACAGTAGGGCCAATAAATTATCGGGCTCAACTCCACAAAGAGTTATGAATGATAACCAAAGTGTCTTAAAGTGTCACAAATCACTATGGCAACAATGACAAACTCATCTTTAAGACGAATCCATGTTTTTTTTTTTTTTAAATCCAGTCCTCAGGATTGACTTCACTAACAGTTCACTTTAACATTTATTTACAAGCGTCGTTATTCATTATCCATATGGACTATGTAGTAAGCATGATACTGAACTTGATTAAATTAGGTTGTTTGTAATAATAATAATATAGAGTAATAAACCACAAGGGGAAACTGACTGGGTAAATTTTTAATTATTTTGGATTTGAACAAAGAAGAATTGACTAGAGCGGGACTTGAACCAACGACCTCTGGATTAACGTACCCGCGCTCTAACAACTGAGCTATCCAGCCCTATGTTGGCGGTCTCCCTATTAGTCAATATCTTTGTTCGGGGGTGCCAGTCAGAAGCCATGCAACCGTTAACTGCCATGTAGCCAGGGATCACACCCAAGTTTACGATACAACCTGGGAAGCGGCAGCCACGGGATCACCTTAAGGGGATGCGACTTTTTAATAATAAATATCAAGTAATAAACCACAAGGGAAACTGACTGGGTAATATTTTTAATTAATAATAATAATTATACTTATATAGCGCATTTTACAATAATGTATCGATGCCCTTTACATTAGTGCCCTGGTCATTGGGCCAATAGCATTCCTTTAATCTTTCCCAGCTGCCTGGGGAGTATACAGCCTCGGGCTGCTGTAATGTATGGTGAGGTTATTGCAAACAAGTTGTGATAATCTTAACCCTGCCCTGGATAACCATGGGGGTTACATTCCTTCCATGTTTACATTTTTGTTTACATAATTTACCTTTTCATTGTTGGTTGACTCTACAGGATTCACCTTGTAAGTTTAGACATTACATGTATGCCAAGGGTGATTGATAAGCAGAGGCAAAGGTGCTTCTACTATATACTAGGCTAACAAGTTTGAATAACTACAAGAAGGATGCTACTACGTGTGTATTTAAACAAACCAAGGCAGTGACAATCATATGGGTGGGACTTCAATGGAACTAGGACTGGGTGGGACTACATGTAGGACTGGGTGGGACCTACTCCTAGAACTATTCGGTTCGTTCCTCTATCGTCGTGGAGACGATAGTGGAACGAACCGAATAGTTCTAGGAGTAGGGTGGGACTTAGCCCATCTTGTTTGAGCTGTTAGTGTTATGACTCTCTTTTAACATCGGTCTTTGTCTTATCACATAGTCGCCATTACCACCATGATAAGACCGATGTTAAAAAAAAGCCTCAACAGCCCAACAAGGTGGGCTAGGTTTGAATGGTGTCTAGGTCTGAACCCCACATAGATAGATAGATGTGGATGGGGGGCCTAGTAGTTACAGCATCCTAAATATGAAACATCACACCAACTTTTTTTTAAGAAGATGATGACATCGTCTTCTCTAAAAAAAATATGTATGATCTTTCTCTTAGGATGCAATAATGACTTTAGATATCATCCAAATTGAGATTTTTATAATCGAAGCCCTACTGCATCGTGGTGTCTCTGTTGGTTGGGCGCAATCTTTGAAGATGGCCTGTTTTAAAGTTCACGCAAGCCAATTTTAAAATGTGCTTGGAATTGCACCCAATTTTTAAAGTAAAGTCTGCCCACACAAATAAAAATTGTGTGGCTGAGGTACAAAGTTGACACAGATGGGGTTTCTATTTAAACACTGTTGGCGCGGTTGTTGTCATCGCGAGTCTAGGAAAAAAAAACCCCAAAACAAGCGGGACGCATTTGTCTTTCAAACAAATGTTCAAATTTGTTTTTCTATTTTAACAGAAAGTTTATCAACAAGTTATCTGACACAGGAATCTGCCAGAGTGATTTTCTCATGATTTGAACATTACAGTTCATGAGCAGACTTGTTTTTAACATTCTTCCTAACTTAAGTTTTTGAACGAAAGTATCACTTCAGACAGAAGTTGTAATCCAGCAGAACACTACTTTGAACTTACCCTTTTAACGTTAATTCCCTTCTTGTAGCGTATATTTCCAACAAATGGTGAGAATTATGGCTGAACAACACAGATCGTGTGGTGTTCAAAGTTTGTGCCCCAGCCCAAGCTATCCTGCGCAAATTTTTTAATTATGCAAGGAAACAAAGTTTGAGCCGTCACAAAATGGCACACTGCGCAAATTTTGTAAAAGGACAACATCGAATGTTGTGCCCAACAATGTAAACATCTCCAAGTTTTTTTGAGAAAGAGCCTAACTCTAATTCTGAACTATGTTGCAATTCTACACACACATCACAAACAACGTTCATGTGTCATGATCGATGATGCTGGACTTGTTTATAAATAATGTTAATTTTATGACAAACATGACACTGACTTACGACACCTGGATGTCATTTAATCTATGTAGATCTTGGATTTTACAATAATTTTTACACTCAAAATGTTACATCCACAAAATCACATTCTTACCTCTGTGTTTCTTTCCCGATCCAGCATGAATATGTCAACAAAACACGAAAAAAAGGCAACGATGAAGTAGTCCACGCCCGGTCAAAATTTGACATCTGTTGACAACACAATGAACAGCGCCACCTACTGACTGTTTACTGGCTTGAGAATTATCCATAGATGGCCACATTCGGGGTAAACAACTTTTGCCCGTATTGGAATTAGTATGGCATCCATTTTGCAATGATACAAAACGGATACCTGATAAGGGCTGGTACCATACTAATTTATGGCCAGCGTGTCACACGTGTCAGTGTGTCAAGGGTTATTGGGATGTTGTGTGTACGCGGCGGTTGGAACGTCTGCAACTGTCTCTCTCGGGGTGTACGTGTAGCTTTAAAAACTTCAGTGGAAACACATATTTTGAGCTGTTGACATTTCGATTTAGATCTGCAGTAGTCATGGCCAAGTCCAGTGAAGCTAGGCAGAGAAAGGTTGGCAGCAAAAATGGCTCCAAATCGACGAAAGGTGCTTTGAAAGAAGGTGGGGTTCTTTTCTTTTTTAATGGTTTTAATAAATCTCTTAAAATTTTCTGTTCACCACCGCTGCGCTGATACTGACTGCCTACTGCTGCTGGTTCGATTGTGTGTGAAAAAGCTAAACTTAGTTAAAGACATGGGTTAAGTTGCCCTGGTCTTGGTTTGGCCTTGGTGCTACTGCCCAAAAGTTTCCCTTGGCCAGAGAATAGACTTTATGATTTTCCGATGGATTGGAAGTGCCCTTTTTGCAAAATGCCTTACCCCCGCCCCCCCCCCTTCTTCAGCCTCTCCCACCACACATCTAACTAAGGAGGATCGAGGTAGGGACGAAAATCCAGGCAACTTGCAAACTGTGTTTTGTGTCAATGATTGTAAATGTGAATTTTTTTCACCCTTTCCTTTCATTGTAATCTAGGGTCGGGAACGATTGAGTTGGTGATTTTTTTTTTTTACAATTTTAAAGTTTTTAAAAAAATATGTTTTTAAGAATTTAACTGTCCATGTTATTCTCTAAAACTTAAAATTTAACATTAAGTTTCTTACCATTTATTAATTGTTTTTGTTAGGCAACTAAATAAGTCCACCAAGCTTGCGTACACAACAATTCAAAAGCACTCGAGCCATATTGATATAAAGCTGTAGTTTTGTCCATCATCCTGATCATGTCCATATTTATCCTCCATACCCAAGCTTACAACAACGGAAAGAAAAAAATCAGATCTTTCCAATGATGGTAAACAAAAGTTGCTATTTGATGAATAACATAAACTTTCAGTTTCAACTCAATTTTGAAACTGAAAGTTTGAAATGCCAATTGGAGTGCCGTAGGCTGTGTATAAAAAAAGTGTTGAGTTTGCAACTCACACTGACTGAGGAAACAAAGATCAAGAACTTCAGGATTTATTTGGCTGATCTCATTGATGAATTGATTATGAATGGGAATACAACACATTTTTGTAAATACTTATTTTGCTGTAAACAGTGAAAGTACTATAGAGTTTGTACATGAAAAAAGGCCTTTGAATGAAAGCTTTCTCATTTGTTCAGACAGTAAGAATGTGTGCTTCACCATTGAGTGGTCAAACAATGCAGTTGCCAGCGTTTGTTTATGTCCAAACAATGTGGTTACTGGCAATGGTTGCTTATAAACATGTTTATAAACAAACAGTTCAGTATCAAAACCATGCCTGACTGTATTTTCTTCGTTCTGAACTTTTTTGAAAACTAACAAAATAATGTTGTCATTGTTGAGAATATATCGTTGTTTCAATGACATCCTGACTAAACAAAGTAACAACAAACATTCTCATAAAATGCATCGGAATATTTTGTTCTCTTGCGAGAAAATATGGAACGACGTATTCACTTTGTTGAACCGGCCAAATCTTGGCCCACAGCCAATATTACCAGCAATGGTAGGGTATGCTGGAATGTCAGACTTGCCTTCCATATGCTGAGTACAATGAGAAAAACAATGGTGGTAGTGTATCAACCTCTCATAGACATCGTTTGTATAACAAAATGATGAAGGTCTGGAATCGGGTATTACATAATAACCTCATAAAATAAAGAGATTTTATGCAATGGAATGGAATATTCAAGTCATAACCGTAATCATAGGGCAACTGACATGAACGACCCAACCAAAAGAGGACGTTCTGAAACTGTCCCGAGATGTAAATAAATATCCACTGTTTTTTTTGGTTTGAAAAATGTGTGTGTATAAAGATATTCACCGTCAGCTCTTTTCCTCCAAACCATGGTCTTATTTTTAGAGGGGAGAGCAATGTGTTCTTCTATTTTTTCACAGTATTTTATTTGTAAAAATAATTTTGGGTTGATCCAACTTCAAGACAAATTAGTGATCCCTGGCTATACGTCAGTTACAAGTTGAACCATGTTGGTCTGCTGACTAGCACCCTGAACAAAGATATGTGGCAAAATAGGGAGACTGCTAACGTAGAGTGCCTCCACGTCAATCTTGAGATCGTAGGTTGAAGTCCCACTCTAGTAATTTTTGTTTGTTTGTTCAACCCCAAATTGTTCAAAAATTTACCCGCTCTGTTTCCCTTGCGCTTTATTTACGTGATATAGACCTATTTCTATTTTTTTTTAATCAAAATTTGTTGATTGCGTCATGGAGGTTGAAAATGAAAACAACTTTTGTATAAAGCAGACTTTGGTGAAACCCAGGCTTGCTGTACTACAATGAAGTCAGACGGGCTCCAAGGTTTTTCTGTTTATAGTTTTTTTGGTCATGGAGGTCGCCCATCACAAGGCACAAAACGCCACCCCACTTGAGGTGCGGACTAGACAAAAGAAGTGGAACAAGAAAGCGTAGAGAATGAAGTTAAAAGCAACCCGTTCCCGTTACGCTTGAACTGAACTGGGACAAATTATACACAGCAGAATGAATTCAGTTTTGGGATGCACTCATTTTCCAATGGAGTCGTCAGGGAATTGGGGGAAAAATCACAAGTCTATTTTTTAACCTCGAGTTAAACTGGTGTAAAATGCTATTGTTGATACCCTTCCAAAGCGATTTTTGTCAAAATCCTAAAACATCCACTTGTATGGTGCTAAAACGTGTCTGATATTCATAATATACAAAATGTAGCTATTCATTTCTTCATAGAAAAAAAAAAAGCTCTTTGAGACGCCTTAGGGTGTGATAATGTGCTACTAGAGTTGTCTATTACTATTATTTTTGTTTTATTATGAAATGACATCACATTTCAAACATGTAGGTCTGTACTTTTTTTTGTACAAGAAAGTTTTAGTTCAATCCTGCATTCTGATGATATTCTTCTTCAGTACTCAACAGAATTGAAGGATTTCTGTGGTTGGTCTAAAAGTGAACATTTTAACATCATTTTCTTTTGATAACACAGTGAAGTATTATTGTGCCAATGAAAAACACAAACTACTGGACTTGTCTGGGTTGCTAGTTGACCCTTGGATGTCCAGCCCTGACACTAATAAAAAGAACTGGTGTTTAGGCCTGCCTGTGTTCAGTATTAAGTTTGTGGTGTACCTATTACATAACCAAAGACCTTGGTAAACAGTTTGGTCTGCTTAAATCTGTTATGGCCTTATGTGTGTGGAGGAACTGCCAGGGACTGTCTTTGTTCAAGAGCTGCTTATTATGCAATGTATAGTCTACCCATTGAGGTACCCTGGATGCTTGTTGCCTTGGGTCCCACACCTTTGTGGGTGATATTCATTACACTGTAGCCCTTCCCTTTTACTGCCTGCTGTCTGGGATTATCTGCCCATGATACACTAGTTGTCTGATGTTGAAAGGGTTTTTACAGAATGACTGGCCTTGCCTGGCTCTGGATTGATTTTTATGACAGTCAAATACTACAAACCTAAAATAATTGAAATGTAACATTTATTTTGCTGATAAACTAAGATTAAAGGGGCACATTGCCTTAAAATCTCACAAAGTTTTGCTGTTCAGAATTGCTCCTTAAAAGTGTTGTTGCATAAATTTGCCTCGTGTACCAGCAGTAACATATGGCCCGCCATTTTGTGGAGTTGAAAAGTTGGTTCTACAAAATATTTAACTGTGTTGTGTCATGAAATTGCACAAAAACTAAATTTCAAGGGATATTTAGGTGAATTTTTTTAAATAAAATGTTTATTTTGCATTAGTAACCTTTTTCTCTGAATCAGGAATAAAGATTATTATTTGGTGTTTACCCTTACACATCGGTGTAAGGGTTAAAAATACCTTACCAACTATTTCAAAGCAAGACTTTTTATTGCCCATAGCGCCCAGTCCGAAGACATTGTGTCCCTAGTGTGCTTGCAATGTGAACCAGAAACACCAGGGTAACTAATAACCCCCTACTTTTCCAGGAGAAGTGTTCTGGGTTCTTTTGCATATACGCATTACCAATCCTAGTACATAGGATGTACGGCTTAACAGCACATCTGAAGGATGAAGCTAAGCAATTGGTTAAGTGAGTCGAATTGAATAACAGCAAGGGTTGAATGTCCAAGTACACATGTAGGTGCTGTTCTGATTTGTGCCCTAAATATGTTGTAAGTTTCCTTCCCTACCCCCCCCCCATAAAAAAACCCCAAAACCGGAACAGTATCAAGAGGTGTTCGCGCACATAATGCATGAACACCTAAAAATTTCAATCGTATTTAAAAGTTTTCCCAACTCATTCATTGGAAACTGGAAACTCTGTAATTGAGATGGTAAACTATCTTTTGTCTGCCTCATTCATCTTAATATTGTGACCTTAAAGCAAGGACTTGGCCAGTCTAACTCCCAAGGCCAGAGGAAAGACAGCTTGCCGATGTTACATAATCCATTGGGATGTGCTGAGTGGGCATTAGCTTTTAGGTTTCTGTTGCTTGGAGGCTGGTATGCCCAGAGGACTGTAGATGTTCTGTCCCAACTTGAAAATCGTCCCAACTATAGTTGGGACTGGTCCCAACTTGAGTGTTAAAGTTGGGGCGTCTCAACTATAGTTAGGATCGCCCATAGAGCTTAACAGGATAACCATGATCGATCCTGCGTGGATTGAATTAATGAAATTAAAATATTCTCAAGTACTAGTATAAAGTGTTCTTAATAACTTTATACTTACTATATTGTTTTTAGTTAAATTCATGGGGGTGGTGCTCTGTGTTTACTGTGATCCTAACACTTGACAATAGCCCCAACTTTAACACTCAAGTTGGGACCAGTCCCAACTACAGTAACAGTTGGGACGATTGTCAAGTTGGGGTGGAACATAGACAATGTGACCCGTTACATCAATCGCGCACACCCTCTCTTCTCGTTTTGCTCTATAAAGTGTTGAGAATATTGATCCTGATCCTGATCCTGACCTGCAGTATTTGTACACAGCCCAATGGAAGAAAACATGACATCTAACATGTAATGTCTTGGAGAATACACTGTACAGTGTATGTTTTTTCTCCAAACTTGTTTAGCTGTTATTTTTAATTTTATTTATATAAAGGGAATTTGTCACAAAATTAAAGGGCAATTTCACACTAGTGGGCACAAAAGTGTGACAGGAAACATGGGTTAATAGTCACAACATGAAGTATGTTGTCATGTACTTTTGTCTGTGTACACATTCAAAGGCACATGAAAGAGCGAGTATTCAAGAAACAAGAAGATAAACCTTCATGATTTGTACATGTATCGATGACAGACAATTTTGTTATCATTTGGTAGAACTATACAAAAATTGATTGGCCCAATGTTGTCCAGATACCAATTCTACAGACACTTACGGATAGTTACCAGCCAGAATTGAGAAGGCCCATTCCCTGGCTATTTAATGACATTTTGTGTAAGAAAAAGAGGGGGAAAAAGCTGCAAACATGGACAGAATTTGGTCACAGAAGTGTCGGTCCAATGTTTGTACGTGACTTTTCCCATTGTGATTTCCTATATACGCATATCAATAGCTCAGTTTTACTGCTTACTACTGGCACAATGTTTTGTAATTTTATTAAATTCTTTTGCACTTTCCAGGCCGTCAGGCCCATATGTCTGTCTTTGTTACTTTTTTTTTTTTAATGACATTTTTATTTCTAAAGGTCACAGATTAATTATTTATTGTTGCTATGAGGATCATGAACAGCTTTGAAATGTACAGGACAAGACTGCGACTAAATAATTAACTTTTGTCTCACTCTCCCACGCCTCTCTTATATAGTTATCTTCCAGCCCATCAGTGTGGAATTGCCTATTGTAAAATGTTCCACAAAATACAAGATTTCTCTCCTTATTCATTACACATGGAAGAACAAATAATTGTAAGAATTATTGTTATGATTTTTGAAAGTGGTAAAAATTGAGCAAATCTGGTCATTAGTTTGATAAAAATGTTTGAAGCTGGATATCTGCCTAACTATTATGCGCTTTACTTGGTAACCCTCCGGTCTGCGACCATCGGGAGGATGGGGGTTAGGATTACAGGCTTTGAATTTAATCTTTGAAAGGGCAAGGCCATTTTCATTTTATGAAGGACAGGCTTGGATTTACACATGTACAAGGAGGCCATTTTCTCTGTCGCCCCTGCTGTTGGCCTTGGTGCCCCTTCAAAAGTTTCCCATGGTCTTAACCATTTTCCAATGGAAGTGCCCTTTGCAAAATGAAAATGGCCTTACCCTCTCAACGATGAAATTCCAGGCCTTCAAGGGCACTTCAGAAAATCCCAAAGTCTATTGGAAACCTTTGGAGGAGCACCAAGGCCAAGACCAAGACCAGGGCAACAGAGGCCTTCTGTGTACTGCAGGCCTGTGGTGATTATCGCAGCCAGTGAAACCAGTGATTTCAATTCTAAACATTTGCCTAGCTCGGTGGTCTAGTGGTAAGACATCTGCTCTAGCAATGCAAAGGTCAGGGGTTCGAATCCCACCCAAGTGATTGCCTGTGGATTTTTTTCACAGAGCTCTGAAAAGCACTGAGCACACAGTGCCTAATACACATCGGTGTAAGGGAAAAATCCAAATTAAACTCTCCATCCCCGATGCAAATATTAACATCTATCAATTTGCCTTTATTGTTTTCTTTGATTACAGATAAGAACAGGAACATAAAAACCAGCAAACCAGCGGCGTCTTCATCACCTGTGATCTTCCTGAAGCTGGTGTTATTCGTCCTCATCGCAGCTGCAGCTCTAGCAGCGGCGATTGCTTTGGGTGCTATCAAAATAGAACAACTTCCTGGTAAGTGGCAAAAGTAAACATGGATGAAAAGAAATTGTTATAGATAACGGCAGTGTTCACAGGAAGTAACTACATTCACACTACTTCCCAGGACTCCATTATACAAACATGAGAATCTTGCGGTGTAGACCAAAATTGTCTTTATTCAGTTTTGTGGTCTTTGATTTAAAGGTAGGGTAATAGATTAATTTTTGTCAACGGAATGCAAATTTAAAGGCCAAATTATCCATTACTATACAATAAAAGTAACATGTGAAAGTTCCAGCTGAATACAGTTTCTACTTGTTGAGAAAACAGCAAAAAAACTGTATAGCATTTTCATTGAGAACGTTGAGTCCATCCACGTTTAGTGAGGTGACAAAGGGTACCAACCGCATCTCTTGTCTGCAGCATTTGCAAACGGACACCATGGATTGAGAAATCTGAGAAAAGATTCATGCAAATTGTTTCTCAAATTTAAATGTTTTCGGGTAAAACTTTTTTCACACCATATTAATGTACTTCAAAGGGAATCCTTTCTCAAAATAGTTCATGTACTGTCAACAGCTGCAGTGCTTCTTACCAAATATCATTTTATGTAAGCCTGTGACCTTTCGTTTAATTTACTATCCGTTTAAACGAAACTTTTCTAAACGGTTAACCGTTTAACCGTTTGTCAGCGGCAAGTCAATGTTCTAAAATACACGAACACCAAAGACAATCCTCCATGGTACAAAGAAGTCCCAATGTTTTGACTATTAACGGCCGCCCTCCCAAAGAATTGGCCGCCCTGCTAAAAATAATTGGCCGCCCTGCCAAAAAAAATAAAAACAAATCACGGAACGAAAGCAACTTCGATGGCAGCGCCGAACACTGGTATAAGCTTCCTTTACACAAACTGTTTTTCGCCTGCACTTATACGATCAAACGAGCAGCCGACAAGCCATGCCCGAATTCTAAACCCATTAAAACATTAAAACACGATGCACAACCACATGGTTCTGACTGCCGAGTATCCACCGCACGTGCATCGGCCCGGGCCCCACAACGCACGGTCCACAACAGCAGGGTCCAAAGTCCAAGCTATCCAACACTCCGCACGCTGTGATTGGCCGTTGATGGCTGTTGTAATTACCATATTCATAAGAGAGCTTCGCTAGTCTCCAACGCAGTACACGTTCACGGGCCAAGTAAAGAACTGCCGCACAGTGTGCCGCACGCCTGCAGATTGGTACTTTATACAGCCATGGATAAGGCTATTCAAACAACAACAACTTTACCCAATAGAGGGCGATGCGTGGCAAAGTTCATAGAATTTTCTCAATTTGCGTTGTCGACCGGTCGTTGAATCTCGATGATTTTATTGCAAACGAAGTTCTAAACAACCGATCCTTAAATCACGAATCCAAGAAAATGGTTGCTGATGGAAAATGTATTATTTAGGGCAGAAATTAGGGGATAAGATCGTCAAAAAATGCATTTTTTAAAAACGTTTTTTAATAACGCATTGCCAGCTTTCTAAAAATAATAAAACCCCACACTGTGCGGCATCCTGTGTGTATGTTTTCGGCGCGGCGCAAAAAGCAAAGTGTATAACAAAATTGTATGTTTGAATTAGTTGTAGTAGTTTTACAATAAGGTTGTTTGGACCGAAATGGATGTCAATTATTCTAGTGTCGGGGTCCGGAGATAAAAAGAATCGGGCCATTCAACAGTAGTTGTCGGGCAATTTCAATTAAACTAAATTGTTTCAAGCAGAAAAATACATCGATAAGGCAGCAAAAACGAAAGGCTTATTTTTCATTTTTTCGTTTCGTTTAAACGGTTAGTAATTTACTAAACGGATAGTGATTTTGTAAACGTTTAAACGTTTAAACGTTTAACCGTCACAGGCTTAATTTTATGATCCTAAATTTTTAGAGTATTTACCAATCTATGAGCCTACCTTTACACGGGGCTCCCACAAACAATGAGTGATGACATCAAGGGGTTTTTGCTGTCACTTTGAAAAGCACCAGAGAAGGGTATTCAAAATGATTGTTTTATTACAATTAAAATCTCTCTATCGTCATGTGAACTCAATTTCCTTATTGATTGAACACATTTTAAAAGAATTTCAGCAGAGATCACTTGTTGCCATTTTTTTTTCAAGCTAGTCTTTAACAGTTGTGTTTGTTGAAGTAGTACATGTCTGTATTACATGTCAAAGGCACTATCATTACCAGAAGCTTGGTAAAGGGAGTTGCTGGAATGTATATTTAACCAAACATAAAATTATGATTTAGTTTATATGTTTATTCTGCACAGGAGGTGAGACATTGGCTTTGCTGAAAAAGAATGTGGAATCGGCTGTCCAACCACCTGAGATACAAACTGAACCAGAAACCAAAGATGATGAACTGCAAAGTGAACCAGAAGAACCGCAAATAGAGGAAGAATCTATAGAAGAGGTTGGAGTAGAAGTCGAAGAAGATGTCACAGCGGAGGCAGAGGAAGAACCTGAAGAAGTGGTTGAAGAGGCACCAATTGAACAAGTTGAAGAGCCAGTTGAAGAGGTGAAGGAAGAACCAATTGAAGAGGTTAAAGAAGAACCTATAAAAGAGACAAAAGAAGAACCAATTGAAGAGGTCACCGAAGAACCAGTTGAAGATGTCAAGGAAGAACCCATTGAAGAGACAAAGGAAGAACCCGTTGAAGATGTCAAGGAAGAACCCATTGAAGAGGTCAAAGAAGAACCAATTGAAGAGACCAAAGAAGAACCAGTTGAAGAAGTCAAGGAAGAAGTAACTGAAGAGACCAAAGAAGAGCCCATTGAAGAGGTCGTAGAAGAACCTGTAGAAGAGGTGAAGAAAGAACCAATAGAGGAGGTTAAGGATGAACCTGCTGAAGAGGTTAAAGAAGAACCAGTTGAGGAGGTCAAGGAAGAACCCATTGAAGAGGTTAAGGAAGAACCAACTGAAGAGGTTAAGGAAGAACCCATTGAAGAGGTTAAGGAAGAACCAATTGAAGAGGTTAAAGAAGAACCAATTGAGGAGGTCAAGGAAGAGCCCATTGAAGAGGTTAAGGAAGAACCAGTTGAAGAGGTCGTACAAGAACCTATAGAAGAGGCCAAGGAAGAACCAATTGAAGAAGTTAAGGACAAACCCATTGAGGAAGCCAAGGAAGAACCAACTGAAGAGGCTATAGAAGAACCAATTGAAGAGGTCAAACAAGAACCCATTGAAGAGGCAAAAGAAGATTTAGTTGAAGAGGTCAAGGAAGAACCAACTGAAGAGGCCAAGGAAGAACCAATTGAAGAAGTTAAGGACGAACCCATTGAGGAAGCCAAGGAAGAACCAACTGAAGAGGCTATAGAAGAACCAATCGAAGAGGTTAAAGAAGAACCCATTGAAGAGGCAAAAGAAGAACCAGTTGAAGAGGTTAAGGAAGAACCAATTGAAGAGGTCAAGGAAGAACCCATTGAAGAGGTTAAAGAAGAACCAATTGAGGAGGTCAAGGAAGAACCCATTGAAGGGGTAAAGGAAGAACCAATTGAAGAGACTAAAGAAGAACCAATTGAAGAGGTCAAGGAAGTACCCATTGAAGAGGTTAAGGAAGAACCAATTGAGGAGACTAAAGAAGAACCCATTGAGGAGGTTAAGGAAGAACCAATTGAGGAGACTAAAGAAGAACCCATTGAGGAAGCCAAGGAAGAACCAACTGAAGAGGTAAAGGAAGAACCAATTGAAGAGGCCAAGGAAGAACCAATTGAAAAGGCCAAGGAAGAACCAATTGAAGAGGTCGTAGAAGAACCTATAGAAGAAGCAAAGGAAGAACCAACTGAAGAAGTCAAGGAAGAACCAACTGAAGAGGTAAAAGTGGAACCAATTGAAGAGACCAAGGAAGAACTAATTGAAGAAGTCAAGGAAGAACCAATTGAAGAGGTTAAGGAAGAACCCATTGAAGAAGTCAAGGAAGAACCAATTGAAGAAGTCAAGGAAGAACCAATTGAAGAGGTTAAGGAAGAACCCATTGAAGAAGTCAAGGAAGAACCAATTGAAGAAGTCAAGGAAGAACCAATTGAAGAAGTCCAGGAAGAACCCATTGAAGAGCTAAAGGAAGAGCAAACTGAAGAGATGAAGAAAGAGCAAACCGAAGAGGTGCAGGAAGAACCCATTGAAGATGTAACGGAAGAGGCAGTGGAGGAGGCTAAGGTAGAACAACCTGAAGAGGCAAAAGAAAAACCAGAAGAAGAGACCAAGGAAGAACCCATTGAAGTGGCCAAAGAAGCACAATCAAAGAAGTCCTTCAGTCTAGATGATCTGATTACAGATGCTGACCGTGAAATCATTGAAGATCTTGCAGAAGGAGAAGCTTTATTAGAGCAGGTAAATATTTTGTCATCTTCCCGAGAACAACTTTCCTCAAAATACAGACATTTCAGCTCTTAAATTTTTACCGAGGCAATCGTTTTAGTTGCACTGGCCAGGGCATTTGTATGCAATTTTTACATTTGTAGGAATTGTTTTGCTCTTAACTGAGTGAAATACCAAGTGTTACAAGTAAAAAACAAAAAAACCCGTACAGACAAAATCTTAGTTCTTGATGAATTTATGATGTATTTCATTTTGAATTCACATAATATGAGCAGTGTATGCATGAAGTCAGGGATAAGAAATGTTTGACTTTTATCTAAATTCAGATTGTTTGATGTCTGCCTCATTGGAAAAAATCAGTTTTTTTCTTCAGATATAAAGAAATCTTGCTCTTTGTTCTAGTATGTTCTTCTCTAGTGCTGTGAAGCTCCGTGGAATCTATAACTCAAGGGGATATCAAAAGGTGGAAATGCCATCATTTCAACATACCTCTTAAACTTGGATTGATATTTAGACCTTTTTGTTAACGATACCCCTGCTTTATAATGGTTAAGTGTCGTTTTCTGGGAGTCCTTGGCTTCACAACCAGAATCGGAAGAAAAAATGAAACAAAATACACGGAGTGTTAAGTTGGTATGGATTAACCCAAGAAAACCAATTTTTGTTTTCCAGAAGGAAAGCCAGAAAGCTCTACGGAAGTTTGAGACGCTTCTCGTGAATCATTCAAACAGCCCCCGAGCTCGCTACGGGAGAGCTAGGTCGCTGGATATGCTGTCAGAAGTACGCCGCAGTAACGACATCCTAAATGCGTAAGTAATAGCTCAGGCCTGAAAGTAATAAACCAGAAGGGAAACTGACTGCATAACTTAAATTTGAGGTGAACGTTTGTAATAATAATAATAATGGCTTTTTATATAGCGCTCATATCTGTCACTCAGTGACGCTCAAGGCGCTTCAAAATTCAGTATTTTCCTGCAAGGTATGTGAGGCTTCGTTTGAAGTATGAGACCTACTCCTTTACATAGCACCATGTAATGGTTTACAAGGTGCTGTGGCGCAAAATGCTGCCAATCAAACCAGGAACACCGGGGCGGACCCCTTCTCTTTACGATAAGTGCACTGGGTTCTTTTACGTGCGTTACACAACACACGGGACCAATGGCTTTACGTCCCATCCGAAGGACGAAGCAGTCATGGTTAAGTGTCTTGCTTAAGGACACAAGTGTAATCTAAAAGAAATCAATTTGTATTGTTATTTTTCTTTCTTTGTAACTCAGAGCTATAGTGGCGTACGGAGAGGTGACAAGTGCCAAGGAATGCCCAGATGTACTGAAGAAGCTTGCTCTGTCTCGGCAAGCTAACAGACTCACATTCATGGGTAAGTAACGCTTTGTGTACCTCCCTCATAGCTTCACACTCCTTAAGTCTGGCGTTTTCTAGAAGCAAAGGACTGTGTCCCGATCTGCTGGACCCTACATTGTACATGAACCTATTAACCTGATGATGATTCCACGTTTCTTGTTGTTCATGCCTTTGTAACTTCAAGACTTGACTCATGCAATGCTCTTCTCACTGGACTTCTAGATAGAGAACTTTATAAGATTTGACAGGTTCAAAACTCTGCGGCTGGCCTCGTCTCACTGCTGGCCTCGTCATTTAATGCACATCTGACTTGAACTCCGCTTAAGTTAAACCTCCTCATTTTCAAAGCTCTTCATGGACTTTCTCCAGTACTATATATCTGATCTTATGCAATGCATATATCTATGTTCCTGTTTGTCCTCTTTGTTCTGCTGGCCAATCCTTACTGATGCAAACCACTGTCTCTACAACATTCTATGGTCAAAGAGCCTTCAACTTCATTTGGATTTGGGACGGCTTCTTGCCACAATATCTTGGGGTAGGGGTTAGTTCATGAATTCAATGCACATGGTGTTTACAATGAGTGAATTCTGTTGCTTTTCTTCCAGGTAAAGCAATTCAAGCAGCTAGAATCTTGAGAGAAGGTACCATCCTCTTCCCGATGGATGTCCAGTTGAAGAAAGAACTGGGCGTTGCACTTCTTATTGCAGGGAGAAACACACAGGCGAAACCAATCTTCCAAGAGGTAATACAAAATTACTTCAAATAGATTTGTACTAAACCTCTTCACATAGGAGCAGAATTGTTCTGGTTGGCCTGTGGCAGACATTTTATAATGATTCGTAGCGCCCTCACAGCAAATCATCCTACCCACACTCTAAAATTGTTAAATTTGTTGTTTTACCTTTTAACAACATGGAAGGCTTCATGTAAACACCAAATTTATTCGTCTTTACGCGACCTTGCCTCGTTTAGACAAACGGGTGGGGACTGATTATTTGGATTGACACTGCAAAGCGTCCAATAATTATCCATAATGGACGAGTGCCTGTCTAATATTAAATTGTGCAGCGTAAATACATGGCAAATCAATAGATGACACATGACCCGTGTTCCTTCCACCAATCAATGACAATGTTCTCTTTGTGTGGTATATTTTAGTAATTTATTTACAATGTTGGGAATGACTGCTGCAGAAATCAGCCATAAAAATATTTATCAAAGCATCGGACTTTTAAAACACTATGAAATGTTGATGATTGCATTTGCGACATTTATTCTCCTTTCAACAGGTTTTGAAGTTGAAACCCTCTGATGGATTTGCAAAGGTCCATGTTGGCTTCATACTCAAGGCAGAGAACAACTTCAAGGAGGCTATTCCATTGTTGACAGAGGGTATAGCATCAGGAGAGCAGGGTACAAATGAGGGGAAATATTACGTCCATCTGGGAGATGCCCTGTTCAGAGAAGGACAAACTGAAGAGGTAACTTTTTGTTTCACTTTGAGTCTCTTACATTTTTTCAGGAATGTTTTTTTTAGTTGGTTTAATTTAAATAAATTATGTCAGTCATGTGATTTCTGAGGCTTTTGCTGATTTCAATGTTTCCTTAACTCTTTCATTATGCAATTTAACGTGCAGCTGTGATGGAAGTTTATTTGGTTTTACAACTGAGCATCGACATGTCCAACGACGAGTTGACGATGTACATTTGAGGGGGGAAACTTTGCCCTATCTCCCCAGTCAACTCCGTACACTTGACTCCTTACAGATCTGCAAAAGCCAGCTTGAGACTCATTCTTTTGAATCTGGGTTTGAACAAAGAAAAATTGACTGGAAAGGGACTTCGTCCATTGCACTTGTCATCCCAGAATTCTGTGAACTTGTCTGTCTTACATTTTTCCTTCACTTTGCAAAGCGCCTTGGAATATAGAATGATGGTGCTCTACAAATGCCTGGTGATTGATTGATTGATTGTTTGATTGATTGATTGGTTGATTGATTGATTGATTGATTGATTGATTGATTGATTGATTGATTGATTGATTGATTGATTGATTGATGATTGATTGATTGATTGATGTAAGTCTTATTTGTATTATTTTAAATATTGTTGTAACCCTTCCCTGGGTAGATGTTCCTTTTGGAATAAAACTAGAAATCGCAATCGTTATTTAACACAGGCTTACAAGGTATTTGATGCTGGTGCTGAGAAGGGTCATTTTACATCTCGTTATCAACGCTCGATCTACAACGTCAACCCTCTCACTGCTCAACCATGGTGGACTACTCAAGAAGCTCAGTTTGTTGATGCTGCTAAGGTAATTTATGTTTATTTTTTACAAATATTTTGTATGATGTCGCCTAACATCACAAGGCCGGACGGCCACTTCAAGGTGATGGCTACGCTTAACTGATTTGAGCTGCCCCAACCAACTGTCACCAGGGGCATGTTGCTACCTACTCCTGGGGCTGAAACAGGGTTACCCCCTTTCACACCTCTAGGCAAATAGGACCATTTTTTTCAGAGCCTATGTCATTCAGAATACCTCAAGTTGGAAGTCAACAATCCCTAGGTCACAATTGGGCAACATTTGTTCACTGTACCCCTTTTACTGGGCTCTCAAATCTGTCTAATACAGAATATTTTGATGGCCTACGAAGTATTATTTACTGTTTTCTCCCTATTTCAGGGATGTGATTTCTCCGTTTTAAACCGGAATTCTGTTTTTTTTTTTGCCCTAAAAAAAAGAAATTCCGTTTTTTTTTTTGCCCCCCCCCCAAAAAAAGATTTTTTTATTTATTTATTTTTTTTAAAAGATCAAATTCATAAAAAAATGAAGATAAAACCATATAATAACGCCCAGATTGCAGAGTAGGGCTTTTAAAACCAAAGGTAAATGTTAATATTGGGCTTCATGCTCGCAAGTTTTCGAGCTCGCATGCTTTTGCTCTTTGCCCTCAGAGTTCAGGTTTTTTTCTCAACAGCCTATCACATCCCTGCTATTTAGTGGTATGCACCCCTAAGCATTAAGTTTGTCGGATGAACTAGGATAATGTTTGTGTCTGATGAAATACTTCCTTTCCCCTATCTTTTTCTTTGCACTCATTTCGTAACATATCTGCTATAATTTTTCATTTGATCAGAAACTTGAACAAAACTGGGAAACCATTCGGGATGAGGGACTGACTGTACTAGACAAGGAGACGGAGTCCTTTCTACCAGAAGATGAAAACTTAAGGAACACGGGAGAATGGAATATTTTTTTAATGTATCGGCAAGGTGAGGATGTTGAACCAATAATCACTTTACTCTCTGCTACTCTCTACCTGTATAAGACATTTATACATCCCCTAATGGAGTACTGTTGTCACATTTGGGGCGGAGCTTCTGCCTGTCATTTATCTTTACTAGACAGAGTGCAGAAGTGTATTGTTAAATGTTGTTTGTGAAGGGTTGGGATCAACGCTACAACCTCTTTCCCACCGTAGGTCTGTAGCCAGCCTCTGTCTTTTCCACAGATATTTTCATGGTATATTATATGTTGGTCATTTTTTGAGGAGTCGTGTCCAGGAACATCTATTATAGTTTTTACTTGTTCTCTTTCAGGTAAAAAGGTTGAAAGCAACTGTGAGAAGACGCCCAAAACATGTGCAATAATTGACAGCATTACACAATCTAGTGGATGTAAAAGAGGACAGGTAGGTTTGCGTTTTTATTCGAGAGGTTTTGCAAGCGCTCACGTTGGATGCGCATCAGATTTGTTTCATGATCATAGAGTTATGTCTCAGGCCTAGGTCAGATTGCACATACACGCTGACATCAGTCTTGCAAGCAAAACAAATCCAAAAACATTTCGTATTCGTTCTTGTTACAATAGAGAATTTGATTGAATGATATTTTTGTTTAACTGTTCATTTTCAGAAAGAAAGTTTCCAGCAAACACGGCAAAAAAGAGACCCTGTTTACCTTGGAGACCCTCTTTAACTTGTCAGATTGTCTCATTTTTACAAGATATAAATCAGGCATGAGAATCTTCCGGATTTTTCCGGATTTCCGGATTTTTCACTTCAAAATATGTGGTCTCCGAGTTCAATGTGAATTTGATATAAAAATCGGGGGGTGAGTTGTTGGGGTATACATTTGGATCTCGCTAATCCCTCTTCTTGGTCTTGAAATTCGGAGTTTACTCATTTACCTTGACACGCTTCTTCGTAATAAATTGCCGCCCGGCAGCGGCCGGCCCAATATGTGTTGATTTGTTTCTTCCATGTGCAGCGCGTTCATGTGTAGACTTCTTTCAGTCTTTCCCCACTTCATTCATGGTACGGTTTGACCGTACATGTTATACAATTGTTTACTGTTGCAGCAAAGGAACATGTGTGGAGACATTAAAAAGTCTACTGACAACAACGCGCGGTGTTTTGGATGCGCGCGCATCGTTAGACTTTTTTTACCAGTCGTCAGTAGCACCTTCTTAGGTTTAAGTGCTGTTTCTTCGATACGTTTAATGTGTTTTACGGCTGGAGATATTTTTATGCGTTGAACTATGACCAGGAAGAAACTTCGAGACGCGATGCATGAGTGTGCGACACACGTGTGGGGAGATTCGTCAACGTTTGACGTCTCACATTATTTTTCCAAAATGCTATGGTTTATAAACTGTCGGGATCTTGGAGAAAGGTGTTTGGAGAACAAGTTTCAATGGCCAAAGGGGGAGAACACTTAACACAATTATTCACTATCACAGGTAAAAAGACCCCCCAAAAATCAAAATTTGTAACAAAACTTTTGTCAAAAGTATGACGGCTCCGTTCATAATCATTTATTTTCGTGGAAGTAAGTTCCGAATATCATTTTATTTTGAGCCTTTTAAGACAAAATACGTCTAGCACTGTTATGATTTCATCGTTTTTACAAGTATTGTCCTCCTATTAATATATCCTCGATCCTACACATGGTCCCTAATGTAGAGGGGCTCACTGAGTGCGACGCTGACGCCTGGGTAAACTTGCCCAAATTCCGGACACGCAAAAATTCTGGACTTGCCCAAAATCCGGACATGCAATTTGTAGCGTTAAATTTTTCCGGATTTTTTGTCATCGTATATTCTCATGCCTGTATAAATGGTCTGCTTTTTTATTTAGTCGTGCAGCGAGACTCATTTTCTCTGTCAATTGCTCTGTGGATGCTACTTCTTTAATTTCCAAACTTCACTGGTTACCCATCAAGAAGCGTCTATCTTTCAAACTTCTCCTCCTGGTTTACAAGTGCTTGCGCGGTATTTGTCCTCCTGACTTATCTGATTTACTCACTTTGTATCAACCAGGCAGAGTGGGACTCCGATCTTCTGACGATAAACTTCTTCTGTCTATTCCTACTGGTTCAAAATCTCTCGGAGACAGATCCTTTTCTATAGCTGGTCCCAAACTGTGGAACTCTATCCCCATCAACATTAGGGCCCAATTTCATACAGCTGCTTAAGCACAAAAAGTAGCTAAGCACAACAAAATTATGCTTACCAGAATAAGGTTACCAACCAAACTACCATGTCACATGTACAATTTTTGACTGGCATCTGGCTCATTTCTGCTAAGCAGACAATTGTTAAAGTAGCTCTATGAAATTGGGCCCAGGAATGCTCCTTCTATCGCCATTTTCAGGAAACGCCTTAAAAAAAAATTGTTCTCGTAACCCCAGTCTTTGCATCTTTGTTCTCTCGTCTTATTTTGTACAGCGCTTTGATTTTTTTGTAAAGGTGCTTTATAAATACCTATTATTATTATTATTTTCTAATATTTTGTTTTTGTGCGTAGGTGAAGTTTTCTGTGATGCAACCTGGAACTCACGTTTGGCCACATTGCGGTCCGACCAACTGCCGCTTACGAGGCCATCTTGGTTTGGTTGTTCCGGACAACGCCAGGATTAGAGTGGCTCAAGAAACAAGGTAAGTCAGACATCAGGGCCAAATTTCATTAAAGATGTTAAGCAGAAAATTCTGCTTAGCAAACTTCTGTACTTAGCAAGAAATGAGCGGGGTACCAGTGGCACTAATGTTAACTTTATGGAATGTTGGTTGGTCACCTGTTTCTGCTTAGCAAGATTTTCCTGTGCTTAGCAAGTGATTCTGTGGGGATTGGCGTGTCGAGACCGAGCGATTAAGAGCAAGTAATGCTGTAGGTCTCGTGTGTTGTGTAATGCATGTTAAGGATCCCAGCTACACTTATTGCTAGGAGAAGGGTTTGCCCTGGTGTTTCTGGCAGTGGCTGCTGAATGCACCGAAGCACCTTGTAAACCATTATAAGGTTCTACATAAATTGGTCTAATATTTTAAAAGAAAATCAAAACCTGTCTTAAAATGTTTCTTTTTGTTCAAGCACCTTGAGTACCTTATTGGTAGATACGTGCGCTATATAAAGATTATATATTGTTATAATTATGATTATTATTATTATTATTGCTTGGTTTCTTTCAGAAATAAAAACTTCACATTCTTAAGGAGGAGGCTGAATTGAGTTTTATTTTTACAGTATTAAGAAAAGTAAAAAAAATAAACAGGAAAATAGACAAGCGCTAGAGAATTAAAATATTGTTTACCAAAATACATAAATGAGTGAGAAAAAAAACATTAAAAAATCTACAGCCAGACGACAGATATAATATTTATTATTGTTATTATTGGAATAAGGGGTGGGTGAAGTGCTTTGAAGGCATTTTGAATAAATAATAATAATATATTGTATTTGTATAGCGCCTACTACAGGCCAGCCTCTAAGCGCTTAACATTCAGTATTTCCTGCAAGGTATTTGGGGCTACGTTTGAAGTATGAGACCTACTCCTTTACATAGCACCTTGTAATGGTTTACAAGGTGCTGTGGCGCAATATGCAGCCGATCAAACCAGGAACACCGGGGCGGACCCCTTCTCTTTTCGATAAGTGCACTGGGTTCTTTTTCGTGCATTACACAACACACGGGACCAACGGCTTTACGTCCCATCCGAAGGACGAAGCAATCATGGTTAAGTGTCTTGCTTAAGGACACAGGTGTCACGACCGGGGCTCGAACCCACACTCTGCTGATCAGAAACACCAGAGCTTGAGTCCAGTGATCTTATCCACTCGGCCACGACACGCCATAAATAAGTGATAATTTCTTTGGAATTGCGCTGCATAAGAGCCATCATGTTTTTTAAAATTTCTCCTCAGAACATGGGAGGAAGGGAAGCTGATGATCTTTGACGACTCCTTCGAGCATGAAGTATGGCAAGACGGTCAATCGATACGACTTATCCTCATCATTGATTTGTGGCACCCAGACTTGACGGAGTCCCAACGCCAGACGCTAACAGCAATCTAGCATCTCTAGAATAGCAAGTGCAGTTTTCACCCAGCAGTAGAGAGTCTGTTTCCTTTGTGTTTGTAAGTCACTCGTACGTTTGTTTGAGTTTTATTTGGATCGTCGCTGAAGTGGTCACCGTCTTGAGTTAATCTGCAAGTGCGATTAAAATTTACTCGGGAATGTTAAAGTCACTGCACCCCTGTTTTTGGCATTTTAAGGTCTTTTATGTATTCATGTAGCATTGACAATTGGGATGATCGACTTTTGGTTTAGGGGTCAAGGTTTCTTGAAGATGGTTTAGGATTAATAGATAACTGTGGGGCTTGAAGCTTGTGTTTGTCTCCCACAATGTGCTGGTTGAAAACAAGAGGAACCCATAAGACCTATGTGCAATTCCATCAAGTCAGGAACAACTGTCAACAAGTTGTTCAAACTTATTACAAAAGTCCAGCTTCAAATCCATTTTTGCAACTGTTCCTGTTACAATCCAAAACGAAACAGAGCAAAAAAACAGGATCTTACTTTGCCTCTTAAGATAATTCTCTATAGACCATGTGACCTGTGACATCACATGTTTACAAAAGAGCCATGTAGCCTGGACTCCCTGCAGGCATGATTTGTACACAGCTCAATGGAAGAAAACATGAAATTATATAATGTATGGAAACCGCACGGTCTGATTTTTTTTATAAACTTTTGATTTGATGGAAGTTGGCCAGCTCGTTATGACAGGCAACGTATAATTTCCCATATGACCAGTGTAGTATCTTGCCTGCCAGAAAGGCCCTGGAATGTACAAGGTCACTCTTTTTTGTAAACACATGTTGCACTGTCTAAAAGATTAGCTGTTATCGCGTTGGAATTGCACAACTATCCGTTTTACTTGCTCTCTGACTGAACTCAGTTGAAAAACCACAAAAGCATTCGCATGCTACTTACGCAATTTTGTTTAATTTGGGGATGAACAAAGAAAATTGGCTAGAATGGGATTTGAACTTGGCTGCTATTGGAAAGTTGGTGTGATCCCTGGTTATGAGGGGGAGTTGCTGGTTGAATAGCTGGTGACTGGCACCCCTGAACAAAGATATTGACAAAATAGGAAGCCTGCTAACATTAGGGCTTTATAACTCAGTTGGTATATGTAAATAAGGAGGTCACAGGTTCAAATCTTGTTCTAGTCAGTTTTTCTTTGTCCACCCAAAAATTGAATTAAACTTACCCAGTCAGCTTCCCTTGTAGTTTATAACAATTTTATTTAAACAGACTACCTAAACGTTCTATCAGTACACCCTTGGTAGTACGGGTAACCCCTAACACTCCAGCCCAAGGTTAAAGTTCCTAATGAATTTTACATTTCGTGACAATTTTTTCATTTTCAAAGATGTTTAAAAAAAAATTTTTTTGTGTGCATTCATAAGAACAGGCTTTTCTCAGCCAACGTGCTTCCCGCAATTGTACAGAGTCTATTTTTTTAAAATAAATTCTTGTTGCCTTTTATTCAAGTGTGCTAAGTAGTAACTTTAGTGTAGTTTAGATTTTGGGCATCAACAATTTGCATTTATTTAACATTATCTCCATAGAGAAAGATACATTTTTCTTTTCAGTAAGCCATCCACGTTTGAGTAGTTGGACGTTCCAAGAAACCAAAGTTTTATTTTGTTTTTTTTTGTAGCTTTGTAAACAGTGCCTTTATGATTGTTTCGTAAGTTTGTTTACTGTTAAGAGACACTCTTTAACCAGTTCGCTTTGGAGGACACGATAACACGCAGAACTCTTCTGCAACAGACAGCGGAGGTCTTTATAAACTGGGCCCAATTTCATAGAACTGCCTAAGCAGAAAATAATGCTTAACAATTTCCTGCTAAGCAGAAATGAGCAGGATACCAGTCACAAATTGTACACGTGACATGGTAGTTTGGCTGGTAACCTTATTCTGGTAAGCAAAATTTTATTGTGCTTAGCAAATTTTTGTGCTTAAGCAGCTCTATGAAATTGGGCCCTGGCATGCGAGTTTCTCTGTTTCTGATTGCTCGTACACACAGGCAACTGTTTCACAGAGTCCGTTTGGTCATGGTTCAATGGTCTCAGGCAAAAGGCGCTTCAAACAATGAACGGAATAACTCTTTGCATGGATTTGTGCATAATGCCTTTATTGAAGACCTGGGCCCAATTTCATAGAGCTGCTTAAGCAGAAAATATTGCTTAAAAACTTTCTGCTAAGCAGAAATGAGCAGGATACCAGTCATAAATTGTACTTGTGGTATGCTGGTTTGGCTGGTAACCTTATTCTGGTAAGCAAGTTACTTTTTATGCTTAATAAGCAGCTCTATGAAATTGGGCCCTGTTCCTTTTACTTACCAGCCAAGATTTTGTAAAGACTGATTATACTGCATTGTCTTGAGACCTTTCATCTGTCTCCTAGATGCTGACTGTTCAACCAGGCGTGGGTTGATGATTAGCCGTTACATAACAGCTTTCCAACGGTCTGATTGTGCTTCCATGACAATACAAAAAAACGGGCCATTAAAATCTGTAAATATCATTAAGGAAATGTCTCTAAGTGGGTGTCCATATTGAGTTTCATTGACAAAACAAAATATTAATAAAAAAGTAGCGTTTTGCTTGAATATAATTTCGCACAGGTAACGAGAAAAGGATTTTAATCCCAAAGCGAACTGGTTAAACTAATTGGTCTCACTATGAATTGTTATGTAACCTTCTTGGCTTGTAGGGTGATTGTTCTGGACCATCTGAACAGACAGCCCATACAGCAGGGTAAACAAAGAAGCAAACATTCTATTGTTTTTATTTACAGCTTATACTTACAGGGTTGGACATCATGAACAAATCAAAAACATTTGTTACTTAAATTTTACTAACAGGGTTGACAAAAGAGTCTTTTTTGAGGTAAACGTCTGGTGCCTGGTCTGGTATGTACAATAGGAAATATCCACCACCAAAATGGGTACCAGTCTTTTTCAGACAAGAGCCTCAGTGTGAATCTCGTTAATGTGTGTGTCGAAAAAATACAATGGTTGTTTCTTAGAAATGAAATACCATAATATTTACTTCTTGTAACTAAACAACATTAAAAAGTAATATTTTGTTAAGATAAAACATTTACTAACTTATACTTACTGCTTAGCATTTACTTACCATAAGCGGCTTAAAAAGGCTACACTCGTACCTTTTGAAATTGCTGCTGAAACTGTCACAGTGCATGAACATGGTATCCATGCTGCACTGACTTGGTTTAAACAATATGTGTGAAGAGGCATTTAACTTTTGAAATAATTTTTTCAACTTTTTAATCACCACCTGGGCCCAATTTTATGAAGCTCTTAAGCAGAAAATTCTGCTGAGTAAATTTCTTTACTAAGCAAGAAATGAGCGGGGTACCAGTGGCAACAATGTAAACTTTATGGAATGTTGGCTGGTAACCTTTTTTTGTGCTTATGAAATTGGGCCCTGGTTCCTCCGATCAGGATGTTTGGCGTGAAACCAAGGTTTTTGCCTCTCATACACTAAATTGCTTTGTTGAGATGTAGAACAAAGAGCCATTCCAACAGCTTTTTTTCTACATACTGGACCTTTTTGGAACTCCTTACCTGGTGCATGTTTCCCTCCATCCTACAATCTTGACTGTTTTAAGAGGAATATCAATTCCTATCTTTCATCTCCCCCGAGTTATTTTCATTTACAAATAATCTTCTTGTAGCCCCCCTTACCAAGAGTGGCTTTTAGCCTTGTTTGAGGCAAACTTGTATTAAAAATAATAATACACAACTTTTTTAAAAAACCATCCTGTTATGCAGAGACTTGTTTTTCATATTTTCCAGCAAGTCATTTTCTCCCCCCCCCCCAAAAAAAAGTATTATTTATTTAGTTTAAAATTCCAAAAACTATTTTTCTAGTAGAACACTATATTGGTAATGTTTGTGGAACCATCCCAAACTTTCTCCTGGTTTTGTCTTAATTTCCACTCACACTGTAGCCTCCAAATCTTTCCCTTTGGTTTTGAATGAATTTTTATAGGCTTTGTACAACACAGCCAAACAACAGAACAAGTAAACTTCTTTACAATCCAAACATTTTTGTGTTCACTAAAGTGCTAAAAGATGTTGACGAGTGTGTGAACATTCCCAGTAAACTAGGGATGATTTAAAGGAAGGGTTTTTTTTTCTATGGTAGCGGACTTAAAAAAAAAATACCAACCAGTCTTTTCATTTTGTATTTCAGCTGCACAAGTCTTCCAGATTTTAGGTATGAGAACTTAAATGAATTTCCATAATGTAAATTGACCTTTTATACTTCTAATATCAAATTTGTGAAAGTCTTTTTCAACATATTCAACTTGTCTTTAAACAAAAGTGTCAACAATGGGAGACTTTGGAATGCCAGGTGGCAGCAGACTTACCAGGTAAATTTCCATTGTTTATGTAGTTCAGAGCATGTGCACATTACCGAGAACGATGGATTTATCTGGTAAGTCTGCTGCCACCTAGTGTCCAAAAAGTTCCTTATTGTTATGTACAACAGGCCTGGAATTACATGGCCGTTAAACCGTTTCTGCAAAGTGAAGTTATTTTTATCAGCTTTATTTTTACAAACTGCAAAACCACTTTGTCAATCATTAAAAGAGTTTCAACACTACTTTTGTAAAGTATTTATGCCTTTTGACTTCTTTCAAACACATTTTCTCACAAGCAGCTTTACGTTGTTGAATCTTTTTTGTAAGATTCAAAATCTACATCTTGTTGTTGTTTTATCAAATAATGGACTTTTGAATGACCCAAAAGGAAATGTCCACCCACTTTATGGAATGTTGTCATAACTGACAATTTAAGTATTGTTGATCATTTGTTTTAGAGGAGTGCATTCATTCCAATCTTCAAGCTTTCTAAAAAACATTTTCAAACATTATTTCCTTTCACACTATATTTACTTACTACATTTTCAACAAGTGAATACCAAATACTTATCTAGTTAATCTTCCATCTGCCAGTTTTTGGACACTGTAGGAGTACACTGTTTGGGTTGGGTCTAGGCCTATATACCTTTCTATTGTTGATAAATAAATCGCTGGTTGGCCGATCTGTAGCAAAACATTCCATCATGTTAATGGATGTTGTGACCTAATTCAACATTTCTGCAATTGTTTCAATTTAAAACAAATGCATCCCATGATTGGTTGCTTTGTTACCAACAAATTCAACACTATTTTAAAAATACTTGGATAACATTGTTACAAACTGGCTATCTGTTTTTTCTTTGCATTCATGGCTTTCCATAGTTTTCCAACCTGGGTCGGCAAAAACTTAGGCTGTGACGCTGCAACAGAAAGGTCTATACAATCAAATTTACCCAAACTAAAATAGCACCCTATTAGTATGTCCACCATCTCTCAAAATGGCTGACTTGAACTCAAATCATGTCTTGTAATTTATACTTAAATGAAAAGTCTATTTGATTGACTCTGGATACTGTATACAATGTTAGTGGATTACTTCAACATTGAGTTTATTTTGTGCTATTAAAGAGGGTCTCCAAGTTCGAATGCGGTTTTGTGATGCACTCATTTTTCAATAGATATAGCCCTTAATGAAAATGGGGCAACATTTACATGCTAAAATGGTGTAATATGTCATTTTATTTGATACTCTTTCGAAGCAAAATGTGAAACGTTACATCATCGGACATCAATAACAAACAGGTCCTCCAAAGAGGAACTTTTGAGCCAGTCCAAAGGTCAAATTCAATGCCATTTTGACTGAATATTATCAACATTCAGGAATATACTGAAAATTCTCTGTACACAAATTTACAGACTATATATCCAGGGATGTGATTTCTCCGTTTTTAACCGGAATTCCGTTTTTTTGCCCTTAAAAAAGAAGAAATTCCGTTTGTTTTTGCCCCCCCCCCCCAAAAAAAGTTTTTTTTTTTTTTTCTTCTTTTCTAAAGATCAAATTCATACAAAAATGAAGATAAAACCATATAATAACGCCCAGATTGCAGAGTAGGGCTTTTAAAACCAAAGATAAATGTTAATATTGGGCTTCATGCTCGCAAGTTTTCGAGCTCGCATGCTTTTAATTCGCTCTTTGCGCTCAGAGTTCAGGTTTTTTTTCTCAACAGCCTATCACATCCCTGTATATCTGAAATGTAACATCATCAAAACATTTTGTTTTTTAATACTAAAATTACTCCTGGGTGGTATCAAACACAGTGGCATTTTTACACCATTTTAGCGTGAGGTTAGAGACTCAATGTTTTCCTTTTTTTCATAATGACTCTATCTATCGGAAAATGAGTGCATCACAAAACTGAATTTGACCTTGGAGCCACTCCTTAACCAGTTATAATTATCCGTCCTAAACAATGCGGTTCTTGTAACAGTAATGAAGTAAGGTGCATTTCAGAAACGAATAAAGTGGATTAACTAAATTTGCAAGTATTCTAGTTGAAGCAAAAACTAAAGGAAAGCGAAATTGTAAAATGGTACATGATTGTTGGTTTTTAACAAAGAATGATATTCATCATACTGTAATTGTAAAGAGAGGGTATACAAAAGTTAATGTCCACACAATGTTACTTAGTAAGGAGCACTGTAGAGCTGTTATAAAACATTGTTAGTAAGGAGCACTGTAGAGCTGTTATAAAACATTGTTAGTAAGGAGCACTGTAGAGCTGTTGTTATAAAACATTGTTAGAAACGACCCTTTTGAAGTAATGTAGTTTTAGAGAAAGAGGTAATTTTTCACCCAAAAATTTGAATGTGAAAGAGACTTCAGGCATAAAGCCTTTCTCATGGCATCTGAAAGCACACGATTCTATAAAACAAGGGTGTTTTTTTCTTTCATTATTTTCTTGCAACTTTATGACCAATTGAGCCCAAATCTTCACAGGTTTGTTATTTTATGCATATGTTGGGATACACCAAGTGAGGGTACTGGTCTTTGACAATTACCAAAAGTACCTTAAAGGACAATTCTGAAAAGATAAAGCAGAACTTTTAAATTGCTGGTATTTTTTTTCTTCATTTGGTATGTTTTTTAAAATTGCTATTACAACATTTGAGGTGCCTTATTTTCAAAAATTCATGGAAGCTAACAGTTTCTACTTATTTTTGGGGGGGAAAATGTCTTTGAACCATTTTTTAAAAGTTTACATTTTTGATTAGAAAGAAGGTGTCATTTTATACAAATGTAATTTGGTGCAAAATTTTCACTTGGATATAAACTTAGAATTTACCACAGTGTACAGGGTTTGCCGGTTACTTTTTCAGTGACTGGCCAGTAGGACCAGTTAGCTTGTCATTTCACTGGTCCATTGGCTTTTTCACTAGTCCGTATTTCAAATGAAATAGGGATGCTTTTCAACACTGAACTAGCTAGCACCATTTGGAGTGAATATTGACTGGTCCTCGGGTGTTTTAACTGGTAATTGGCCAGTGAACCACTGATAGCGGAGAATGCTGCTGGTTCAGTCATCCAATTCTTATTCAAATCTGTGTAACCAAATGGAGGCTAAAGGACAAGTTTTCCATTTTAATGGAATAATGCCTGTGGATAAACAAAGGAGGACATTTTGAAAGATTCAGCTTAACCCTAAAATTTGTAATCAAAATGAAGCTAGCTTGATTGTCTTCCAGTCAAACAAGAAAGTTAGTCTGGACCTTCTTGATGAAATGAAGATTATAACTAATATTGTCAATTGGTATACAGGGAACCTTTCTTTATCTTAAGTTTACATTATCTGTTTTTGTGAAAATGGCAATATCTTACCAAGGCTTTTTTTAGGGCCTTTTCGAAAACACATCTTTGGCTCTGGTTTAGGCTCTGCCATTTAATTTAAAACTGTATGCATCTTTGGTACTGGGCTTCAAATGGAGCCTGATAGCCAAATCCGTGGTTTTGAAAAGGCACTCACTCAGTAAGATGTGAGTGACAATAACGACAGATTTTTGTAGTTATTACATGAACTAATTGTGTGCTCAAATTTAATTTCATTTTAAAAGTTTCATTGCATTCATTTCACAAATAATTTTATCAATTTTAAAAGCAGCCATTGCGATAATAATAATAGTCTAGTCTTGATTAACAGCCATTGGACAATGAGAATACTGAATTTAAATCATGCTAAGAAATTATTGGATTGTTTTAATTTAATAGTAAGTATAGTTGAGGCTCGCCCATTGCAAAATGAGCTGTATTGCGCAAACCACCCAAATTATAGCTTGTTAATTGGAATGTTTGTCTCTTGAATAATTCATAATGATGTACTAATGTAACTGTGTAATTGGTTGACCAATAACATTATTCATATTTTCATATTAGCATATTTGAATATTAATTAGTTATCATCACACTGTTTGTTATTATGAATGAACTAGTCCAATCGGAATTTGTACATTACAATAAATTAAATTTTGTTGTTACGTTATTTTAATGATTTATTTTAATGAACTAATCTTTCAAGAGGGACAAGTAAACAATACTTTACATTGTATTTTCCTAAATAAAAAAAAAGAGTGAACTGATTCCAGATTTGTTGGTACTGTATTTTGTTAAAGGTGTTATAAGGTTTTGGTAAGGATTGATAACATATGTAACTGTTTGATTTTAGTCTGAAAGCTTAATGATTAGGAAGTTCATACTAGAACCATTTTACTCTGTGAAATTTTTCCTCTGAAATGAAATCATATTCAAGAAAGTTGTATTTGAAAACCTAAAAAGTAACGCAACAACTGATTTCGATTGTAACAACCAAAATTAAGGACAATGTGTTACCGTGCTGAAAATCGTGTATGGTTTTTCACTATTTTCTCCCAACTCACACAACGGATTAAGCAAAAATTTTCACAGGTTTGTTATTTCACGTATAGAAATGGTTGATCACACAAAACATGAACACTGTCTGCAACTATTTTGTCAGCTCTACCAATCCTGTATAGTACCTAAGGTTGTCTGCCATTTGGCAAAGAGACTCATCGGCAAATCCTGATGTCCCATTGGTGGATTATTGTCCACCATTGATGGATTCTTGTCCACCATTGGTTAATAACGGGCGGTTTCCAGACTAGGGGCTGTAGCTGGAGCATTGGATGTTCTCAGCACAAATTTATGTATGCCCAATTCCTCATCACACTATGATACCAGGGATGAAGTTGTATGCAAATGGGGGGGGGGGGGAAGAAAATTTGATAACTTCCTCTTGATGTGGTAATGAAGCTCCCTGAATGTACATATTGTTCCATTTTATAGTTTTACAGACTCTACATCATTTCAAATAGACATCGGAAAGTCTGGCACAAAAAATGTCATGACCGTGATTCGAACCCACACCCTGATGACTTAACCACCACAACTTGAATTCGGCCATGACACCCTGTATATCGCTGGTCGTGTCTGAATTGGCGGCTACAGCCGTGCTGAGAGGGGGGGGGGGGGACCATATAATTTCATCCCTGGTATCATAGTGTGATGAGTAATTGGGCCAACATAAATTTGTAAACAAAAACCAGTCTGAAGTTTTTACCAATTAAACATGAAGAAGACTGCTGTTTTCCCTATCAACCCCTTTGTGACAATCACAGTTTCCATTAATCTATTCCAACCAGATTGTGTTTCGCTGGTCAGTGCCAGCTCTCTGCCAAACTTCATAGAAAATAATGCTTAGCAAGTTTCTGCCCAGTAAAAATGTGCAGGATACCAGTCAGTGTTGGTACATGTGACATGGTAATTTTTCTGGTAACCTTAATCTTGTGAGCACAATTTTTATTTTAAATACAATGCCAGATATGGGACAGGTGGTTACTCCTCCCAATGTTCCTGTATTTTAATACACTACTTTCCTCTTGTACAGAAGTACCCCGCCCCTAAAATCCTCTGAAGAATTCCTGAAATTCCAAGCACACAATGAAGACACAATGGGGATGGATCATACACCCACATCGAGCACCAACATGTTAGGCAGCCCTATGAAATTGGACCATGTGCCACGCGCTACATGGCTCTTTGGGCACAATCGGCATTGAGGCTTAAGAACTGGGTGAGGTTTGAAGCCTGTAGCTAGCAGATAAATAATGGTAAGTGTTGTGCCACCGAAAGATTAAATCAAATTCTAACAAGGGGTTAAGGCCTTTGGTACCCGTTCAGACTTGTTTCCATTATGTGGGCACGTTTGCTTTCATAGTACCTCAGCTCAAAATGAAAATGAACTATTCCGAAAAACAGGTGTTTTCCTTTAGGCATGTTAGGATACTTGTTTTAAGGCAAATCAGTGTGTTTTACATCGAGCTGGATTTATCGTTGAATGTTTGGTTTGGTTTGATTTGATTACAATCCATTAAAAACAAGCAAATAAACAAACAAACACAAACGGAAAACGTCATGCTATCCAAAAGGCAATTCGTAGTGCCAGTGCAGGGTAAAAAACAATCCAAATCCAAGTTTGGAACAGTAAACACAACTTGTGTAATGTTGGAATTAAATGTCCAGTCTGGTTTCAAATGAAAGCAGGGGTTTGCAAAAATGAATGTTCCCAAATATTGTCGATTTTTAGAAGGGATTTCTTATTTACCGAACTTTGAAGGAAAGCCGAACAGCAGACGACGCAACTTTTACCAATCGTCCCATTAGACCGTTAGATGTAAAAGCCCGCCACCAACGTTTTATTTTTCCATCTCAAACTAATTAAAGCTGGTATCCTAGAAGCAAACGTTCCAGTACACGTATTACAGGATACCAATGCGGGGATTAAACCCCCGTGTAAAAGAATGTTGGCAGAGTATTAGTCTGGTTCCCTGCTTCGAAATAAACGTATTCCTACATATTATGTCTTGGCGTTCAGACTTCAAAATTATTGATTTCCGAAACGTTTTTTCTGACGGAAAGTGTGAGTTTTAA
Organism: Pisaster brevispinus; assembly: GCA_023634235.1. Classification (NCBI taxonomy): domain Eukaryota; kingdom Metazoa; phylum Echinodermata; class Asteroidea; order Forcipulatida; family Asteriidae; genus Pisaster; species Pisaster brevispinus. Next base: position 2,689,757 of record JAMKCF010000020.1, read on the forward strand.
TTGCTGCTGTTATTTTCGAGTATTTCCGATGTAAAATATGTTGCTGCTCAGGATGGATACACTGTTCACGTAGGTATACATATAATTTTGATTAAATACGCAACTAAAAACCCTTCTAAAGTTAACGGAAACACATTTTCCATTAAGTGTGTGTGCAAACAAAATTTGGGATTCGATTTTGTTGTAAACACTAAAAAAACAGGCGATAGTTGTTCTCTGGTGCTGACCTCTGGCTCTGACCGGTTTTTTTCTTCAGCCGGGTCTGCAAAGTCAAAGTGGACTTAATTCCACCAGATTTGTTTTTTTAAGTGTTGGTTAAATAATTTACAATTACAGGAAGGGAAGTATTAATTTCGGAGGTGTTAATTTGTAGTTTCTCATCTGCTGAAATGTTCAAACGTGCGGCCGCGGTGGCCGGTGGACTCAGCTAGCATTCCCACTGCATTGCAGTGTGCAACTGCAAGTTTTTCTATGAATCAACTATGTTGATGTTTTGCAAAACTGTGCCACCCACGAGTGGGTGGGTGGTACTCTTAGAAGTTTGTTAGAGGTTCCTTCCGCTATCGTCTCCACTCCACGAATGGTGGAGATGTTAGTGGAACGATAGTTCTACAGTACTTTTTTACTAGTATTTTTTAGGAACTTAGGTCACTGGAGTAGGTTAGGTGTGTCATAACTGAAAATGGAATTTCACTTTACAATTAAAATAGTAGTAGAGAAAAAAGAAAGAAATTTAAGGTGGAAAATGCCAGGGTGTGTGTTATAAAACAGACTAGACACTGACAGACGATCTGGAGAAGAGAGTTTTTTCCCCCTTCATTTTTGTTTTCATTGATTGTTTGTGCTGTCCATTGTTACTTCGGATGGTCAACCTTGTTTCAGCAGTAGCCGGACCTGTGTGCCCAATGCTAGATCATGGCAAAACTTTCCTCAGCTACAAAGTTGCATGCTGGAAGACGGGAAAAGCCATTGAAAACTCCAGAGCTGGGAGTGGGAAAACATTGTTCTAAAATCTGCTTTATTTGTGGCTTTCACTTTGTTCTTCAGTGTAGGGTATAGGCCTAGTCTGTCGTTTGAAATATTTAATAAAAACAAAATATGGGCTGGGGTGTGTTGTTGGTCCAATTAAATTTGAAAAAAAGTTTGAAATTTGTAAACATTGTTTAACTCTGAATGGTCCCTAAATTTCAATCTAAACCAAAGAATTGGTAAGATGACCTTCAGCTTTATATTATTTTGGTAAATATTCAAAAATTTGTCAAAGTTAATGCCAAGTGGAAGTCGGATTCGACACCTTGTTTAATCCTTATTTTTAAACTAGATTTTTAGACTGCATCATTTTAGTTTGCATTTTACGCTTATTAAAATTTGTCTGTTTTTGTATTTCAGGAAACATGTTACGTTACCCTAAACTGGACTCACTAATGCAGCCAGCGTGATCTGATTTCCCTTCACCTTGTGAAAAAACTGTCCTTTCATGAGAAATGGCGTCAAGTTACGGAAATAGTTCAAGAAACTCATCGAGCAGTTCCGCTCTGAGTTGCAAAGGATCCTCAAACACACCTGAGATTTTACCCGTTGGACAGTACAATTCAAAGAAGGTAAGTGTTTTAGATTCAAACCAGCCCAGAACCGTTTTCAAAATTCATTTGAGTTCTTTTTATACTGCTCTCCTTAGATTATTAAGGAGAGCTATTGGACTCCTCAGAGTCAAACTTCACACATTAGTCTAAAATAAGTGAAACACAGTTTTATAAAATCTGACAGTTCACACTGTTGAGAAAATGGAATTAGCTGATTGCCAACTGCTTACCAACCAAAATGACCTGTGGTATAAATGCAAAAATAAGGGAAAACAAACTTGTTTGCATGATCTGACAACGTACCACAGGGGCGTTGCATCCAAACAGGGCCCAATTTCATAAAGCTGTTGAGCAGAAAATTCTGTTTAGCAAATTTGTTTCCTCAGCAAGAAATGAGCAGGGGTACCAGTGGCAACAATGTAAACCTTATGGAATGTTGGCTGGTAAACTGTTTCTGCTAAGCAAGATTTTCCTGTGCTTAGCAAGTTTTTGTGCTTACAGGCTTTAGGAAGTTGGGCCCTGGGGTGGATTTCACAAAGAGTTAAGACTAGTATTATCTCGAGTTAGGACGAGTTACTCGTCCTAACTTAGGACTAGCCTTAAGTTTTTAATAACTCCTAGGATTAGTCCTAAGTTAGGACTATCTTTGTGAAATCGGCCCAGGTCCCTCAAGCAAACAAACTTTTATCAATTAACCGCACTTTTAGATCCAACAATCGTTGAAAAAATTACAAAGCAAACTCTCTTTAATTTAAAACCTATGGGAAAAAAACTTGTCAGCAAGGACTGATATTGTACCACAGGGGCGTTGCAACCAAACAGGTCCGAAGAAAAACCCCACATTTTTTCAGCCCAGTTCAACCACTGAGGTGTGCTCAAGGGGTGCCCTGTTTATTGTTAACAGCTTAAATGGACTGTTTGGATCGTCCCCAACTAATGGACCACAATGGACTGAATGGTTTGATTGTTACCCAGGATTTGCACATCATTAAACTGGTCATTAAACTATTCCCAATCCAGCCATTGGGTGTATGTGGCTTTGAGATGCTTGAGTAGACTGCATGGCCAAACCCATGCTTTGTATGAGGCTGCATAAATGTAAAAGAACCCAGAACATTTATCCTTGAAGAGTAGGGGTTAACCCAGTGTTTCTGGTTCACATAGCAATCACCCTTGTCTACAGGTTTTCTCAGGCTTGCCAGCTACAGTTGTTAAGTTCACTTATGAGGCATCCTTGGTTTCATTACCAAAATATATAATAATAATGTTGAAACAACCGATTCGCCTCTAGAGTCAACTCTAGTCAAAACTTTCTGATGTACAATGTTAATGGTAGCGATCATAACCAGTTTATTGGTGACATGAATTTGCATGCTTTCACTCAAAAATACACATTTTTAATATTATTATTTCAGAAAGAGAAGAAATTATTCAGCATTTGTATTACATAGGTTTCACAGTTTTTAGTAGCCCACAGGATTTGTTGAAAAGTGGTGTGTACTAACTGCAGGTACTAGTCCACAGAAGTTTTTACTTGACATTGTAATGTGCACAGGGCAAGTGTTAAAGGCGAGCCCCTCCCCCTCCCCCTCCTCCAACCAACCCTCAAAAATGGGTTTGCAGGACTGATGCTTTGTTTTTGAAAGGGCAGGGGCACCAAGGCGTTGTTATCCTTGCTAAAGGGCACCTCTGGGAGGAAATTGTAATCTCTATTGGAACATTTCAAGGGGCACCAAGGCAATGACTTCTGTGAGTTTGCTTTATTTATAACTCATGAAAACCAAAGGGAACTAAAGTGTCAAACACAACAAAAATGTTTACGTGATAAGTAGTTTAGTTAGAAACTTTCAATTGCATTTATCATAAACAAGAAAATTGTTTTGATAGAGACCTAACTCTTGTCAGTGATACACTCGGAAATGTGTTCTAAGCATGAGATCTGACAGTGATAAAATCTGCAATACTTTCACATTGTCACTTTCACTGTGTCACAACCCACTTCTATCCAGCCATGCACACCATCTGTGTCACCTTTCATTGTATCACGCAGTATGCAGCCTTTCAGATAAAAATCACTCCCGACAATAGAATCACAATAAACTTGAACCAAGGCTATTCGTACAATAGAAATTGCTTCATCCAACTGGAAATTTTCTAAATATTATACTGACATTCCGCACGGCTTTGTTAATACCGCTCCCCTATTTTGGGACCAGTCTGTTGGCAGTTGTTGTTTCCACATACTAGGTTTGAATCGAAATTTCTGGATATTTTGACAGATAAAGTCACGCCTCAGAACTTTAAGTTAATGGTTGAATAACAATGAATTGCCTGTTCTGAAGGTTATAAAATCTAGTTTGCTGGAAAGATGCCGTCTATTTTTTTAAAACTATATTTTTAGTTTTTACCCTACACTGATGTGTGATATGCACTGTATAGGCCATAGTCAGTTACTTTATTTCTTTAGTGAAAAAAACAAACACATTCTTTATTCCCGAATGCAATTTATTTTAAAAAGTAATCCTTTACTCTCTAGGCCCACTTGCCCAACCTCAATCTTCCGCTACCATCCAGTCTATGGTCACTCAACATAAAAATGTTTGCACTTGGTTAAGACTTTGCATTCCTGGTCCAGTGATGAGCAGATGTGCAATTGCTATTTGGGCCTACAGCCCTCAATAATCCTCCGCTACCCTCCACTCTATGGTCTCTCAAGATCAACATGTTTGGACTTGGATACGATTGGTATGCCTGACCCAGTCTTGTTATTTGGGCCTACAGCCCTCAATCCTCCACTATACATGTACCCTCCACTCTATGGTCACTCAAGACCAACATGTTTGGACTTCCATAAGATTGGTATACCTGGCCCAGTGGTAAGTGGTTATTTTAAAAGCCTACAGCCCTTAGTCCTCCACAATCAGGATTCCTGAACAGGATTTTGGGAGGATTAGTGTGTAGTTAGAAAACAGAGGAGGCCTTAATAGCCCCTAGCCAGTGTCAAGAAATACAGGGGTTTCTATTGCAGCTGCAGAGTCAACACATTGCCGATCCAATACATGTACATGTATGCCACTGTAAAGGATGTAATTTGTTTGTTGTGTCAGTAAATTTAAAAACTAGTACTTTCGTTATATGAGATGGAGGGTGCCTACATTGTAGGTCAGAGCTAAAGCCTAAGCCTTGGTTTTGACAGTGGCCTGTACATGTGCATGATATCACAGTAACCAAGATTAAGCTTCTCATTTTTAGTCTGTCCACCTTAAAAACAGGCTGCCCAAAAAAGACACCCAGGCACCCCTCTGGCTTACACCATTTGCCCCAGTCGCAATACCAGTGAAAAAAAACCCAGTCAGTACATGTACATGTACATTGTTATGTCAGCAAATACAAATTGCACACAAAATATAAAACTGAAACTCATATCAATTGACTCACACTGTGTGACCCTCTCTCAGGCTTCAGTGGCATTTGTTCAGGTATGAAATTCCACAGGGTTCATTGACTTTTTAGCCCATAAAAATGTTCATGTGCATTTTATAGGCCTAGACCTTTAATATTGCTAAAATATGGTATCATGTACATGTAGATCCCCATACAAAATGACATTACAGTCTTCATTTTGGTATTAGGCCCTACAGGTACATGTAGCTTTCATCACAATTTGGGGGGATGCTCCATACAAAGTGTTTCATGTAGTACGTAGAAATGTAGGTCAGTGAGTGCCTTCCCGTGTACATCTTTGTATGTTGTAAGTTACCTGCAAGTTCAGTGTTATCGTTTCCTAATCGTAGTGCTCACTGAAGTGTAAAATATGTATGGTATTTAACCTAATCCAGGTACACCATGTTTGTTTGATTTTATTACGTTTTGCTTTGTAATTTTTTACTTTAGCTGCAATCAAAACAAGTTAAGGAAGATTAACTTAACAGTTACATGTAGGTCAAAAACTCAAAACCTCTATCCACTGAGTAAATGCCTTGATTTTCAGTATACTAGAGGATACAATGAAACATAAATTGTGTTTGTTTCTCTCTTTATTGCTCTACATTTCAAAGAATGACAAGTGTGCAATGCCAGCCCTGGAATTTCATCTACATGTTACATATTAGAGGGCAAGGCCATTTTCGTTATTGCAAAGGGCACATCTATTGGCAAAAAGTCTGGATGGTATACCTGTATACTGTACATTTGAAGGGGCACCAAGGTGAAGATTAAGGCCCAATTTTATAGAGCTGCTTAGCAAAAATATTAGCAAACTTTGCACAACACATGCTTACAATGTACCATGATAAGGTTACTAGCTAAAGTACCATGTCATGTGAACCATCTGTGACTCGTATCCTGCTTATTTTTGCTTAGCAGAAACTTTTTAAGCAATACTTGCTGGTTAAGCAGCTCAATGAAATTGGGCTACGGTCAAAAGAGGACAAGAGCAAAAGAGCTCTGGTACATGATGTTTACATTGTTTACGAAAATTGCATTGTATTGCAACTTATGTACACCTCAGTAAGCCACATTGCAAGTTTCATTTGAATAGCGTCTGGTGCAATGACTTGCTTAGTCACAAGTTACTGCTTAAGTTTGAATTCCTCAGACTACAGAGACAGTTGCTACAGTATGTCAAATGATTCAGGGCAAGCTTTTGCATAGCAACCTCCAGATGAGCAAAACCTGGAACCATTAGGCCTTTATTCAAAATTTGGCTTGGGTGTTGGCTGTCTCTTCTATGTAAAGCCTGGTTCATACACTGGATACCATGTACTTCCTGCGAAGCAAATTTGGTACGCCACAGCTCTGTTTTCGCTGGGTTTTTGCAGGAGTTGAGCACATCTCAACTCATCCGAATTGTCCGTTGGGAATTTGTGGCGCATTCGCAGCAAGTATGAACCGGGCTTTATGCAAAAGCTTGCCCCGAATTATATGACATACATCAGTCTGTATCTGAGTAATTCAAATTTATGCATTAAGTTGGGACGTAGCAAGTCAGTGTACCAGACATTATTCAACTCCCAAATGGCTTCTGCATTTATAAAGGCAGTGTTTTTCTTACACAGTGGTCTGCTGGCCAATGTTGAAATTCTCTCGAATGGAGCCAGCTGGCACATGTTCAATGATTTCCAAAGCTATCCATAAATAGATTGTTCATGTGACTTCAAAATCAAGTATATACGAGTGACATACAGTAGTTAAAGAGGGACCCCAAGGTCAAACACAGTTTTGTGATGCACTCATTTCCCAATAGATACAGTACTAGCACGGATAGAGTCCTCATGAAAGTGCGGCAAAAAATCACAAGTCTCTAATCTCATGTTTTTTAAAATGATTCATATTTTCCACTCTGGGAACATGTCTTGTACATATAACAATAATTTTGCATTTATTCTTCCAAGAAATTATCTTTTGGTCCATTCCATTTGCATGACATTATGCTGGTACTTGTGTCAAACAAGTCGACCCCGATCAATGTGTATTAAATAAACCTGCATTATGCTGGATACCAGTACAATGCAGTAGTACGTAGAAGGAGACAACGGCTGCTGTTTGTCGGTTGTCAAAAACACCCACACATTTATGTCTGGTTGATTATCAGGCAGTGTTTGTGCACTTATTACTGTGTGAACGTCCGTATAAAATTGTACGGGAAATACAGTAGTCTTGTCATTGTTGTAATAGTTGAGTGTGAAACGAAAGCAAGAAATAATTGCTTGATTTCACATCTTATGAGTTGGCAGTGTACATTTTTTACCATAACGTTTTCAAATTAATTTTCTTAGAACATACATGTAAGGCCTACCCCAAAACTTCAAAAAAATTTGTTACGTTTCGACTAGTTTATCTAGAACTGGTGAGCTACTCAAAATGTAACAAAAAAAAGTTTTTGGCTGTGTTCTTAGAAAATGAATTTGAAAGTTGAATGCTCACCAGCCTGGTGAACGTCTTTCATGAGTTTACCATTGTAGAGTGATTTGTATTGTGACATCACACTTTGCTTAGCAATTAAGATTGATTTGCAGTTAAGACTAATCTTGTATACATGTAGCTCTTGGTGAAATTGGCCCCTAGAATTTCACTGTTGAGAGGGCAAGGCCATTTTCATTTTGCAAAGGGCACTTTGAGTGTGGTACTTTTGCAATTGCCTCCAATGCCCCTGGTCATTGCCTTGGTGCCACTTAAAATGTTCCAATAGAAAACTTCAGTTTCCTTTTAAAACCAAGGAGAAATGCCTTGGTGCCTTTGATCTTTCAAAAACAAAGCTTCTTCAGGCCTGCACTTCCAATTGGAAAATCTTAAAGTCCATAGGAAACTGTTGAATAGACACCAAGGCCAAGACCAGAGCAACAGTGTCCAGGGCAACAGAGGCCATGCTTCAATGGCCCCTGTGTATTTCCAAGGTCCAATTTCATAGAGCTGCTTAGCCCGAAAATTTTACGCTACATTTTTTCTGCTAAGCAAAAACAAACAGGATACCAGTTACATTTGGTATACGTAACATGGTAGTTTAGCTGGTAACCTTTGTGGTAAACATAATTTTGCAGTCCTTCTGATTTGAGGCGTGCGATCGCACCCGCACGCCATCGCACGCCTAAAAGCTTCCTCAGGCGTGCGAAAAATCACACGCCTGATCCCTCCATAACGCACGCCTTGGCAAACATTTACAGCGTCATCATACTTCATAATTTGTAAATTAAAATGACGTTGTAAAATTAATTGTTTATTATTTTCAAAATCCTTCAAAATTTTGGCGATAAAGTCCCTAGTCTTGATATTTACTAGCCGCGATCGTTCATTTCAGTAAACGAACGTTAAAACACGCATGCACATTGTTAGTCTGGCTCTCTCCTCCATGTTCCATACCACAATACGTAGGCGAGTAGGGAAACACACAACTCGATTTTCCAGGGGTTAGAAGACGTGCGGTGGCGTCTAATCACGACCTCCTTCCGGTGATATATTATACAAAATGTTAACCTCGTACTCATAAACACATCGCTCTCGCCGCACAATTTTCCCTAATGTGGTCCGATCGTTCGACCGATCGTTCAATGGAAAATGTATTGCAAAAGAAGCTTTAAATAAGCGATCCTTTATTCACGAATCCATTAAAAATGATTGTTGATGAAAAAAGTATTATTTTGTAGGCAAAATAGACCCCCATGGTATTATTAAGGGCAGAAATTAGGGGATAAGATCGTTCAAAAACGCAAGTTTGCGAATTTCACTTCCATTTTATTTTTAAATTTTTTTTTATTATTTTTTTTTTTTAGCTTCGACAATTGTATGCACTTTTGAGTGTTTAGATAAATAAGTGTATGGGAGATTTTGTTGATAAAGTGTCCAGTGTACAACCAATTGTACCTTCACAAGATCCCTTGCCATGTCGTTTTAAGTACATCACTACCCGCTGTTTAGTTTTAAGAAAACCGACTTTAAATTGACCAGCCAGTACCACAAAAATCACACGCCTAGAAGAATCCAGGTGTGCTTTTTTCACACACCTGGAATTTTCAAATCAGAAGGACTGATTTTGTTTTGCTTTTAGCAGGCTATGAAATTGGGCTGAGTGATGAAGTTACCTCTCATGAATTTGTACACAAATTAAAACCAGCTGCTGAGCTGTCAAAGGTTGTATTTTTAGACTTACTGTAATTGCACATTAATTATGCAGACCACCGATACTTGAAGGCATTTAATAAAGTGGAATACACGTGTACATTAAACGCATAATAGGTCTATACCTTGGAGGGTTTTCATGTCAATATTTAATCATGCTCAGAGGTTATTCAGAGTTATTGCCGTTCAAAGTCCATGAGATCAATTTGAGAAATTAAAAATCTATCGTGTTCCTGTACAAGTTACACACCAGTGTTTTTCGTGCCCAAGGTTTTAGCCAGGATTTGGTAAAAGGGTGTCAAAATTTACAAACTGGGTGTCCATATTGTTCACTTACAATACATGTGCATGTTTCAAATGATATAAAACAGGGTGTCCAAATTTAAAACAGGGTGTCCAAAAGACCACCCAGACACCCCTCTGGCTAACTATGCTCCTGCCCATTTAGTGACAACCTTGCTAATTATTATTTTTTTGCCAATACCAACACCTCACTGTGAAGATTTGCTGTGAAGGAAATCCTAATAAATTTTTAACAATTTTGTGTCATGTAAGAACATTTTTCCTGACGTGAATCAAAAATTAAAATTTGTGTAATCTATGGATGCGATAGTACAGGGATCACCTTAAGGGGATGTAACTTGTTAAAATTTGATTATCAAGTAGGCCCCTAATGACTTAGCATCCGATTATTTCAGAAAATGCCTAATTCTAAGGTTCTAGTCTAAAAAAACTAAATAATAAAAATAAACAAGGGGTGTTTGGCTGAAGCCCGAACACATTATAATAAAAACAAAAGAAAGAGAATCTTGTACATAATGTATGTTGTCATCGCTGCTACATACATGTACATGTAGGCCTAATACTTTGGTACGTCAGTTATAATGTAAATTTGTATTGGCCGGTACCCGTCAACTTAATAACGCTCAGGGCGATAATTCTGCAATAACAAGCACATTGGAATGGAAATGGAAGCAAATTCTAAGCAAGATTAAGTTCACATACAGTCCAAAGTTATGTCCCACATGATGTGTTGATGTGTTTTGTTTGCAAAGTATGTTTACATGTTGTCAGTGTTTTTTTATGTTAAATTTAAATACTTTTGAATTACATGTACCACAGTTTTCTTATAGATGTTGTTAATTTGCACAGTAATTCATTTACTTAGTACATGTGTGTCAGTGGGACTGGCAGATTTAATCACACAATTGTCTGGAGAAATTATAAGAATGGGTTCTTTGACAATTGTTAACAATTTATGTAGCCTACTGTACTGTCTTCTTGCAAAAGAATTCCTGATGTGGTCTTCTCAACTTAGCAGATTGGTTATTGACCAATCTTGATCTATTATAAAAAGAAACTGCAATGTTATGACTGAACATCTAATTATAGCACTTAGTCTGGTCCTGGAGTCTCACACTAACTCCACTGCTCAAGTCTAGCATCCCGTACATTGTCTAGCCCATGGCTCACTGTGTAATCAGTGTCAAAGGTCATCTCATAGGTTATTTGACAGCTAACTGAAAAGGGCGCCACTCCAACCCTTTCTAGTCACCCATTGTCAATAAGAGGGTTATAAGTCTATTCACAACCGTCCCACCGTGGCACACTAGTAGTCCCCCACTGCCCATCTATGCACAGCCATCCATATTCAAACAACCCATACACGGTTGACTGACGAGTGTGGAACACAAACTGCAATATTTCTGGATCTAATTACGGTGTAATTTCCTGGGCTGTACATCTTGGGAAGATCTTGGGATACTCGGTGAACCTGTGGATGGATTTTTAGAGCTTGTTGATGGAGTGGAAAGAGTGAATTTTTGTGTCAGTATGGACAAGGCTGATAAGGTATGGTGGTAGTTGTCATAACATAATGTACGGTTGGATGTTTATTTTACAAAGGGTACAAAACTGAATATTTGTGTTTGTTGAACTTGATAGTAGAGTGACCTTGTTGGACATACATGTAATGACAACATATTTATTTGTCTGTACAATGTATTGATTCAGTGAAAGTTTCATGTGTAATTTGCTATAATAAATTATAATTACACTACAATATGGTACTCCATTATTACAACAACTAAATGTAGGCCTACATGTATTACAGTGTATTAGTCATTATAATATCCACTGTATACTGGATGGGTTGTATCTTTTGGGATATTGTGCATGTGGATTAGCAGAGTTTTGTTGTTCACATATTACATTTTCGTGAGACCATAGAGCAAGGAACGACACTGTGTAGACAGTCTGTTGTCCATGTGATGCAAGATGTAGATCTAGACTAAATTGTTAAAAGGTATAGCACAGGGATGCCAGTTGAGTTTTCCAGCTTTTTCATATTTTGCTCAAATGAATCCGGCGCTCCGTCTTTCATCAGGTCAGGAAATACATGCAATGTCTTACTGTGCATGCTTGGATACATGTAGTCTTGGTTCATACAAGGCGCTTATAAAAAATTGTCAAGGCAAATTGTGTCGTGAGTAAATTTTACAGAAAGAGGGCGTATTCTCACATTGAATGTTGTGAAGCATCTGCTAGCATTCTATGATTCTTGAATATTGAAGTGCATGCAAAGCAATGTACTATGTAGATTTACATTGTAGACTAGCCCAGTGCTTGACAATAATTACGAAATCTGTACTTAAAAAAATGTTTTAGGGTGATATTGTGTAAACTTGTGCATTATAAACTGTACAGTATACATTATTTTACACTTTGCTGAATCATTGACATAATGATGTACTTTACCTTTATGCTGGAGTGTACAGTGTACAGTTACAGTGTACACGTGATTGCTGTTACAGTCATTATTGGTGGTGTGTAATTTGTCACTAGAGTACCCACATCCACCTGATCAATGTTATTGTTGTAGACAGTGTAATCCACATGTGTACCAATTATCTTTCATGTGGCCTACAACACATGTAGTACTGGGTATAGGATAAGCCTTCATATTATCACCAACAACTTGGAGGTCACTGGGTGAAGAGTTGGGACACAAAACATGAAGGCCCTACATTGTATGGTCTGTGGAAGAGTACATGTAAATAAATGTTGTAAATTACATTGTACATGTACATGTTGAGTTCATAGTGTTAGCCAGAGGGGTGTCTGGGTGTCTTTTGGACCCCCAGTTTTTAATTTGGACACCCTGCTTTTATGTATATGTATTGTGAGTGAACAATTTGGACGTTACACAGTTTTAAACGTCCAGCAAATTTGAACACCCTTTACCACATCCTGGCTAAAACCTTGGTTGAGTTGTGTAGTGCAAAGCTCCATCTTGGGGTAAAATTCCACAAGATCGCAGGGCTTGTACATATTTCATGTAGTACATGTATGTACATGTACACGTTCTTTATGTACATTTTGGCTCGAAATGATTATTGGATCAGAATTTATTTTACAAGACCAGAATCTTAATAAGAAAGAGATCTCTACAAAGTTAAACATGTAAATTGTTGTTATTTGAACAATCAGTTATCGAATATATCTCAATTTTCTTATGGATAAGTTTATTATGATATCCAACTGCACTGCTAGACTCAGAATCAACATTTGAACATCATTTCTTTCTGTTACAAAGATACAGTATGACACAGTGAGGTATAGAGTTAAATTCCATTGCAAAGCACACTGGTCTTGTCCTTTCATGAGTTTACTGGCCAAGGGCCAAAATCACTGGCCTCGGGCCTCAGAGGTCCAGTGTCAAATTCAAGCCCTGCAGTGTACACGTACTAACAGTTACATGTACATGTATTAAAAATCTTGTGAGCTGTTTTTTTTTTGCACTAGGAATCTGACGTTACTTTCCATAATACGGAAGTGATGCATGGAACTTACATTACATACATGTAGTGGTTGGAGTACATTAATTTAGCAGCATTAAAATCCATTTTGAGATCAATAATAAAATAACAAACATGCAATCAAGTCTGTATTACAAGGAATCAAATGACCCAAGGTCTCTACACAACAATGATGTACATATGTAGATCAGGGCTCGCCCTTAACACTAGCCCGGGATACATCATGTACATTGTCTAGTAACAACTGCTATGGGCTAGTAAACACCCCTTCTAAACTTTCCCTGTGGGTTACTGAAAAACTGCGCAACCTACTTGTTTATAATGCTCATATTTTCTCCTGTTCAAATGTGAATAAGGAACTTTGAACATGATACATGTAGCTTATTTTTGAGTTTGTGAATGTAACTTTAACTGGTTGTGATCGCAACCATCAGAAAGATGTGTTGATGTTTAAAATCTAGGCTACTAAAACTTTCTTGGGGGCAAGTAAAATGCACAGTTTGCTAGCCTGGTTTGGCTACTTTACAAAAAGCCTTGTGTACATGGTGTAAGGCATGCATCGTGTGCCTGCCTGATGCTTGGTAGAGGCAATGGAGGTACGTACATGTATGTAACTGCCTTCAGCATTGCCTTGATGCCCTTTGAAATGTTCTAGTAGTCAGTTACCCTTCCTTTACAGAGGTGCCCCTTAAATTTGTTAATGAAATAAAGTCTGAAATTTGTTGCGGTAAAATTTGTAAGTCCCCCAAAACAGTCACTGGACATGTTCGGAGCCATTGTGGCTTTATAAAATTCACTTTAAAAACCGGTGCAGGCAAATTGTCCTCTGCCTAACTTTTAAACACAATTTCTCATCACATGGATTTTGGGGCTGTGGGATGGATTCAACACTCTGTGAAAAATGGTGACAATGTTTTTTGAAAACTGCAGTGCAGTCTGAGTTGGTTATAATAGGCTACTATAGTAATGCGAAATATTTGCAATCTGTGTTTTAGAAGAATCAATACAGTCAGTACATTCTTCAAGGCGTCAGTTAGATTTGAAATTGGTGACTAGACTTTTCTGTGCCAGTGTTACATGTTCATGTACAGCGGTTGAGTTTCAGTATTTTTTCTCGTCTTTCACCGCCGGGACCCCGGTTCAAATCGCACCGGGGGCACTTCGTGTACGTGGATTGGGTTCAGTCCTTACCTGATTGCTTGGCCCGGTTCGAATCCCACCGGGGGTACTACCTGATTGCTTGGGTTGTCCCTGGATTAATTCTCTGTGGTTTTCCTCCTTCGTCTAAAACTGAAACTTCCTTCCCTGTCTTCTCTACATGGGCTTCTTGGCTAGTATTGTGACTAAGTTTGCATTTCTGAGAATCCTTGGGTTCACAACCATAGTAAATGACATGAAAAAAGTTATCTCCATGTCCTTTAAAAAATACATCCCCCAGTTTGGCCTGGTTTTGATCGATTCAGTTCAAATCATAACAAGCCAAGATACATGTACAGACCCCCCAGCGTGGGGTACTTTAGGATTGAATATGAAGAGGTTCTTTAGAGAAACGCCTTAGGATTTGTGATCATCTGTCATGGTTTAACTTTACCACAATGTGTAGGCCTACACGTAGTATGTAAAATGAACATCCACCACTTGACATTTCCTAGTGGCGTGTAGACTGTGCATACATGAACATCCATGCCATGGTTGGGATGTCTGATGTCTATTCCACACATGCATGTAGGCCTGTTAGGTGTGTGTACCATTTTAAAGGATGATCCATCATTACGTTTTGAAAGTTTAGGTCGTGTCCGAAACAAGTGGCTTTGGCTACGGCTATTGCCACTGGCTGCAGTGAGAATGATGAAGAATGGGCCTTAATAGTGATCTGGCTGTATAGCCACTGCCAAGCTATCAATCGGGTCACGGCCTTACCAATACATGTACATTCATGTACACCCATCCTCTAGTTAAAAACAAAAAAATGAAAGAAGCCAACCTCTAGAAATTCCATCAAGTTAGCCGCGTCATGTCGGATGGCATCTTTTTATCAATTTTTTGCTCTGGATGGCTGTCGTTTTTATCCAGTTTGTAGCATGTTGAGGCAGGCACCTACATGTACATGTACCATGATACCCTTCATTTCACCCGTACAAAAAGTGACAACAGGTTCTGGAAAACATGCCTTGTAAAATCCCTTTTCGAGGGGCTATTGTGTAAGGGGCTATTCTGTATGCCAAGCATGGACAGGCTGCCACCATTGCTCACCATTATATTCGACTCAATGGGATGCAAGTCCAAGTGCTGCGAGATTCCAAAACACCATGGCAGTTTTTCGGCCGTGGCTTACGGGCAAAAATCTGCGAATCACGGTGACTGCCTCCTCAATTTTCTCGCACGACATCATCAAATCCCGGAACTCATTATAAATGAGAATCTTTGTTGTCTCTCCTTTGTCGAGTCAGAGTTTCTAGCCACAATAGTTTCAAAGGAAAATGATCGCTCAAGAAGCTCTAAAAAAGGTCCGAAAATAATACCTTGAGTGAGCACAGAATGTCTTTTAAAAATGCCAACATGAAGTGGTTAAATGTCAGTCATGTACAAACCAATTATGTACTGTACAGTTTTGTTTGAGTGTCTCACTACATAGAGTAAATGTCAGCTACTTCTGACCTCGGTAATTCAAGGTTATGTTCCCCGTTTGGATTGTAATTATTGTGTCGGGAATGTTTGTAGTTTTATAATATCATATTTCATGAAGATCGATAGCGCATGATGAGGCCAGTAGGTGGTTTTGATTCAAATGTTACATGAGGTACTGCATGGTATCGGTTGTGAATAATGCAGTGATGTCTGTCTGGATGCCATGCAACCAGGAATCATGCACAGAGAAAAGGAACTGAAACTTACTGTGTATTGGGCAGGCTGTTTTTTTATGGAAGTTACT
Organism: Pisaster brevispinus; assembly: GCA_023634235.1. Classification (NCBI taxonomy): domain Eukaryota; kingdom Metazoa; phylum Echinodermata; class Asteroidea; order Forcipulatida; family Asteriidae; genus Pisaster; species Pisaster brevispinus. The sequence goes on from JAMKCF010000020.1 coordinate 2,705,704, forward strand.
AAACAAAACCAGAAGTACAGCACCGGATGAGTTCAACTTCAGACAATGTTGACCGTGGACCTGATGCTGGCATTGGCAGATATGTAATCCCGAAGAGGCCGAGGGGTTGCTCAAATGTTGGGGTGGGGACTGCAGGGTTTTGTAGAGGCTCTCACAGTATTAACTGGACCAGAAATATTTGTAAAAGACCAGATTCAATATGAGAAAACAAGATCTTAAACTGTTTTAAAACATGCATTTAGGCCTACATGTAACTGTTTTTATTTGAACAAGCACTAAGCCATGTACATGTACATGTACATGTAAGAACATATTTGTCTTGTTTGTCTCTTTTATAAAGTGTACTTCGTTACTCATCAGAATTGAAATACACTGTGTACTTATCACACCCGCCCTAAGATCACGCCCAAAGTCAACGTTTGAAGATAATCTGTTTTCATTTTTTTCAAGATATTACACAAAGAGGTGTTGTGACATGTATCCAATTGAAAAACACACAAGTCCGCCGGACTTCTCCTGTCTTGAGTTTGCTGTCCCAATACTAAAATCAAAGCCTAAAAGCCCCAAGGCCGCTTGTTGTTTTAAAATATTCTCTACATTTTCTTTCCTATTGTTTTCAGTAAAAACTTATTTTATATTTTGAGCTACTTTTGACCCACCTATCCACAATTTGGAAACATACATTTTTGAACATTGATTATAAATGGCCCCTAAATCATAAGTTTTTGATATTTCTTCCTTTGAGCTGTGTACAAATTGTGCCTGCAGGAAGTCCAGGCTCTGTGGCTCTTTTGTAGATCGTGATGTCACAGGTTTTATAGCTCACCAATCAGTATAAGATTGAGTGTTGACTTCTATTTACTTTTTTTTCACCTGAGTACACCACTTAAAAATGTCCCAGCTGGGCTTGTTATGGAACAAACACTCCACTACATTTATGTCTGTATACATTACACAATGTTCTCAGAATTGTTGATCAATTGGCTCTAAACGGTTCATATGTATGACAGTTTACAGTATATTTCAATTATATTGCTATTTACTAAATGAATTAAAATAGTATTAGTTGATGACCTTGGTCTGCTATTAATTACTTAATTACATGTAAACGTGCAGTCTGTTACACATGACGGTGTCAGTGTAGGATGAAGATCAAATGCATAAATACATGTAAATACACGGCTAATCGGCTATAGGTACACGTTTGATAAACATCAGAAAAAATCTTTTGCCAAAGAATTTCGTACACATTAGGGATCCATCTACGGTACCATTGTTGAGAGTAGTTTTTTTCATAGTGAGATAATGATCACTGGCTTTATTTTAGTGTACATGTGTATATTTTATGGGGAACTGTAGCAAGTTATATAGTATTATAAATAATAATAATAATTATGCTACTCAGGCATCACAATATACACAAAAATATACAAAGTTAGTATAGATAAAAATATATAAAATATAATACACCTCCCACCCCAATACATTTATACAGTGTACAGCATGAATTGTAAGTGAATGGAAAACTTTATGATAAAAAATTAACAAGGCAAGAGAAAATACACAAAAAGGGCCACCTAAAAACCAAGAAAATACAAATTTGACAAAATTAAACCAGTTAGCAACAGACAATAACAAAAGATGGGCTGCCTAGGAGAAAAACAAAAGTGAAATAAAACACTAATCACCAAAGCGGTGCGTCACTCCGACCCAAAACAGCGACAACGACAATCACAACAAAAACACTCAGAAACACAAACAGCGAACAGACAAGCACCAGAAGCAAACAGACACAAGGGAAACCTGGACAAAGCAAATTCAGTTTTAAAATTAAATTAAGGTAAATTTTAAAGTATGAAACAATAAACCATAAAGAAACATTGAGGATTGTTCTGGGATTTAATTTCTCTTGGGGAGACCATTCTTTTTCACATGTTTGACCGTCTCTTTGGAATGCTCTTCCACTGAACCTCAGACTAGAAGACACTCTCTCCAGCTTCAAAACTAACTTGAAAACTCACTTGTTCAGTCTTAGCTTTAAGTACCGTCATTAGCAGAGTTCTTTTCTATGCGCCAGGAGTGTCTTTCTGACAGTGTATGGCGCACTACAAATGCCCATTATTATTCTTACTATTATTATTCCTTGGTACATTGCAGTTTGTGTACAGAGCCTACTAGCATCAGATGCAGCTCTCCTTTAAATCTTACAAGTGTTGATGTGCACATTATGTATCTTGATTTATGTCTGGTAGAGGATGACTCATCACATGCACACTGTAGTGTAACGCTAAGGCTACGTGCATCCCACGTAGCTACACCTGTATGCTTCATTACATCACAAGATCTTCTCTTGCATATTGTCAGAGAATGTCACCAATCGTAACATCATGTGCATCCATGTTCGGTTTCCGGTGGGTGGAATTACATGTATCAAACCGAGTTTTGAATTCAGTGCAACTAAATCAAGGCTGGAGTGAAATTCAATGAACCATACCAAGGCTTGAACTAATTATCTATTTGAGGTTGAAATTCAGTGTTAACCAAATCAAGGCTTTAATTTAGTGTAACAAAATTAAAACTAGAATTTAGAGTATCCAAGTCAAAGTTTAAATTCAGTGTAACCTAATCAAGGCTGGTATTCAATGAACCAAATCAAGGCTTGAATTCAGTGTAACCAGCATGACTAAATCAAGGCTGGAATTCAATGTAACCAAAACAAGGCTAGAATTCAATGTAACCAATTAGCATTCAGCACTAATGATGTCACTTTTGCTCAAAATACCTGGATGTCAGACAAACATTCCACCACTCATGCGATCACCGCATCGGCATGTTACATGTAGTACTAGTAGACCACACAAATTACACCCGAGAAAACATAAAGTTGGGATACATGTACATAACGTAGGGATACATGTACATAACGTACGCGCGCATGCGATAGTGAAATTGGATGCGCTTTCTGAGATCCTGGTACCGAACTTCTATTTTTAGCATCAGCGTGGAGTGCTATTCCTTATTGATAAATGAGAATAATCAACCATGAAAAAGAAAAAATGCAAAACTTATGATATTACAACTAGTTTGTAGCAATGCTATTAATAGTTAGTGGCCTGAGGTTTCGACACTAGCAGAGTCTTTCTCGAAGGCCTTCTGTACAAGGCCTAATAGAACGTGTGTCTACTCCACAAATCACACCTACATGTACTTGAATTAATTAGTCATTTGAATTAATCAGTCATTTCGGGAACACCCTAAATATTAATTGCATGAGTGTTTTTCCCTTATTCGTTACATTTGTTTATAAATCAAGTCTGAGATGCAGTATGTAGATAACACAGCGAGTAGTCATGAGTCACTGTTCATCAGGAATTAATTACGCCGTCTGAACAATCACCATAGAGCGCTCAGACCATACGTGTCCTGAAATCATGAACATGTACACAGCTATTCAGTACATGTGTGAGGTACATGTACAACCACCATACAATACTCAGACTGCAGGCCTTGAACTAACCCACGGCACCCGCAGCAATTGCCATGACAGAGCCCTGTGCTTTTGCTGTGGTGCCCTTTGCGAAGTTCCTAAACAAATTTACATGCTCCTCATAGAGATGCCCCAATACCAAGAGGACAATTGATGTGCCCCATCAAGAACATGACTCAAGGCTTGAGAGTCTGACACTTGTTCTACCATGGAAGATATTTCCTTCATTTTCCTGATCATAATAAAAGTAATAGGTCCGATGACATTTATAATAATGATAATAATAATAATGATTAGTTTTTATATGACGCATTTACGTATCAATGCGCTTTATATAGCGCATAATGCAGGAGCATCTATGCGCATTAAACACAAACACAAAACAATGAAATAAAGCAATTTGTTAGACAGTATGATTACAAATTCAAACAAGGGAGTCTTTAAAAGTCACTCTGAAAAATTATAACAGAGTCAACTTGGGGAATATGAATTGGTATTGGTAAGTCATTTCATAATAAAGGTGCAATGAAGTTGAAGGCTCTTTGACCAAAGAATTTTGTGGAAACGGTAGTCTGCGTCAGTTAGGATTGGCCGGCAGAACGAAGAGGAAAATAGGAAAATAATGCAGAAGATCAGATAGTCAGGAGACACATGTACTATGTAAGGCCATGAACAGCTTTGAAGGTTTACAAGGCATATTTCTTAGGGTTTTTTCTTCTGATTTCATGATTTTCTCAAAACCTTTTTGAGCCTTCATATTTTCTGGAAAGAATTATAAGAAGCAGGCACTAAAGGGAGAAAGAAATAGTCCATTGTGCCCAAACCTGTAGTTTTGTAGTGTGTAGTTCTTGTGATGTACATGTGTACATGTACATACAGTAGTCTGTAAACCTCCTGAATTGTAACATCTGAGAGGTTCCTGGTCTAGAATGCATAAAGGGGGAACCCAGACCCACAGGAATTTTCACATTCGTCGGATCTTATCCCTGCTCAATGTTTTACCATGGAGGTTCTTTCCTTCATTGTCCTGATTATGTACATTTAACATTTCATACATGTGTATTGTTGATTCAACTACAATTGTTCAATTCATGCATGACGCACATGCAGCGAAATCGGAAACCGTACATATTTCTCACACTCAAACCGATTCTTTTACAGTTTTGTTTTTTTCATTTTTCATGCATGGTTCCATTCATGGGAATATTCTTTTTGAATTCAAAGACATCTTGGCGTATTGTGGCCGAGCGGTCAAGTGGACTAAAGCTTCGGTGTTCTGATCAACAGAGTGTGGGTTCGAGTCCTGGTCTTGGCAATTACTGTCCTTAAGCACGACACGTATGTAACCATTGCTTCATCCTTCGGATGGGATGTAAAGCCGTTGGTCCTGTGTTGTGTAATCCTGTATAAAAGAACCCAGTTACACTTATTGCTAAGAGAAGGGGTTTGCCCCGGTGTTTCTGGCATGGTCTGGCAGCAATATGCACCACCTCACCTTGTATCCCATTCAAGGCATTGTACTTTGTCTCATAAAATCATTTTTAATAACATTTAGGCGCCAGGATTGTCATTTATGACAGACACAGTATTTATGACACAAAAATGTTTAACTTGTTTCAAAAATGAGCAGAATACCGGGCGCAGCTGGTACACGTGACATGGTATTGTGGCTGGTAACCTTATTCTGGTAAAATGTCGTGCTTAGCCACTTTTTGTGCTTTTAAGCAACTCTATGAGATTGGCCCTTGGGTTCAATTTCATAAAGTTGTTAAAAGCACACAAATTTGCTTATCACCGACTATTATTGCACAGCAAGAAGTGGCTACCAGCAACAACAAACTAGACATGTTGCATTTGTGCACAAATGCCGAGCTGTTTCGTCATAACTTTTTCAAATTACTCAACTGAATTTGAAAGTTTTTTTTGTATTCAAAGCAGTTATGACGTATCAATCCTGTTTAAAAAAGAATTTGGATTATACCACGTTTTGTTAGCAATTTATGACTTAAAGGTGCAAAAAATGAAAAAATCATAAAAAATCATGTGATGACGTCATAATGACGTCATTTTAAAATTTACAAGAACTTGCCAATATCTAACGACCTACCAAGTTTCAACATGATCGCACTTATACTTCAGGAGATATACGACTTCAAAAAAGGCACCTTTAATGCCGCATCACGTGACCCCCGATGACGTCATCGATCTGAAATTTCACACATATGATGGCTGCCTGACGATCAACATGTGTGTAAATTTTGAAGTGATTACACAAAACTTCACCACACACATCTTCAAAAAGTCCATTTTGAACAGTTTTCAACCTGCCGCTAGAGGGCGCTCTTGTGTGTTGTGACGTCATCGGTATTTTTTTTTAATTACCCACCCTTGCCAGACAATAAAATCGTTGAAAGCAACTTCATGACTATTTCCACTTTTGAATAACGAGGCACTTCCTGTTTCGACCGGAAGTAGAGGTCATGCGAGGTCACGCACACTGAATAAAATGAAGACCTGATTTATCCTTATACAATCCCGCAAACAGAAACGTATGGTCTCTTGTGGCTGATTTGTTACAGATTTTCAAATATTTAAAATATAAACCTTTAAAATGACGTCACGTGACAGGTGATGACGTCATCATGACATCATTGTTTTAGGATCATTATTGCACCAATGCCTTTCATCACTGAAAGTTTCATTGCAATTGCCCATTAGGAACTATGCAAAAGGCCGCTTAGAACGAACGTGTGTTATGTCAATGGCTCTTTTTACTGAAACAGACAAATAAAAACTAGACATATTGCATTTGTGCACAAATGCCGAGCTGTTTCGTCATAACTTTTTCAAATTACTCAACTGAATTTGAAAGTTTTTTGTATTCAAAGCAGTTATGATGTATCAAGCCTGTTTGAAAAAAAAATTGGATTATACCACGTTTTATTAGCAATTTATGACAAAAAGGTGAAAAAAATGAAAAAAATTAAAAAAATCATAAAAAATCATTTGATGACGTCATTATGACGTCATTTCAAAATTTACAAGAACTTGCCAATATCCAACAAACTACCAAGTTTCAACATGATCGCACTAACACTTACGGAGATATACGACATTAAAAAAGGCACCTTTAATGCCGCGTCACGTGACCCCCGATGACGTCATCGATCTGAAATTTCACACATATGATGGCTGCTGGACGATCAACATTTGTGTAAATTTTGAAGTGATTACACAAAACTTCACAACACACATCTTCAAAAAGTCCATTTTGATCAGTTTTCAACCTGCCACTAGAGGGCGCTCTTGGAAATTGTGACGTCATCGGTATTTTTGTTTAATTACCCACCCTTGCCAGACAATAACATCGTTGAAAGCAACTTCATAACTATTTCCACTTTTGAATAACGAGGCGCTTCCTGTTTCGACCGGAAGTAGAGGTCATGTGAGGTCACGCACACTGAATAAAATGAAGACCTAATTTATCCCGATCCAATCCCGCAAACAGAAACCTACGGTCTCTTGTGGCTGATTTGTTACGGATTTTCAAATATTTAAAATATAAACCTTTAAGATGACGTCACGTGACAGGTGATGACGTCATCATGACATCATTGTTTTAAAATCATTATTGCACCAATGCCTTTCATCACTGAAAGTTTCATTGCAATTGCTCTTTAGGAACTATGCAAAAGGCCGCTTAGAACGATTCGTGCATTATGTCAATGACTTCCTGTGTCTGAAAAATAAAAATAAAAAAAACAAAAACAAAAACTTTAACGAAAACAAGAGCTGTTTCGCTGCGCTTTGCTGCGAAACAGCTAAAAAGGAGAAGAAAAAAAATAATAACAAAAACTTTAACGAAAACAAGAGCTGTTTCGCAGCGCTGCGCTACGAAACAGCTAAAAATGTCATACAAAGTGCATTACTCGTGACTGGTACTCCATTTGTATTTGCTCAGCAAGTTAATTTGTTAGGCAAATTTTGTTTGCTTAGTAGCTTCATGAATTTGGGTTAAGGGATCAATTTCAAAGAGGAGGTGCTTAGGCACAAAATCTAGCAAAGCATGAAGCAATTCAGCTGACCAGAAAAAGGTTACCAGCCAAAATACCATTCTGTACCATCTGTGACTGGTTGTCCTGCTTTTTAAATATTTGCTCAGCAGAAATTTGTTTAGCAATGCTTTCTGCTTAAGCAGCTCTCGGCAACTGGGTCCAGATCTCTAGTTTCTTGCAAACTGGCAAAAGTCTGAGGAGACAAACCTTATTCAGCAAAAAGTCATCAAATATTCGTCCACTGTGAAGTCCACTCTGACCTCAACCACTTCACACGCTACATTGCATCACTACAGTTTCAATATTTTGTAGCCAAACAACGACAAACAATTCTCTTCACTAACTTTTACCAGACCTTTGTTCAGTTTTTGTCCTGCAGTGTTCAGGTATTTGGGGCAGTGTTGACAACCAGGTTACTGTATTGTGAAGGATTAAAAAACCAAACATAAAGTTGTTAAAAAAAGAACGGGGCCCACATTGTTGAGATTGTCCTGTGAATTTAGTTGACTATGAGACTATGCATTGTGCCTCAATTGATACCCTTGAGTGACTTACTACGATCCTTCCTCACTCTAAAATAATTTAAAAACATCATAGACTAAATATGTTACAAAAACCTTCTGTCTTTCCACTTGAAGCACAACTTACTTTGTCCTTGACTCAAACTGTTTTTGTCCTCTTGGAAAATAATTATTATCGGCCAACATTGAAGCAAGTTGTTGAACAAGTCTGTCCTACATGTACTTCCTTTCTCTACAACACTAAATAAATGTTACCAACCCCTCCCAAAAAGAAGAAAAGAAAAGAAGAATTGCTCTGAGCACATTGTATGCACATGTATGCAGGCCAGATGCTTTGAAAATGTAAGGGCACCAAGGCGTTTTCTCCTTGGTAGAGGGCACCTCTACATGTACATGTATGTACATGTATGAGGAATTTGTAAATTTCTATTGGGACAATTCAAGGGGCACCAAGGCAATGACCAGGGGCAACAGAGACAATTGCCTCCAATGCCTACGTGCATGACGTGTAAAGTATCAGGCCTGTGCATGTATTACATACATGTAGGCCTACATGTCGATAAACAAATCGTGCTGGTTAGCATGGAAGGCCGAATGTTAGCAAAACATTCAATAGTGTTAACAGATGTTGTGCCTAAATTCAACATTTCTGCGAACTTTCAATTATTAAAAAAATGCCGCCCATAATTGATCACATTGTTTCGGAATTGTCAACAAATCCAACGCTATTTTTGAATGTTTGTGTAACATTGTTACAAACTGTGGCTATTTGGTTTTAATAATAATAATAATGGCGTCTTTTATAGCGCCGGTATCCACGAAAGTGCTCATGGCGCTTGCTCCAATAATAAAGTTCCTGTGTGGATGTCTTCCAGTGGTGCACAAGCAAGAAAAGGTGAAAATGGGGTGCTGCATAATATCAAAACAGCAGCAGAATAAGCAGTAATCCCAATCTCCCTCCGCAGAATTAGGAAAAATGTTCCTTAAATGTGTTTTCAAGGCTGTTTTTTGCTTTGCATTTATGGCTTTCCATAGTTTTCCAACCTTGGTTGGCAAAAACTTGGGCTTTGACATGGCAGCAGAAAGGTCTACAGATCTGTATACCATCCATAGGACCACATTGCCAACAAACAAGCCGTGGCAGATCCAACTACATAATGTATTCGTCCTATTAAAGTTCTCACATTGAATTCATTTGCATACATGTAGGTGCACTGTATTGTACTCGTCCTAGAAATGTTATGCAGCTTTTATATTATGTTTAATTTATCGCGCATATATAATAGGGTCAGAGGTCAATCATGAACTACACCAATTGTTGTGATTAGCAGTAGTATTGGCTGCAAGAATTAATATTGCCAGCCTTGCTTGTTTACTTAGTGCCGTCTACCGGTGTGTCGGTGTACAAATTAGGCCTATTGTGTAGTGGCGCCTTGAACAACAAGTGCTCTATTATGACCATACAGCTTAGCATAATCAGATTTCTAAGTAAAGGAAATATTCTATAATTTGTAAGAACTATAATGTAGGCCTACTCCCCCACAAAAAAAAATAGAAGGGGAAAAATACATTGACAAATTTTGTGAAATATGATTTGACAAGTCTTGACTGTTGGGGTGTGAGGCAAGGGATAATCAAGAGTGAGAATTTATCAGATTTTTATATGAATTCAGGTTTTTGTGTCTGATTTGTGAAAACTTCTGTTTGATTTGGGGTTGAACAAAGACTAATTTACTAGGGTGGGACATGAATCTACATGGTACCAGCTGAGCTGTCTAGCCCTAATGTTGGCGGTCTCTCAATTTTGTCAATATCTTTGTTCGGGGGTACCAGTCAGCAGTCATAGATTGGTTTTTGTCAAATTTGCATTTGAGGTCGCAAGCTCAACCCTTGCTGAGGTCAAAAGGAAGACCCCCTCATTGGCTGGCATGTATGTACATACACCATCCAGCCTCTCTCTAATGGGCAGCAATAACTCTTGTTGTGAACCAATGGAAGGGAAGCACAAAATTCAACGCTGATTGGCTACCAAAAATGACAACAGTCTAGCATTAAAGGTATTCTGTACAGGATTATAAGTTGACAAAATAGTGGCAAAGATATTGACTAATAGGGAGACCGCCAACATAGGGCTGGATAGCTCAGTTGGTAGAGCGCTGGTACATGTACCTTAATCCGAAGGTCGTTGGTTCAAGTTCCGCTCCAGTCTATTTTTCTTTGTTCAAACCCAAATTAAAATAGTGGCACACGCTGTTCATGTTTTGTGTGATCAACCGTATACATGAAGTAACAAACCTGTGAAAATGTGGGCTAAATCCTGCACAATTTTCAGCGTGCATGTAAACATATTTTCCTTAATTTTGGTTGTAACAACCGAAATTATATGCTTATTTAAAAAAAAAAGGTTTTGAGACACAGTTTTCTTGATTATGACTTTATTTCGGAGAGAAATATTTCACAGAAAAATGGTTCTAGTACATGTACATGTACATGTATGAACTTCATAATCAGTGAGCTTTCAGCCTAAAATTAAACAATTTATCTACCAATCATGTATAAAACGGTGAACCCTGAGCCCAATTTCATAGAGCTGCTTAATCACAATAAGTAACTAAGCACAACAAAATTATGCTTACTAAAAAAGAAGGTTACCAGCCAAACTACCATGTCACATGTACAATTTGTGACCGGTACCCTGCTCATTTCTGCTTAGCAGATAATTGTTTAAAAGCAATACTTTGTGCTTTTTAAGCAGCTCTATGAAATTTGACCCTGGTCTGTCTATTTTTAAACACGTGTGCATATTTCATGATTGCACAGATGTGACTGCAGCAGACAGCAAACCCAGAGGTTGTCGGGCCATGTTATTGTACGGCAATATATTGGATATATTGTTTCTACAATCTCCGAACCACATTCACTTTCAATTAAACGCAGCTTGTTTATCGATGGAAATGACCTTGCACATGTGTACAGCAGTAATTCATACATTTTACTGTGTGATTGTTGGGAACTGTAATCCATGTATTGTGCAGTCCACGTTATTGTGTATTACTGTACATCTGTGCAGTACGTGAACTGTGTGTGCATTTGCCTCCATCTGGGTCCTTGTACATGTGTCCAATTTGGATGTACAACTGTATAACAAATTATGATTCTTATGGTATGAAAGGGGACCTGACCATTTCTCGGAATTCCTCGGACTAGAGACAATTGCTATGGGGCAAGCTTTTGTATAGCAATCTCCAGCAAACCTTACGTACATGTATGTACCATTGTGCCATACGCATTCAGTTGTTCAGAAATGTGTATACACATTTCTGATGGGTGTTCACGGTCTCTTACGTATCCTACGCAAAAGCATGCCCTGAATCATGTGACGTAGCAACTGTCTCGATAGTCTGAGCAATTCAAATTAAAGTGGTAACTTGTGATCAAGCAAGTCATTGTACAAAGTACAGACAATATTCAAAATCTATGTAGCTCACAAATTTATGGCTTGTTCTGTGTGCAAATTACGGAATCAACGACTTGTCTGCTGGACACTAGCAGTTATCCCTTTGGTTTAATTTTTTGTAAAATACATGTGGACTGTACCTGAAACCACCCAAAGTGTTTCAACATGTGAATGGACAAGCCGGCTTACAGTATGGTGAAAAGAATCTGAGTTGATTAGACTTAATTAATTTGTTTAAATACTCTCAAGTTTCCATCGAAAAATAGATGGAAATTTCTGTTCTTTTTTGTTTTTTTATTGTTTTGATTTTAAAAACTTAGACCAGTTCTACACCAGGCCTGATGCTAAACCGAGGCAACAGAGGTGATTGCTTCCGGTGCCCCTGGTCATTGCATTGGTGCCCCTTGAAATCTTCCTTAATGCCATGACACACCTTGGGCAATTTACAGGCAACCAGTTCCAAGAAGAAAATTCATTCACATTTCTGTTTTCTCATTATTTTCCGGGGGATAGTGAGTTACAGCTAGAAGAATGTCTCTTGTGCTGCAGAAATGTTCCTTGTGCAGTTGGTTGCCTCCAAGTTGCTTGAAAATATTGCCCTGTGTGACAAGGCCTTATACTGAAAATATTGCCCTGTGTGACAAGGCCTTATACTGAAAACATTGCCCTGTGTGACAAGACCTTATAAATACTGAAAATATTGCCCTGTGTGACAAGGCCTTATTACTGAAAATATTGCCCTGTGTGACAAGGCCTTATACTGAAAACATTGCCCTGTGTGACAAGGCCTTTAAATACTGAAAACATTGCCCTGTGTGACAAGGCCTTATACTGAAAATATTGACCTTTGTGACAACGCCTTATACTGAAAATATTGCCCTGTGTGACAAGACCTTATAAATACTGAAAATATTGCCCTGTGTGACAAGGCCTTATTACTGAAAATATTGCCCTGTGTGACAAGGCCTTATACTGAAAATATTGGCCTTTGTGACAACACCTTATACTGAAAATATTGCCTTGTGTGACGAGGCCTTATACTGAAAATATTGCCTTGTGTGACAAGGCCTTATACTGAAAATATTGCCCTGTGTGACAAGGCCTTATTACTGAAAATATTGCCCTGTGTGACAAGGCCTTATACTGAAAATATTGCCTTGTGTGACAAGGCCTTATAATGAAAATATTGCCCTGTGTGACAAGGCCTTACAGGTGTGACTGAAAATATTGCCTTGTGTGACAAGGCTTTATACTGAAAATATTGCCCTGTGTGACAAGGCCTTATACTGAAAATATTGCCCTTTGTGACAAGGCCTTATACTGAAAATATTGCCCTGTGCAGTGTGTGACAAGGCCTTATACTGAAAATATTGCCCTGTGTGACAAGGCCTTATACTGAAAACATTGCCCTGTGTGACAAGGCCTTATACTGAAAATATTGCCCTGTGTGACAAGGCCTTATACTGAAAATATTGCCCTTTGTGACAAGGCCTTATATACTGAAAATATTGCCCTGTGTGACAAGGCCTTATTTCCTCATACTGTACATGTGCCCTACTGCCCTTTCCAAAGAAGAAACTGCCTTAGTGCCCCTGCCCTTTCCAAAACAATCAGTTTGCTATAAACCATCCATGGTTGGCATGGATGGGCGGGATAATGTATCTACAGTCATGTTTGTATAGTACTAAACCACATATTAAATATTTAGACATTTCTATAGCAACCAGATGGCTGTTGTCATGGGAACATTTTTTAAGACGTGCCGATTAAAAAGTCCCTATGTAGGGATCTGATTAGTGGTGGAAATTAACCCTCGTCAAAAATAATACATGTATAGATAAACTTAATGGATGAAAATCCGATGGAATATATTAAAAATAATAACTAATAATAGCTAGTTTTTATACAGTGCTTTATCTATGTACAAGCGTCTCAAAGCACTTGTCATTATTTATTTCCAGACAGGTTCTTAAATTTGTTTTAATGAGAAGTCATTGTACAAGCCACTGTCACTGTAAAAGCCGATGTACATTGTTACAACATGTACACTCGGTAGACTGTGCAAGACTTGTTCATAATATAATGTGAAAATGTTGCTATTGTGGATTTCTTTCTTCACACATTTCTCTAGCATTTATGATGTTGAACATGTGAGCCAAAAATGTTGGATTACGTGTGAGACTTGTATTGTAGGAACAGTGGCAGCGCATGGGATACATGTTTTATTCCATTGTTATAAAGCCCTGCGGGGTACATACATGTAGGACTGTGTTGACGAACCTTCCCCCCAAAAAAATATGAATATTCAGGCCTGGAATTTCATTCTTGAGAGGGCAAAAGGCCATTTTCATTTTGCAAAGGGCAAGCTTCCATTGGAAAATCTTTCAGGTCTTTGGGAAACTTCTGAAGGGGCACCAAGGCCAAGACCAGGGGCAACGGAGGCCATGGCCTCTGTGGCCTCTGTGGCCTCCGTGTAATTTGTGGTTTTGAGTATTCATGAATTTGTTACCTTCTACGATAATCCCGCGTGACTCCAAATTATTTGTAATTCTAAAGTGAAAAAGTATTGGTTAAAGGTTGACCTTTGACCTGAACATGCTGAAAGGCAAACTTGGTCAGATCAAAGCTTAGACACAGTTTGATTGATATACAGTCGCATCCCTTGAAAGTGATCCCTCTGCTGCTGCTTCCCACGGCCCAAATTTTGCTTAAAGCAGAAAAAATTGCTTAACAATTTTCTGCTTAGCAGAAATGAGCAGGATACCAGTCACAAATGGTGCATGTGACATGGTATTTGGGCTGGTAACCCTATTCTGGTAAGCATTATTGTGTTGTGCTTAGCTGCTTTTTGTGCTTAAAATCAGCATAATATTGGGCTCTGGTTGTATCGTAAACTTGGGTGTGATCCCTGGCTATACGACAGTTACAGGTTGAATGGCTTCTGACTGACAGTGACACCCCTGAACAATTGACAAAATAGAGAGACTGCCAACATTAGCGCTGCATGGATACATGTTGGTAGAGCTCCGGCATGTTAAATCGGAGGTCGCAGGTTCAAGTCCAACTCCAGTAAATATTTCTTGGTTCAAAAATTGAATCATTGAATTAATAATAAAGATATGTAGGACCTGTTCCTTTGAGTGTATATTTGTTCTTAAAATGAACGAAAAACTAGAAATTGGATTTTGTGTCTTTTTCCCGTAATTTGTAAGCTAATTAGCTGGTTGGACAGACTTGCCTGAAATTATTTGTCGTTTATTATATTATAGCGTCCTAACAATTAATGGCTAATAGCCTGCATGGTGACATGGCGTCCGTCGCCCAGTGTCAGACTACCACTTCAGGTGTAGGACATGGTGTTGCTATGGTAACTGTTTGTTGTCGTGTCCATGCATGGTGTAATTATGCGATATTGCAGATGCTGGCCAGATGATTTTGCACAATGATATCATGTCAGTACAATACATTACAAGGCGATAAATTCCTTAAAATTGCATTACATGGCATTTGCATAAATGCACATACATGTAATGCAACAGTATCATCTACATGTACTGTGGAGCAAAAAATTGTTAACAGGAATGCTATTTACACAATGTACATGTGAACATGTTGATAATGTTTGTTTATCATTTGTACAGTAATTATGATATTTTTATACAGTACTTCTGAATTTTTTGTAATTATCGATCGAAGAGTTAGGCCCCAGCCTCAAGATTTTGAGAAGCTTTTGCCGCTGATGGCATGCCTAAATGACATTTACTTTGACCTCATCTGTGAGATGTTGATTTGTTATTGCAACAAAACGAATATACAAAACAAAGCTGCCCCAAATGACGTAGCATGAGTGGTGATGTAACTGGGCTTTTCGCGAATTTTTCTGGAAAGCACTTTTTCAAGAGAAGGGTATTCAAAGTTGTTGGTTTTTAATCTCATGTGAACTCAATTTTCTTATTGATTGAACACATTTTAAATGAATTTCAGCAAAAATTATACAAAAATTTACCAACGTGATGTTTCGCCATAAAAGTATCATGGTGTTTGATATAACAACCTAGACAGCCATAGTTTTTGTTTAGAGTCATTGATGTACAATGTATTGTAAGTTTGCTGATGGTAAAATTAGGCTCTTGAAGAATGTTGCTTTTTTTTTTTTTTTTTTGGTGCTGCAGAAAGCATCATCGTTTCTAGTTGTTTGACAAACATGCATCGATCTGCTAATTTGATAAAACAATGGGTAAAGCTGTTTGGGTGAAAAAAATACACACGCAACATTCTGATTTTCCTATTGGCTAAATTCCAACAGAATAAGAAGAAAAACAGCGACCACACTTTTTGTGGATATCAGACCTCAAATCTGCAGGTAAAAATGGGACCCAGCCAAGATACCATGCTGTGGCGTCGACTCCATACACTCCACACATGCTATTTTTATACAACCAAAATATTTTTTTTAAAAAAGCTTTGTGAACAGCTACTCAAAAACAAAACCCTTTGAAGATGCATTGATGTTAATTTGTTTGTGCTCTCTGCTCATTACACAGGCCAAGCTTTGCGCTTCTATTCGATGGCTAGTGTGTAAAGCATACAGCAGTTCTGCCGTACCACCAGACATCAGGACACCATTCTTCAAAGATAAAGAGGTAAGACTACTATCATCCTCATCCCCAGGGCAGTGTTTCCTGTGTCATGTTACAACACATGTACATGTGAGCCCATTTACAGGTTTGTTGTAGCGTGGCGTGTCGTGGCTGAGCGATCTAGCTCACCGGACCCAAGCTCTGGTGTTGTCAGCAGCAGTGTGGGTCCGAATCACGGTCATGGCCCCTGAGCAAGGCACCCATAGTTGCTTTGTAGAAAGTTGGGAAGGTACAGTAGTGCATTCTGCTCTACCAGCCAGGCTCTTAGTGGATGATACCCATGCCTACATCCTTACAGACTGTGAAAGGGGGTAACCCTGTTTCAGCCCCAGGAGTAGGTGGCAACGTACCCCCCGGTGAAAGTTGATTTGGGTCGACAGCTCAAAAAAGTTAAGTGTAGCCCTCACCTTGAAGTGTCCGTCCAGCCTTGTGATGTCAGGCAATATCTCATATTTTATTTAAATTTTTTTTTTAAGCACATGTCTCTAGCAGTAACGTACTCAAGGGGCTTCAACAAGCAGGAACATTTTGAGACAGGTTTTGCATTTTTTGAATTATGAAACCAATTTATGTAGCTCACATTATCAAGGGTTGACAAGGTGCTGCAGCGTATTCAGCAGCCACTGCCAGAAACATCAGGGCAAACCCTTCAAATTGGAATAGAAAGTGTTTGACTCAAATCACACTGAGGAAATAAAAGACCAAATACGTTGTACTTGGACATTGATTGGCCGATTTCAACGATTTTTTAATTTTGTGAAAGGTAGTTCATTAAGTAAGACATTTGATTTTATTTGTTTTTGCTGTAAAACAATATCTTCAAGGTGATAATAGAGTTTGAAAATTGAGCTGTTGATTCATAAGCTCTCTGTTGTTTAAGATTGTGTGCTTCACACTTGAGTGGCCAAACAATGCGTTAACCAGCGTTTGTTCACATGTCAAAACAATTCAAAATTGTTTAGCTAAATTTCCCCCTACCTAATAGCCCATCTTAAAAATACACCGCAATACATCTTGGGAAACTGAATACAACTACAATGTAACAAAACAAATCAAGACGTAAGATGCAGGCCTTCATTTTAATAAATCTGAGGAGAGCTGTGCATCGCTCTCCTTAAATCAAAAGGTGAATTAAGGAGAGCGATTTTAAAATCGCTCTCCTTAAATCAAAACAATGAATTAAGGAGAGTGATTTGCCCAACTCTTTGGCATTTTTATCTATTACAAAAATACTTCACCAATCCCGAGCGCGTATATCAATCACAGGGAACGATTTGGTCCCAAATTTTTGCGTAGCCAAAACTGCTATGCAATTTTTGTTTTTGCATAGCAATCTCAAAATATTGCATAGCAGTCCATAAATTTTGTATAGCAAATTTTAAAATGCCTAAATATTGTTGAAAATTTAACCCTGTGACACAGGTTTATTTGTGTGTTTTTTAAGGCTTAATTTCAGGCCAAGGCTACTTTCAGAATGTCTATAACTAAAGAATAAGACGCTCCAAAACTTAATATGAAAAAGGCCTATTCCATTAACTTTTTTTCACTAGAGACAACTTAAATTTTGGGTTGCCCGCAAGTTTTTCCACTAGCCTACGTGTATTATTAAATGCACACAATTTTCGTAGCGTCAAAAAAAAAAACAAAAAAAAACTTTACGATTTTTTTTTTTTTTTAAACGATCTTATCCCCTATTTTTTGCCTTAAATAGTACTTGTTTTCATCAACAACCATTTTCATGGATTTGTAATTTGAGAATCGGTTTTATAGAACTTCTTTTGCAATGAAATCTTCGTGTTAACGATCGATCGACGACGCACATTGAGAAAAAATTCAATGAACTTTGCCCTGCAACGCCCTCTATCGGCAAAAGTTGTCGATGCTTGAATAGCCTGAACCCAACGCTGTGTCTAGTACAGAATCCACGGGCGTGCGCCGCGTTGTGCAGCAATTCTTTACTCGACTCGTGAACGTGTATTATGGAGTTTGAGGCTAGCCAAGCTTCCTTATGAATATGAATTTATTGACGGGCCAATCACAGCGTGCGGAATGTTGGTTAGGATGGACTTTGGACCTGCTGTTGTACTGAACAATAATACTACCATGTGTTGTGTGCGTGCGGGCGAACGTTGGCTACTCACTACCATGTGGTTAAGGGAAGTGCGTGCGTGTTTACTATGAATTGAACGATCGCAATCGCGATCACATTAAATCTAGCAAATATCAAGACTTGCTAAACCATTTTATGAACTTAAAAATAATCTCTCTTTGGGATTTTACAACTGTACCCCTCATTTATTGTGAAAAGGAACAATTTTTTGACTAGCCTGGCGGGCTACTAAGGGAAGGGTTTTGACTCGCACGCCGCTGTTTTCACTAGCGCATTTGGCGACCGCTAATTTCGAACCCTACCGATGCTGCTTCCATCGACCCATCATGTGTGGGGGAATGTGGATCACAGCGCGGCGTCGTGCGCGATATGATTGTGTGTTTGTGTGACCGGCTGCGGTAAACATCAGGCATGCGGGCACGCACACACAGTCAAAACATACATGTACTTGAATAGGGCTCGTTTACCACTTTCAATTAACAACATCGAAGCAGCAGCTACAGTGTAGCTTATTTTCAACAATCGAGGGGAAACAAAAAAGAAAAGCGTGAGTTCTTTAGATGTTGCCACCTCCAACTCTGAGACTCAAGCCGCTTACTTTTTTCAACAATTAGCGTTTTGAAAAAAATGCTCTTGTTGAAATTGTAAGGAGCGCTTTTTTATGCTCTCCTTAAAAAATTTAAGGAGCGCGGAGGAGCGCGAGCGCGATCGCGCTCCTTTAAAATGAAGGCCTGAAGATGGACGCCATGCTGTAGTCTATGTAACTATGCCATGTTTTATTTTGTGTATTGCATTGCTTCTAAATCAGCATGCCATGATGGTCGCCGGTGTTGCTTGGACTCAAATTTTACCCAGAATCCTTTGCGCAACGATGCTCTTTGGGACGTGCATGTCCTATCATTTTAAATGTTGATATTTGTTTCTCTCCTCAGGGCGAGGATCATCTTCGACCAGCGGTCATCTACCAGCTATCATCAGGAGAGCTGTACAGTCTAGCATGTGCCAATATCTTCCCTCCCTCTGTGCATCAATGGCAGGGACATTGGAGCGTCATACAAGGATTAGCGAGACGTGGGATTTACGTGACGGACGACAAACGGATCCCTGTGACCGAAGCCGTCCTAACGCAGACGCAAAGAATCAAATTGGTAAATAGTGAGAGCTGATGTGTGTTTGTGACTGCGGCAATGCTGGCAGACCCAGGGCCTATGTACGTGTAGTTTCATAGGAGATGTGTTACCAATTACAGCTGGTCCAGAAGCTTTTTCACTTGTCCATAATTCATATTAAATAGGGATGCTTTTCAACACTGGACTGTCCTGCTGTCCACTTGGTGAGAGTTTTAACTGGTCCTTCAGGTGTTTTAGCTGGTGTTTGTCCAGCAGGACCAAATGGGAGAGCACTGTTGCAGAATACACGTCTCTGCTTTGTCAGCATTTGCAGGGAACCTGTCTCAAGCAATACACATGATATGTTTTTTTGGCTGGTAACCTTTTTCTGTCAAGCGAAATTTGTCACCGGGTAATAATAATAATAATCATAATCTACAAATAATTGACTGTTCCAAGCGCTATGGTTAAAAACAGTATGAGCCCCAAGGTGATGCACAGCGCTTGATATTTTCCCGAGGCGAAACCGGTTGCCGCATTTTGAAAATCCAGACGTGTTACTCAGATGGAGTTCGAACCCACAACTGCCGCTTTTGAAAAAGTCCAGGCATACATTCATGACATTACTACACAAGTGGGATTTGAACCTACCACCCCCGTATTTATACTGCTCAGGTGGGATTTGAACCCACAACCCCCGCATTTTATAAAAAGTCCAGGCATACTTCCCAGGTGGGTTTCGAACCCACGAACCCTGCATTTATACTGCTCAGGTTGGATTCAAACCCATGACCCACTGCATTCTAGAGCAGATATGTCTGAACCACTAGATCACCAAGTGTGCTCGATGACTAGAGGCCAGTTCAAATCCAAAAACAACTAGAAATTTTCGAGTATTAAAATTTGATTGATTGATCGATTGATATAATTTATGACACTTCCAACAGCACAATAATTAGCCCCAATAACAGGATGAATAGAAAACTAGAGGAAAAGTCCAGTTTTAGATGTGGGAGGGAACCCCAATAAGGAAAAACACATGCAATCAGGTAGGGACTGAAAACCCAATCCATGTGTTACAAGTTGGGCCTTGTCACACGAGGCAACTTTTACAGGCAATTTGGAGGTAACAAACAGCAGTACATGCTACAGGACCACTTTGGTAGCACATGAATACTTTTTCAAACAATTTCTTAGGATCCCCAAGAAAAATATGTGATTTTTTTCAATTGTGAATGGGTTCTCTTCTTGGAGAACTGGTTGCCTGTAAATTGCTTGTGTGACATGACCCTTAGGCTGTGTCCGAAACGGCGACTTCGGCTACAGCTACGGCTAGATCGTGCGCGTCTGCCTATTCTTCAACACTGGCAGACGCGCTAATCTAGCTGTAGCTGTAGCCGAAGTCGCCGTTTCGGACACGGCCTTAGACTCCGGTCTGAGGTGGGATTTGAACCGGGGTCCACAGAGGTGAAAGGCAGGGAACGAAACCACTGAGCCAACCTGACCTACATGTTAAAAGTCTTGCCCACTCATCCGTGTGAGTACATGTAGGTCATGTTTGTACATACATGTACCATGTGGTAAAAAGCTTGAATCGGAAACCCCAGGGCACACCCAATACTATCACATTACAAATTAATAGCTCATGATTTCACATATTAAGGCGAATTATGTACATGACTAAGCCAAGGCGGCTTATTGAAGAAAAAAACACACCATGCCAGCTTCTTTGATGCACGGGTCATCATCACAATGGACTGCGGGAACCCAAATTTAAATCTAAAAAAACACCTGCCACCTTTTGACACTACAATCCCCAACTTGTCATCTATTCACCCGGTAAAATGGGAACATACCCCTCCCCCAAGAAGAAAGAGCAACATTGGAACTTGTGCGCCCCAAAGTGGGCGTGATCCCTGGACGAATTCTAACCTGGGGGTATCGTTGCTCTACTTCTTGATGATTGGATTTCCCCTCTAGTTGGAGTAATTATTTCCTGTGAGAAGAGAGTTGAACATCCTGACAATGTGAAGGACCATTTGAATGAAGTGACTGTTTAAAGCTTGTTAGCTTGGAAGACATACATACTGCCCTCGGGGTAGTGGGTCAATTTACATGATTTATAACACGTAGTGTACAGTGTGGCAATATTTGGTAGAGGTCGTTGCTCGCTCAGTTCATGGAGAGAGGAACTTACTGGTTGATTACTCCATCGTGGAGACCTTTATCGTGTTTCAGCCATCTTTTGTTTGTCCCATTCAAATCATTGAGAACCAAACTGAGGCTGGAAGGTGGTAAAAGTAATAATATTATGTACACGTATGCACGCCGGCCATGAGGCTGAATAATCAGGGCTCAAATTTGGGGTAAAATTCCACAAGACCGCAGGGCTTGTACATGTAGCTCAAAATGTTTACCGGACCAGAATTTATTTCACAAGACCAGAATTTTATGAGAAGGAGCTTTCTATATAAGTAAATTGTTTTTATTTGAACCAGCACTACGATAAGATTTTTCTCATTTGTCTTTAATATGGGTTGGTATAGTTTGATACTCACTAGAACCAGACTCAAGGTCAACATTTGAACATTTGAACATGATTTCTTTCTGTTAACGATATTACAGTGGCTATTATTCAATTGAATAGCACAAGACCGCCGGACTTGTCAGGTCATGAGTTTACTGGCCCAAGGCCAAAATCACTGGCCTCGGGCTGGCAGTCCAGTGTCAAAATTGAGCCCTGATAATGTTCAATGAACTGCTGCTAGACTATTCACAAACAAACAGCGGAACTCATCATACTACACTGGCTCTAAATTCAACAAATATTCAACTTCAGGGTCATCACTCTCATGTTCAAGACCTTTCTTAAACAAGCTCCTGGTCACATCATGGACATGCTGCAAGTTAATAATAAGACTGAGTTCTTATACAGCGCTTTATCACACCCGATGGGCGTCTGAAAGTGCGCAGTATTTTTTTGCTGCAAGGTATGCGGAGCTACGTTTTGAAGTTTGAACCTATTCCTTCACATAGCACCATGTCATGGTTTACAAGGTGCTGTGGTGCAATATGCAGCCGATCAAACCAGGGTGAAACCCTTCTCTTTACAATAAGTGCACTGGGTTCTTTTACGTGCATTACAAAACACATGAGACTAACGGCTTTACATGTTACTTCCCTACTAGTGTTATTTCACCCGGACATTTCCATGTGTAGTGTGTATGGCCATGAATGAACCTGCTACATGTACATGTTGTTTCACCCCTGCACAAAGAGGGGAAAAAAGTACTCAAATTTATGTTTGTTATCTCCCTTCTCCCAGGGTCATTGTGTAATTCCACACCTTTGTCCTTTTAATATTTTATTGTTGTGCCCAACATCGATGTCTGATAAAGTGGTGGCTTTATCCAGTTTGGAATAATTGAACACCTTGATCCTTAATTGATCCTGGGTTGATTTCTTATCCTAGAATGCTCATCTAGCTGTAATGGACGCCATCATGACGGCTTTCACTGGAGAAGTGGTCAATATTGAGAAGATCGTACAAGCTGTTAGGTAACTATAGCAATCATTTCATTATTTCATTATTTAAATTCATTATTCATTACTCTTTATTAAAGAGGGGCTCCAAGGTTATGTAAATTTTTGTGATGCACTATTTTGACTAAGGAATGGCATAAAAACGATAACACTTTCACAATCAGTTGTCTTTAAACACTATTTCGCACATTAATAGCTTACGCCTTTTCTCTGGTAACTTTTCGTTACATCATCCTTCTACTCGATACACGATAAAGTGTCATCTGTGCTTAGCAAGTTTTGTGCATACCAGCTTTATAAATGAACATGATTTGAAATACAGTACTTTATAATACTTTATTTAGAATCAGCGCACAAATGTGTAACTTTTTGAATGAACTATTGAATGATTTTGTAGGCGTATTACGACCTTCAACGCATCCAGTGAGTTGCCCTTTGACCTCGAGAATGCCCTCATCTTCTGGGTCAATAAAGTCTGTACAGCTGAGATTTACCGGATGGAAAGAGAACGGCGGAGTCAGCAGGAACAACAATCGCAGGCACAAGTACAGAAGGTATAAAAGCAAGACCACAGATTACAGAGTGCCGAAGGTGCATGATGGGGAACTGAAATGTAAAGCGTTCACTAAGTTTTGGCGGTTATTCGGTATTACCGAGTAGTCACGGTATTTGTTCAATACCGAAAATACCGAGAGCCGTTTTAAAAACACAGAAATATCGTCCCGCACGGTTTTCAATTTCAATACCGCGATAAAAACAAAACCATGAATGTATGTGCTGTAGACATAAAAAAGAAAAAAAAAAGCTTATCTGTTACTGTTAAGCCATAAATGAGGAGAAAAATAGATTGTGGAAAATAGATTGCGGTATTTTCATCAAGTATCAACCATGAAAGGTTTATGTATATTGAAAACAAGTCAATTAATTTTTTTCCTAATAAAAGATAAAGACAAGCACAGCGCTAACCTGTTGTTAAGTAACCATGATTGTCTGGCCTCAATTCAATGTGTGGTGTTTGTTGTGCTGCTTTGGGTTTTTTTTTCCCCATCCGAAAAGTTCCCGGTAATACCGAACACCGCGGTATTTAGGCGGCGGTATACCGTGGACCCCAAAATTTTAAAAAACGCCCAAGCTTAACTTGCACTGGACGCCATTTTAGCAAGCAACTCTTTTGATGCAACAACAGATTAGTGCAGACAATGACCATTGCTATCAATGATATAACGAAACATTTGCTTGCTGAAATGGCACTTACACCTCCTAAATTGTAACATCTGAGAGGTTCCTGGTATAGAATAAGCGGGGAACCAGACCTGCAAGCCATTTCCAGCTATTTCCACATCTGTCCGATCTCTTCCCTGATCTAGGTTCGTATGAGACGACAACAGCTTCAACCCAAGGAGCCTCCGTGTGTTCCAACTATTAAGAATGTGACTAAAGATGTATCGGACGGTCGTTGTTTGTGTCTGTTGATCCATCACTACTGCCCTCATCTCTTCTCATTGGATGGTAAGTCACAAGAATCGTCATCGTTATCCCCGATGCAAAAAAATAAAATAATACAATTTAATCGTACCCGCTGCTAAGGATTCGAGCTGCCTCTAGCCATTGGGCTAGCTCGGTGGTCTAGTGGTAAGACATCTACTCTAGCAATGCAAAGGTCCTGGGTTCGAGTCCACCCGAGTGAATGCCTGTGGATTTTTTTTCACAGAACTCTGTAAAGTACTGAGTATACAGTGCTTTAATACACATCGGTGTAGGAGTAAAAACCAAATTGTATCATAAGAATCATATTTCTGATATCAGAATGTGATGAATCAGGGAATCAAGTTGGGTCTGTCCCTGCCTTTTACCTCTGTGTACCCCGGTTCGAATCCAACCTCAGACCAGAGCCTTGCATGTGGATTGGGCTTACATTCCCTTATTGACTCAATAAGCCATTTGCGAATTTAGGTTTGAATCATTTCCAGTACACTGACTTGCTTAGTCACAAGTGACTGCCTAAATTTGAATTCCGTAGACTTTAGAGACAGTTACTCTGTCACATGATTCGGGGCAAGCTTCTGTAAAGCTACCTCTAGATGGGCAAACTCTTCCTGCTATTTCTGTTATTGGCATATGCGCTGTTGGACACTTGCTATAAAGTAAATAATATTATTTTTTGGACAATTTTGAATTTTCCCAAGAATTTGCTGTTTGGAGAGATTTTGGTGCTTTGGCAAAACCTTTGCATGTAATTCTTTAAGGGTATTATTCAGGATTGGTAAAAGGATAAAAAACATACATGTAATTGTTTAATTTTAGTCTGAAAGCTTACGGATTATGAAGCTCATACTAGAACCACTTTTGCTGTGAAATATTTCCCTCTGAAATTAAATCGTATTTGAGAAAACTGTATCTGAAAACCTACAAAAATGCAACGGCTAATTTCGCTTGTTACAACCAAAATTAAAGCCAATGTGTTAACATTTCATGCTGAAAATTGTGTACAGTGTTTTTCACAATTTTTTCCTGACTCACTCAACGAATTAAGTCCAAATTTTCACAGGTTTGTTATTTCATGTACATGTGTATGGTTGATCACACAAAACATGAACACTGTCTGCGACTACTCTGTCAGCTCTACCAATCCTGTATAATACCTTAAACGAATTGGACAATAATTTGTCTGAAGGTTATGCATAATTTGTTTTAATTTATTGCATTAAAAAAAAAAGTTTTTAATGCAATGAGTCAGTGCTTATGGCTCTTTTGTCTCTTACCAGGGCACAATTTCATAGAGCTGCTTAAGCAGAAAATAATGCTTAACAATTTCCTGCTAAGCAGAAATGAGCAGGATACTAGTCATAAATTGTACACGTGACATGGTAGTTTGGCTGGTAACCTTATTCTGGTAAGCAAAATTTTAATGTGCTTAGCAAATTTTTTTGCTTAAGCAGCTCTATGAAATTGGGCCCAGTTCTTTTACCTCTCCTGATGGATAGCTATAGACATCCATCATATACAGTCAACTCTCGCTATAACAAGATTGCTGGGACTGGCTAAATGACCTCTTTATAACAGCAACGTTGTTATAAGAGGACAGCAAAACAAAGAAACACAAATCAGAAATGAGATTCTGGACTTCAGAATGTACTCTTTATAAGCAGATCCTCTATAACAGTGCTCTTTCTAACGAGGGTTGACTGTATCAAGTCGATGGCACAAATTGTGGCCCGCATAAAACCAGAATCCTTTGTCCGGTTTTCCGGTTTCTCTTCTCAGACTGCAGTGGGCAAACGCTTCCCCAATGGCATCAAACACCATGTACCTAATTATCATAAAACTATTGAAGCATTAACAGGTCGTGCATGGTGGAACTTTATTTGTTGGATTTCACTTCAGGACATAACCGAGTATGGACATTAAAAAGGTTCCATAAAACTAGAGTAAAAATTGGTTTCCTTTCACCAGCCCCCCCTACCCTCCTCCTCTCTGAATTCAAAAGGCAAAAGGCATCCCAAATGAAACAAACAATTGGATGCACTTGTCATTAAATCAATGAAGCTTGAAAAGGTTAACTACAGATGTTTATAATAATAGTAATTGGTTCTTACATAGCGCACATATTCTAGTAGCTAGATCAAAGCGCTTTACAATATTATTATCTGTGTTCATCGGGCATACTTTTAGACCATTTTTCTAACTTTCTCAACTCTCTGGGGAGCATACATGTACAACCCCAAGCTGCTTAAATTAGCACTAAGGGGTTAATCCAGCAATACGGTCTCAGCCCTCTCAGGTTCCCAGTTATACACCTTGGTTAAGAGAAGCAATTATGGTTAAGTGCCTTGCTCATCGAACCTGCACTCCAATGATTCAACCATCACAACTTGAGTACGATGCAGTAGACCGCTTGGCCGTGACACACCACTGCCCCCAGCCTTGGTCATGTTCCACGTGTACTATTGTATTAATTGGCACTGATTAACATTTCACACTTAAGCACCAGACTATTTTCTTTTTAAGTCTTTAATGAAATGAAAGTACTCAGAGTAACTCTTTGATCATCATTACGACAAATTAATGATTTCAAATCTGTTCTTGTTGTTCACATTTCAGATGTAGACCTTCGGGAAACTGTCTCGTTTGCTGAATCAGTTCACAACTTGGAACAAGTCGAGGCGTTCTTGGATAAGAACCTTCCCGATACGCACCACTTCACGTTTGAGGATCTCTTGTATTCCCCAGAGGTCTTAAGGGTCAACATTCTCGCGCTCTTTTCAGAACTCTTTCATTATTTTGAGGTGGAGAGACCTCCACATCTAGATTTCAACCAGGAACAAGGTAAAATAATAATATTATTTCTGAGTTCTTATATAGCGCTTTATCACACCTAATGGGTGTCTCAAACAAGTTTTGCATTTTATAACTGGGCCCAATTTCATAAAGCTGTTAAGCAGAACATTCTGTTTAGCAAATTTCTTTACTTGGCAAGATATAAGCGGGGTACCAGTGGCAACAATTTAAACTTTATGGAATGTTGGCTGGTAAACTGTTTCTCCTGAAGAAGATTTTTCTGTGCTTAGCAAGTTTTTGTGGTGACAGGCTTTATGAAATTGGGCCCTGGTCATTTTGGTTGGTAAGCAGTTTGTAACAGCTGGTTCCATTTTCTTACTTTTAAGGACAAAAAGTTCCAGCCACACCAGAAGGAAGGTCGCGGGTTCAGCAGCTTCCTCCTCTGCTAATCAGTTCAGCGACTAAGAAGAGTTTCCAGAGTGAACCTCCGTATGCAAGATCTGAACTACGCAGCGCTGCAAGCAACCCTGAGGTGAATCGAATCAACTCGGGAACTCCTCAGTAAGTCTTGTTCTCATCAAACTTTTCAACTTTGAAATCATTCTGTTACTGCAAAGACGTGGTATCTCCTAAAATTGCGCTTACATTACACACAAGTTTGAAATTGTGCGCTTACATTACACACAAGTTTGAAATTGTGCGCTTACATTACACACAAGTTTGAAATTGTCATCTTGTAATTATATTATATCTCGCTTTTCAAATGGCATGGATGTACACACTAAACAAGTCCACGCCCACATACAATGTTTTTCGCACGTAGCATTTTTGTGCGAGATACAAAAAACACAAGACAACCGGACTTGTCCAGTCCTGAGTTTACTGGCCTGACACTAAAAACACTGGCGCTAAAATCACCTGCGGTCTAGTGTTTGTTTCGAGCCCTGAACGTAAATCACAGTAACTGATTTGAGTTTGATAGTGAAATATTTCAACCTTTTTTGATTGTATATTCAGATCTTTGCCTGACCTCACATTTTAGTTGTATAATAGCATTCACTATTATGTTGTACTTGTTCTTAGATATTTTTCTTCACATCTTTTTAGTTAGAACTATGAGCACTAGAATGTATTAACCACTAGAGGGCGCTGCGTGTAAGGATAGACAGCACTGAAATTTACACGCACAGTGCACTTCTCACCAACATCATCTGCTTCTCTAGAATGCCTAGTAACAAAGAATGTTTACTAACGCGGAGTATGCATGCGCACAAGTTTAAATTCCCTGCTTACTTTTGAAATACTCTTGACGTAAGCATGGAATTCCCTGCTTCTGTAAGCGTTGATTCTTGCGGTAAGCAAAGCTATGAAATTGGGCCTTAGTCATGTGGCTGGCTGCCAAATGCGTCCTTGCACGCCTGCGGCTCGACCTCAGTGTATCTGCGCCCTCCACAGTTCAGCTTTGCAGCTGCGAGTAAGGATGATTAGCCTCCCAAATTATTATTATTGAAACAAACAATACCATTGCAACCTTCACCTAATCTAAGGTAGGGTCATAGATTGGTTT
This sequence comes from Pisaster brevispinus, assembly GCA_023634235.1. Classification (NCBI taxonomy): domain Eukaryota; kingdom Metazoa; phylum Echinodermata; class Asteroidea; order Forcipulatida; family Asteriidae; genus Pisaster; species Pisaster brevispinus. The sequence continues at coordinate 2,734,471 of JAMKCF010000020.1, forward strand.
TTGTCAACGTAATGCTGACTTACAGGCACAATTTATAAAGACAGATACAATTAAAGTCACTTGTGAAAGTTTCAGCTGAACACAGTGTCTACTTGCTGAGAAAACAGCCCAAAACTGTCATGGTATTCTCACAAGATCGTTAGACCAATCCACGTTAAGCGAGGTGACAGCAGGTACCAGCTGCATCTCTGGTTCGAACAGACACCCACCCACAAAAAACCTGAGAAAACAATTCATGCATGAATTGTTTTTCAGATTCAAAAAATTATCCAAACTATTTTACTTTAAAGAGAATCGTTTCTCAAAATAGTTGATACTATCAACAGCTGCAGTGCTTCTCACCAAGTAAGTTTTTATGGTCAATCATTTTTGGAGTATTAACCAATCTATGACCATACCTTTAAACACTCACTTCTAGTTTTTTTTTTTTACATATATACAGTTAGTTTTTTTGAATTGTCTACTTACTCCTTAGGAGATCCCAATCACTGCTAATCCATCGTGACAGAAAGCAAAGGGAAGGCGCCCTCCCAGACCAAGAGGACCTTGCTAATATAAGACGGGCAAGCTCTCTGGAGAATCTAGAAGCTAAACAGTCCATTCTGGCCTGGCAAGGTCAAGATGAATCCAGAGATAGGTACATACATCAAACTCTCCTCCTTTCTAACAGGCCCTCTAGTGGTGAAACTGGTCCATGCAAGCCCTCTTTCGTTAAACTACTGCATGCTGGCTGTCTGGGCCCAATTTCATAGAGGTGCTTAAGCACAAAAAGTAGCTAAGCACAACAAAATTATGTTTACCAGAATAAGGTTACCACCCAATCTAGCATACCACAAGTACAATTTATGACTGGTATCCTGCTTATTTCTGCTTAGCAGGAAATTGTTAAGCAATATTTTCTGCTTAAGCAGCTCTATGAAATTGGGCCCTGGTTATATAAGAAGTGCAAGTTGGCCCTTAGCCCGAACATCTGATGTCACACTTTGAGGCTCGTGAATAACTCAGGATACCTGTCTTTTAACCTGGGCCTAATTTCATAGAGCAGCATAAGCAGAAAATGTTGCTTAAAGATTTTCTGGCAATACAAGATGAGCAGGATACCAGTCACAAAATGTGCACGTGACATGGTGTTTTTGTTGGTAACCTTAATCTTGTAAGCTTATTTTTATTGTGCTTGGCTACTTTTTGTGCTTAAGCAGCTCTATGAATCTGGGCCCTGGTGGTTGCCTGCAAGATGTACCGTTGACCTCGCATGCCATAATACTGTGTTCATTAGTCTGGTGGTTATGCATCAGTGCATGTATGTCTATCCAATGAAACCATTGGGTTTGTAAGACCAGTGCCTGTCTTTATCCTTGCAGATAAAGACAGGGGACCAGTCTAGTTGGCCCACTTGGGTGCGTTTTCTTGGTTGTAACCAATAACTGTTTTGGTTGAATTGGCCATTGGTTAATCATTGGCCAATGACCAAGACAGTTATTGGTCACAGCCACGAAAAAGCACCCCTAGTGTTATGAGTGGTGGAAGGTGACCCTCTGGTGATACAAAGTTTTGCATGAATTCTCTTTGCTGATATGAATAATGCATGAGGGCCATTTACATATGTATGAGTAGTGCATGATGGCCCTTCCCTGATTATAAGTTATACTTGAGGCTCCTTTGCATGTGTGAGTAGTGCATGGGGGCCCTTTTCATGTACATGAGTAGTGCTGGCCCTCTACTGGGTTTCAGTAGTGCTAGCCCTCTGCTAGTACATGTATGACTAGTGCATGAGAGCCCTCTTGCACAGATATTGAAGCATTTACAACATTCTTTAGATTCTGCTTGTATGGGTGATTGAAGACTGGGGGGACCGTCTGATGGTTGATAGAAAATTGCGCACAAATAATGTCCCCTAGTAGTGTCGGCTGATGCATTGCAGTCTTTGCAATGTCACAAGATATCATATCTGTCTGCGTTTATTTATCACGTTGCATGCCAGTGTTTGTATCACTTTGAAAATGGTTTTGTTTTGTTCTGTGCTTTCAGATCGCAGTCTATGAGAGACAGCAACACCAGCAGCCTCCTTGCCAATGTAAGCATTGACAGCGATCTCAACGACAGCCAAAGCTTCTCGGAGCTGAACTCTCTCTCCAACCAAAATGGACGTTTACCCAAAGTGAATGATCACGACCAACAGTCCTCATCTCAGTTTGAGAACGAAGACGACTTGGAAGTTGAGAGTTTGACATCTGCGCTGTCTCGGATCTCACAGAGGAGTGAGAAGCCGGTAGCTCGTCAAGTGAACGAGGAGTTAGAACAAAGATCGTCCACAGAGGAAAATGGCCGCCTGACTGATCCGGAGTTTACAGTGACCCCTCTGAGTAGTATGTCGTCGAAAGATAGTAGCGATTGGAATAGAAATAGCCAATCAGACTCACGGCGAGTAAACGCTGACCAATCACATTTGAGGAGTGAACAATTCAGAACAAACAATAATAGAGAGTTTGAGCAATCTGGAGCTGTTGAGCAGGAGGTGCAAAAGACTTCTGTGACGCCCTCTAGGAGACGTTTGAAACTTGATATTCAGCCGGTTGAAATGAAACGGAATGAGAGACTCCTACCAGCTGTTGTCAAACCTCTGAAGGAGAAATCACACAACATGAACAAGAAAGAAGAAAGTGGGGAGGGTCGGCGGACTGGCCGTAACCCCCGAGAGGAACATCATGGGAGGTTACCCGATGCTAATGGAGGTGGCATGACAACCTGGTCAAGGAAGCAAGGAGGTCCAGATCAGGAGTCACCAGAGAGTCTTGACGCTACAACTCCACTAAGCGGTGAGAGTATTGCAGATTCCCTTGCCGGGGATTATGCACAGCAGCAGCAGCGTCTTGCTTGGCAGAAGCCAAGACCTGCCTATGCACCACAGGGCAATCCCACTCCTGACACCAACTCTCAAGAACCGCATGTCACTCAGACTAAGCACGGTGAAGCCTTCTTCATCCACTCTCACCTTCAGCCTGAGCAATCTGTAGGCAGTAGTTCTCTTAGTAGGACTGGTACTGGTAGTAGCTTTACTGTCTGTGACAAACAGCACACAGCATCTACGGCCTTTGAAGCTGGCATTCCTGTCGTCTCTTCTTTAGCTGAACTTCAGGGGATGGAGGATGAGGACCAAGAATCCTACAACCGCCAAGCAAGCCCCCGCCATTCCTCTGCTCACCCTAACTTGCATGCTGCACCTTCACAAAATCCTAATCCAGCTTCTCACCCTTCAGAAAGGTTTTCAAGCAACCCCCACCCTTATCCTAACCCTTCCCCAAGAACGCATGAGCAATCAAATCCACGTGTGCATGAAACCGCTTTCAAACCTAACGCTTTGCATTCAGGTGGTGACGGGCACGGCATATCCTTTTCGGATTCCCCGAGGGTGCCTAACACAGGTATGGTAACTTCCAGTGATAACATTCCCCAACCCTCAAGCATGGAGACAGAGTCCTCTAAGTTGCATGCAGACGAGACACAAAAGGAGTCAGGTGACGGGGTGCCAAAACCAGTCTTAATGACCTTTGACACCAACCTGAGCCCTAACAAAGTGTCAACCTCTATCCCAGAACTAGAATCAAAATCTACCTCCTCACTTGCCAATGGTGATCAAGACAATGTCACTAAAGAAAAAGAAGATGAGAAATTGGAGCCTTCCCTCCCGTTTGACACTAATCTGGCTATTGACTCTTTTGACAAAGTAGAGCCTAGTGTAAATCCTGATAGCTCATTAATTATGCATTCTAAACCAGACTTAACTCCCTCTAGTCAGCCAATCACAGTAGAGAATTCATGCATGCCATTAAAGTCAGCCAATCATGAGCTTGACAACCAGGTGCTTACCACCTGGGGTGCTAACTCAAAACAAACTCCTTTGTGTGGCATTAACACAGGTGGTGGGAACCCTACCCAGCAAAACAATCAGCTTGGCCTCGGTGAATTCTCCCAACTCCGGGCAAAATTGGAAGAGAAACGACGCTTCATGGACTCTGATAAACGAAAGTTGGAGCGTCAGTGGAGCAAACAAAGGCAGCGTGTCGGAAAGGCTGCTTTCATGCAGGTCTTAGCCAATCAGAAGAAGACAAAAGACAATGCCAGTGAAGATCAACCAACCGGGACTGAGGAATTCCGTAGTGAAAAACCAAAAGACCTTTACTCGAGAGAAGAGCTCGAGAGATCCATTTCAAAATCCAGATCGAATCGTGCTCAGCAAGAAGGCAAAATAACCTTTGCCGATCTTGGCTCGAATAAAGAGAAACTTGTTCCAAGTCGATCGGTAGACAGCCCCCGAGTGCAGAAACCTGCCCCGACGATCCAACCAACTGAGGTTTTACCGCTTCGCCCAGAGTCACCCCAGAGTATCCCAGACATTCCTACCGGGAAAGGCAGCCCCGGTTCCAGCTCAGGATCACATTCACCGCACATGACTTCAGAAGAATACAACACCTCTCTAGAGAAACTCAACGCAAACCTATCCCAATTGCAGAACGAGATCCAGAGGCTATCGTTGCGTCAGGAGCAGATGCGGAGCGTCATGGAGTCGCCTAGACCCCCGAGTGATCGCAGCATCTCCCCACAGCAGGTCCCTCAAGTAGACTCTAAGCCATTCGTTTTACACTCCGGTAGTGAAGTGCCTCCCGATTCCCACGGCTTCTACTTAGCACAAGCAGACAAAGAACCAGAATCTTTCGTCCTACATGAGAACCCTCTCTATGACATGGCCGGAGCAGACATCCCAAGCCCTCGTCCTGTTGGCCCAGTACAAAGGCTACCTCCCCAACAAGGGCTAGGTTCAATCACAGGCTCCACAGACCAACCACAAGTAATCAAATCTCCCTACCCTGCCAATCAAGTCCCGTCCAAACAACCAAACAACACCTACATCATACCCCCTACCCAGGCAGCCCCGGTCAAAAACAAAGAAAGCGTTGAGATCTCTAAAAATGACACCCCACAGAACCAAACCAAGGTCTTGGCATCCACGCCAGCCAATGAGCAGCCGCGAAATGCAGACTCGTTGACCAATCAGCATCAACCACCCCTCCCAACTGTTGCAAGTTTATCCAATCACATGGCTGAAATTTCCAAAATTGAGAAATCCCCAGAATCAACGGACACCCCAATAGTCCAAAAAAAGCAGAGAAATCGTAAAGATTCCAGTTCTTCAACGCAGAAGAAGCGTAGCTCAGTGTATGAAATCGTTGGAGAGGGTGAGGACGACGACGACTACAGCACAGACGAAGAGAAAATGGTGGTCCGCCCTCTAGACTTGTCTGGAAACATTTCTCTTGATGTAACCGATGATTCCGATCAGAAGGCGAAAGGATTTGTGGTAGCTGCAGAATCAGTAAGTTCTAATTTTCTGTATATCAGGGGCGTGTCACTTGAGGCAGTTTACAGGCAGCCATTGCGGGGCGGTCTCCTGGAAGAATTCTTGTACATATTTAAATATTAACCGAACCTTCTTGGGGTTAGTGTAAACACCATTTGAAAAATGTCTTTGGTGTACCAAACCAAAGAGTTCCTTATGCATGCAGTGTGGTTGGTTGCCTCCAAGTTGACTGAAAAAAGAAATTGCCTTGTGTGACCAGGGGTGGATTTGGCAAAGAGTTTATTTCTTTGAAAGGAATCCGTTCTCAAAAAAGTTGATTCTCTGCAGTTATAACAGCTGCAGTGCTTCTCACCAAGTCAGTTTTCATGGCCATTAGATTTTTGGAGTACTTACCAATCTATGACTCTACATTAAATGATCTCTCATCTGTTGTGAAATTTCAAAACCAGGGAGCTTCTTAAAGGATTGTCTTTAGTTGAAAAAAAAAACTTTCTCACTGTGTTTCAAGTTTTGGAAATTTGAATCTCAATGTATTGACTGATTATTTAGGATCAGGCGGATGAAGTTGAGAAACGGAAGATGCAGTTTCTTCAGAACCGTCTCAAGAAGCAAGAAGAGGAGCGGGCTAAGAGGGCGTCGAGAGAAGCGGACATGGAAAAGAAGAGAGAACAGCAAAGGTAATGGGTGTACAAAATATAATGCTCCAGTTGACCTTCCAGCCTCACTTTGGGTACATTGAGTGGAATGGACAAGAGACAAAATGGCTGCACCGTGAAAAGTGCCAATATCAATTAATGTAGTGACGTGTTGCGAGGTTTCTCTATTAAGTGATAAGTGTAACTGGGTTCTTTTATGTGCTTTGTACAACACACAGGACCAATGGCTCTACGGCCCATCCGAAGGACAAAGCAATAATGGTTAATAAGTGTCTTGCTTAATGACCCGGGTGTCAAGACCGGGACTCGAACCCACACTCTGCTGATCTGAAACACCGAATCTCAAGTCCAGTGCACTTGATCGCTCGGCCATGAGATGCCACATCAAGTCTGCTGAAAACGCGTTTCTAGAGGGCAGCAGTTTGGCAGATGCGTCTCGATCCTTAAAAACTGCCCTCACCCATGAAGGATCTATTATTGATATTGTTGTGCACGTTCTAAAGGTACAGCCTCTCTGTGCCAAGCCCTCACAAGCCCTCGCTGCTGTTAAAATTGTTTTATTTTGGTTTATTTTTGATAACAGGCGTAAGCAAGATGAGATGGAAGCTAAGAAAGCTGAAGAGAAAGCACGGAGGGAGCAGATTAGACTGAACTACCAGAGACGTAAACTTCTTGAACAGGTATTAATGTCTGGAACCTTTAACAGTTCCTCACTCAATGTGCTTTTAAATTTACCATTCAGTCATGCAACTTCTCAGCTGACCAGCTGATGGTTGTATGGCTTCTGCCCCCCCGAACAAGGATATTGACAAAAGGGGGACTGCCAACATCAGGCTAGATAGCTCAGTTGGTACAGCAACAAGGATATTGACAAAAGGGGGACTGCCAACATCAGGCTAGATAGCTCAGTTGGTACAGCAACAAGGATATTGACAAAAGGGGGACTGCCAACGTCAGGCTAGATAGCTCAGTTGGTACAGCAACAAGGATATTGACAAAAGGGGGACTGCCAACATCAGGCTAGATAGCTCAGTTGGTACAGCAACAAGGATATTGACAAAAGGGGGACTGCCAACGTCAGGCTAGATAGCTCAGTTGGTACAGCAACAAGGATATTGACAAAAGGGGGACTGCCAACATCAGGCTAGATAGCTCAGTTGGTACAGCACTGGCACGTTAAACTGGAGAATGTTAGTTCAAATCCCACTCTAGTCAATTTTTCTTTGTTGAACCCCAAATGATTCTAAATATTCGGACGTTTTTGTTTCACAGCAAGAGAATGAACCAGCAGCCCCACCAGTGAGGCGGGCGAAGTCATCAGCAAAACCACGCCCTAAATCTTGCGTTGTAGAAGATCAAACGGACTATGGTCGGCCGGCAACAAGCCGCTACGGCCATGACAAAGACATCACTGATTACAGTAAGTGCTTCATGTGGGGTCAAAGCTCAATGACGATGACCCTTATTGACCTGTTAGTCAATAATCTGCATTCAGGGTCAGAAATTATACTTGGAAGTTTTGGTATGAAATGGTGAAGTTGTTCTGTCTTGTTTGAAATTCTTCAACAAGTTTGGATCGTGAATTTCAAAAGAGAATTTGAAATAAAGTTGGTATTCCGTAGCGGAACATTAGTATTGATAAATGGGTTTATCCTCACCCTGTGTGTCACCAATGACCTCATATCATGTCAAAGTTTAAGGGTCATGTCCATGTTTGATTTGTATCTTCAAATGTCATCCTGCTTTGCAACCATTCAAGGCATATTAAAACAACTTTACATTTTGGTGAACCCAAAACTACACAATTTAGCAAAAATTTTTGTCATCAGCGTGTTGACAGAAAATAACAGTAATTGATCCTTCATTAGTAAATACAAAATTGAAAGTTCTTACATAATGTTGGTAATTTTTGTTGACACTCTTCAAAAGATTAAAGGTCCTTTTAATTCATGAATGCCAGCTGCCTTCCCTTTGTTTTTGTTTGTTGCATTTGAAAGCATCGACGCATTGTGGTGATATTTCTTTTGAATCTGCATTTTTGAAGAGATTTCCCAAAAAGGAGGTTTCAATCGATGGAAAGGAAATGACTCGTGGGTTGATGGATAAGTTTCAAATTTTTTTAAGTGAAGAATTATTAAATGGATTGAATATAATGTCATAGGCCTGTGTCTAAAGTCAGGGAACTGTTCACAACAGATTTCTGCTCTTAGAGCACCCTGTAAAGGGTGTGATTCTCTGGGCCAAATTTTGCGCTTATGGCGCCCTTTACAGCGTGTTATTTTGTTGGCCAATGTCTAGGCTCCAGTGCCGCGTAAAGTGCTTGATTCTAGGCTTCAGCACCCTGCAAAGCGTGTTATTCTATGAGTAAAATTCTGGGCTTAGTTGGCCCTGCAAAGCGTGTGATTGTAAATGCCAAATTCTGCACTTACTGCGCCCTGCAAAGCGTGTTATTCTATTGGCCAAATTCTGGGCTTACTTCGCCCTGTAAAGCGTGTAATTCTATTGGCCAAATTCTGCGCTTACTTTTCCCTGCAAAGCGTGTTATTCTATTGGCCAAACTCTGGGCTTACTTCGCATTGTAAAGTGTGTTATTCTATAGGCCAAATTCTGCGCTTACTGCGTCCTGCAAAGCTTGTTATTTTATTGGCAATTCTGGACTGACTTCGCCCGGTAAAGCGTGTTGTTCTATGGTCTGTAAGTACAGAACTCTGCAGTAAGCAAGGCCATGAAAATGGGCACATTGCTGAAAGAGCAGCTTTTGCTACAGTTTGTACCCAGATGACTACATCAGCATTCTGGCTAAACTCAACAGCCGTAGCCTTAAGCCAGAAGATATTAAGTTCAAATGTGGCCTTATACATCCATTTCAACTACCAGGTGCCCAGAAGAAATCCTTCACACTGAGTGCGCCCTCTAGTGATGATAGTGCTTGTCCCTCTCGTGGCAGTCAAGCGCCACATGGGGTTTTAAGTGGTGGTGGAGCGGCGGGTATGTTTGTGTGGAGTGCTTTAAATTCATCGCTAGTTCACTCACAAGTCATCGTTATTTTTCATACTAACAAAGTTTCTCTTTCATGTTTTTTAACATTCTTTCCTCCATGGCATGGCCCATGTTAGGGTTCATTAAACTCTGAAGGGAAAGTTCAACCAAGATTTGTTGAAGTTCAGTGCAGTCTTCAGGCTACAGAGTTAAATGTATTATACAAGATTGGTAGAGCTGACAAAGTAGTCACAGACAGTGTTTATGTCTTGTGCGATCAACCATTATGAAATAACAAACCTGTGAAACCTTCGCTGTGAAACCTTCGTTGTGTGATTCAAGAGAAAATAGTGAAAAACCATGCACAATTATCAGCATGTTAACACAAGTTCCTTAAGTTTGGTTGTAACAACTGAAATCAACTGTTGCATTTATTTTTAGGTTCTCAGATATGACTTCATTTAGAGGGAAATATTTCACAGAAAAAATGGTTCTAGTATGAACTTCATAATCAGTAAATTTTTAGACTAAAATGAAACAATGATGTTTTTTATCCTTGCCAATCCTGTATAGTGTCTTTAACTCGCTTAGCCCAAATGGCGACGTTGGTCGACTGTGCACTAAGCACGATACTACCTAAATCATCCCATATTAGGGAGTGTGTTTAAAAATGTCATCCATACTTTTTTTCCCATATATGTCTAACAACATCAGTTTGTTTCCTTCTAAACTGTTTGTTTCGCCATAAAATCAATTTCCTTTGCAAAGCAGCACAGTGTGGTCATAATAATCTGCATATACTAATTGAAAAATTTGCATTTTCATTTGCATATATTTGCATAAATGAGTGTGTTCTGTATATGAGTGAAGTGAAAAATTCAGCAGTGTGAGCCTTAAAAGCAACTATAATTTCATGGAGTTAATTAATTGGCGTGTCGTGGCCGAGTGTATTAAGAGCCCCTGACTCACGCTCTAGTGTTTCTGATCAGCAGACTGTGCGTCCGAGTCTTTCCATGAAAGGTAGGGTCAGAGGTTGGTTTTTGTCCACGTAATGTTGATTTATAGGTAAAATTGTTAAGAAAGATACAATAAAAGTCACATGTGAAAATTTTAGCCGTATACAGTGTCTTCTTGCTGAGAAAACAGCAACAAAACCTGTCGCAGTATTTTCATGAGAACATTGAACTCATCCACGTTTGGCCGGTACCAACCTGCATCTCTGGCTGCAGTATTTGCGAACGGACACCAACCCTCAGAAATCTGAAAATGATTCATGCATGAATCATTTCTCAAATTCAAATGTTTTGGGTTGAAAAGCTATCCAAACCATATAACTGTGAAAAGAATCCTTTCTCAAAATAGTTTATACTATCAACAGCTGCAGTGCTTTTCACCAAGTAAGTTTTTATGGTCTTTCATTTTTGGAGTATTTACCAATCTATGACCCTACCTTTAAATGGTGTATTATGGTCGAGTGGTCAAGCGCACTGGACTCAAGCTCTGGTGTTTCTGATCAGCAGAGTATGGGCTCAAATCTTGCCTCTAACAGAATGAAGTGTTAGGGGTCTTGAAGAGCACACAACCTTTGTTATGGAGGAATGCAATTTTAAACAGATGGTCATTGGAGGTAAGCCTGGAGGTGTTTTGAGGTTTTTTGGGGTCATCCGGGTTCAACCTCAAGTTCCATCCAGTTACCACTTGTTAAATTCTGCATTTCTCCCTTGCAAAGCTTATCCCAATAGCTGTCATCAAAAATTTGCCTTTATTGAAAGTACGAAACTCACTCATTTGACATACTGTCCAAATGTCACAAAATTTCACCAAATTTAATCAAATGTCACCAAATGTCACCAAATGTCACCAAATGCACCATATGTCACCATATGTCACCACCGATTCAGACTGGATTAACAAGTTAATTCATTTCATGACTCATTGTCATTTACTTCACCCTGACCGCCTGAAACTAACAATTTTTGACCAGCTTAGAAACCTGGAGAATAGTCCTTTGTAAATAATGACAGCATTATTGTTGCTCCATTTAGAGATCAAATATTGTCATTATTTATTGTCTGTGCACATTTCAAGTAAAATACACTCAGTTTAAATGACGTAGTTTTAATTGTTTATATTTGTCCCAAAATGGAAGACAGGTAGCTGGGTGGCACAATTCCAGAATGGAAATTGCTTTATGACGTCTGCTTATGCATATTAATTTACACGTTTTGCACTAACTTTCCTCATCATATCACAATCCTCACAGAAAAAAATGGGTCTGAGCCAACCACTTCACCCAATCAGCAGAATGTCCCGCCTGAAACTAAAGAGGGCGCTGTTAGTACTAAAATCCCTAGAGTGGTGAAGAAATCACCTCCTGAACCATCCCCCGAAAAGGTTGCCAAGCAACCCCCTGAATCCCCTAAGGTCAAAGAGCCCAAATGCCCGGAACCCAATGGTAAGAAGGAGAACCTGCCCCATGTCAAAGGTCATCTGGAGGAGAAGCTCACGGGGTCATGTGCAGCGAGTGTCGTCTCGCAGGACAGTAGTGGCTCTGGAGGTGGTGGTACAGCCACAGAATACCAGGGTTTGTGGACGATGATTTATTCTGTCTGCTAGAACAGCGTTTTGTCACCCTGTGTGGACTCGCCTCCCTTGCATGTAAAACGCTTCAGAAGCCATTTTGATATGATTTGATGTGCATGGCCGAGCTCCGTTATGATTTGCTAGTGATCCCCGTAGTTGTCTTTCTGCAAATATTTTTCTGTGGCGAAAAAACGGCACTTTAATGTCCGTTTTTACCTCATCAGAACCTTGCATGTAAACGCTTGTGAATATGCTACATTCTTTTGTGTGCATACTTTTATCAGTGGCAGAGATGTACGTGTATGATGCATTGTAAAAGCGTTGCCCTAAAGTGCAGAGTACATGCAGTTCTTCCATGTGTGTTTGACCTTTGCCCCCTGTGGTAGTCTATGTGGTAGTCAGGTTCCCTGACAGTCAGCTTTATTGGTTTCCCGGTGGATGCATGCCTTTTAGACCCTGCTTCTCATTAAACTTATTGGTCCCTATGTCCCTTCACAGCCGTCTTCCAAATATAAAGCTTTTACCTGTCTGTCCCGTTTACCCCAATACCAACAGATTCTTTGTCTTTCATAGTGTACAAATATTGATGCATGTGAGTGCATGGTCCCAGAATATAATCACGAGGTGAAATCTGGACTATTCTATTTCACAAGGCAGACTAAAGTGAAATGGTAAAGCCAGATTTTACCAAATCCTCAGTTCCACCCGTTATACCCATTACCCATGATGTCCCCTTATAACCCATGATTCAAACAGCACCCATGATCTTGAATTCCCAATTCTACCCTTTATACCCAATACCCATTCTTTCCCCTAACAAGGTGTGATTCAGTATCAGCACAAATGATCTATCTTGAATTCCCAATTCCACACAATACCCATTTTGTCCCCTAACAAGGTGTGATTCAGAATCAGCACAAATGACCTATCTTGAATTCCCAATTCCACACAATACCCATTTTGTCCCCTAACAACCTATGATTCAAACATTAGCACCCATGAACTTGAATTTCCCTTTCCACCCATTATACCCATAGCCCTTTCTGTCCCCTAATAACCCATGATTCAGACAGCACCCATGAACTTGAGTTTCCCTTTCCACACAATATACCCAATACCGTTCTGTCCCCTAACAACCTATGATTCAGACATCAGCACCCATAAACTTATATTCCCCTTTCCACCCATTGTACCCAGTACCCATAGTGTTAACCCATTCTCCTACAACTGCTCCCCATGCTAGGCCTCCATACTCTCCCAGCATTTAAACTATTTCCACCAATCAGCTGTTTCAGTGTTTTGTATTTGACCAATCACCTGTTTGTAACAAACACATTACTGCCGTTTTCAAGACCATATACATTTGTAGATATAACATAAGCTGTCTCTTCCTTTGATAAATAGTTCCCACTTGATGTCCCAAGCTATATAAAGTCGGCCATCTTTACGGGCAATGATAGTCACTTTTTGAATGCACAACTATGCGTTATGCTTAAATCCAGCATGTAACATGCTAGAGTTGTATCAAATTCCTTGTATGAATGACCAATCAACCACTCTAAACATTTAGAAACTTGATGCGCCCAAAAGCCAGAACCCAAGCTGCCCGTAAAGATTGCGTCTAACGGGAACTATCTGTTTGAGTATTTCAAGTTGTTGAATTATTTTCAAGAATTTGATTCCTACTTTTCAATGAGTAACACATGATTTAATGTTTGTAGAGTTTTAGAAAATTCTATAGGTGTTTAGATTTCAAAGTTTGTTTCACCTTTTCATCTTTTTAATTTACACACTTTTGAAGTTGTTGATGTATTCACGCAGTTAAATTGATATTTTCTTATTTAATGCGTTCAATAATACATTAAAATGGCCACTTCAAATACCAGTTGGACCACAGAGAAACAAATTGACTGAAAAAATGCTGCTTTTTTAAGGTTTATTCTCTGATCCCATTTTCTAAGAATCAAAATGTTAATGGAGGTGTCACCTGCAGTAAATTACATGTAAAGAATGAGTCACACGAACAAAGTTGATAAACTTTCATATGAAAGCGCATTAGAAATATTTTGTTACACCTGTACAAAAATCAGAGATTGAATCTGAAATTTTGCCTTTGATTCTTGTAATGTTGTGCATTTGTACACAATTGCTAAAGTAGATTAGTGTAGATCAACTTGTGAACATTTAAAAGCCTGGTCCATATTTCCTGTGATTGTGAATGCGTAATTTGGTGATGCAATAATCAGTACGTGTTGTTTTTCCAATTGTGACACAAGAAATCGCTTCGCTCGAAGCATTCGCAGGAAGTTTGAACTGGGCTTAATTGAAATACCTCTTGTGTTATACCAAGTCAAGTTCATCCCTTGCATGAAGAGATGCATGAAGCTAAGGCCAAGTCCGAATTGGCGGCTACAGCTATGGCTATGGCTGGATTGCCACATCATCATGCATTGAAGTATAGGAAGTCCTTAGTAACACCCTTAGCAACAGTCCTAGCCGTAGCCATAGCCGCCAATTTGGATACGGCTTAAGTAATGCAGGAGTTGTCCATGTGTCTACTCTACATTCCTTGCTCCATAAAACTACTGAGGCATTTAGAGTTGTAGTACACAAATCCATTAAGCTCCGCCCACTATTAAAATTACCTAGCAACAGCATCCTCACAATGCAGCTATTGTTGTAATGGATTTTATACGGTTTTTGGTAAACAAATGGGGGGTTTGAACCTAGGACCTCCAGATATACGCGCCGGTGCTCTACCAACTACCAACTGAGTTATCTAACTGTAATGTTTAGCAGTCTCCCTTATTTGTTAATTTCTTTTTTGGCGGAATTCATTTAGACTTCTAATGCCGTTTAGCTAAGGGATCACATCCAGGCTTTTATCATGGGTGTGTTTTCATGTTCGTAACCAATGACTGTTTCGGTTGAAGTGGTCAATTGGTTAATCACTGGCGAATATTGGTTACAGCCCCGACAAAACATATCCCAGGTCAGACTATTGGCACGCAGTCATGGTTGTGATTGGGCAATGAATTAAGGGGGCGAAGCTTAATGGATCAGACCATATCGCTGTAATCTGCATTGTTTGTTTGCAGTGTTTTGTATGTGTGCGAGGACCAATAATGCGCACAGTATGTGCAGTGTAATGGGAGACTTATGTAGACACTAGGTGGCAGCAGACTTACCGCGTGAATTCATTCATTTAAGTGTGGGCAAGCTCAGAACTGAGTCACAGAGATTGTCTGCTGCCACCAGGGTCCAATTTCATAGAGCGGTTTAAGCAGAAAAAATTTTGCTTAACAGTTTTCTGCTAAAAGAAAATAAGCAGGATCCCAGTCACACATGTGACATGGCATTTTTGCTGGTGACCTTATTCTGGTAAGTACATTTTGTTGTTGTGCATAGCTACTTTTTGTGCTTTAGCTGCTCTATTAAATTGGGTCAAGTTTAGGCCTGGAATTACACGGAGGCCACATTTGCCCCGGTCTTGGCCTTGGTGCCCCTTCAAAAGTTTCTCATAGACTTTAAGATTTTTCCAATGGAAGTGCCCTTTGCAAAACGAAAAGGGCTTTGCCCTGTCAACAAAAATGAAATTCCAGGGCCCAATTTCATAGAGCTGCTTAAACAGAAAATATTGCTTAACAATTTTCTGCTAAGCAGAAATGAGCAGGATACCAGTCATAAATTGTACTTGTAGTATGCTAGTTTGGTTGGTAACCTTATTCTGGTAAGCGTAATTTTGTTGCAGCTCTATGAAATTGGGCCCAGGCCTGCAAGGTGTTTTAGAAAGTCTCCCATTTGACTTCAGATGACACGGTAGCTACATGAAGCATAGACATCGTTTCTAGAGCCAAGTTTATTGTGAAGTTGATTATTTGTTGATTGTGTGTTTGATTTGACAGGTCCCAAGCTGTACGTCAAACCAACCACTAAGTCTAATCGTCATATCATCACGAACGCCATCTCTCATTGTGTGCTTGCTGGGGAGGTCAACAAGGATCATAAAGATAAAGTCCTAGAGGTAAGTCCAGAAAGATCAGCCCAAAATACACAGAGGGTCAAGGGCACCAGACTTGAGGCCTAAGGCTAATTTTTAAAAACCTGTAAGCAGTTATTTTCTGCTTACCAATTGAAAATGTCCTCAATCTTTGTTTTTTTCAAGACCCTTTTGAAGACTCACTTGTTTTCGGAATAACTGTACTACCTTCCAGGTTTTGGTTACTGTAGGCTTTAAGCATACTCAGGATGTGAGTTTTACACAATCTTATACTTTGTTCATGGAGAGGGGTGGGGTTGTTTTTTCTGTTTTTCTGTTCGGGTTTTTGTAGTGCCTATTTGTCTTCTTATGTTGTGCTTCTGCCACTGCCTGGTCCAGGGTTTTGGGGGATGTTTTTAAGACTATTTTTTATTGATTTTCACAACTTTGTTGTTTTAGAATACTTGTATTACGTAGGTTTGACCTGTTCTGTGTTTTTGTATTTTTATAAATTGTGTTTGGCCTTAGCTTTTTAAACTGTATCTCTGTAGAGCGCCTTGAGTGCCTTTTTAGGCGGACATTGGCACTATATAAGTTTACGTATTATTATTATTACTATTACATTTCATAATTGCTGCTTACTTGAGTGAAGCCGGTAGTTCTTGTAAGCACAGGAGTGGTGCAACATTGCAAGTCCATTGTAGACTGTCATGGCAGCTAGTGCACCAGACTCAACTTCTGGACTCCAAGCACATTGATAATTTCTTTGGATTTGCATGACATAAGAGCCTTATTTTTATATTAAACATTAATACTGAAATGGTTGGATTTGTTTTGCAGGAGCTAGCCAAGGCCGATGCTAAACATTTCATCATCCTGTTCCGTGACTCACAGCTCCAATTCCGCTCAGTCTACAGCTACTCACCAGACACTGAGGAGCTCTGGAAACTCTTTGGTGTTGGTCCACGACACATTACTCAGAAGATGTACGAGAACTTATACAAGTGAGTAGTAACACCAACCTCGTTCCCAGTGGTGTACGATCTCCACACGCCATTTTGATTTCTTTCCCTGAATGCCTTGCTCGATTGAACCCCTGAAAGTGTGACTTTAAAATATCCAAATATATTGGATATTTTAATTAGTCCTGTGGTTGATCCATTCTGTGTAGAAACTTCGCAGAGCGAGCTGTCAAAGGACGTATCAAGTCATGGAGCAACTGGCCCCCTTTCATTCTTTTTCGAACTTGTGATACGTCTAACTATGCAGTTTAGTGTGACCATGTAAAAACATGATTCATATGAAATGTATTGCATCAAAATATGTGCATTTTTATACGCGTGTACTAAGCGCCCGACAAGCTCCCTACAAGCGCTCAAATGTTTTTAACAAGCATGCCAAAAAGCAGTATATTTTGGTTAGCCAATCAGCATAGATTTTCAGTGTTTCCCTACCAGGGGTTAGCGACGAGAGGTATCGATACGGCCCGCTGCCCATGGTAGCAAGGCTGTAGTAACACTATCCAAGCCTGGAATGACACAGAGGTCATGACCTCTGTTACCCTTGGTCTTTCATCTTTCGGATGGGACGTAAAGCCGTTGGTCACGTGTGTTGTGTAATGCACGCAAAAGAACCCAGTGCACTTATCAATAAGAGAAGAGGTTTGCCCTGGTGTTCCTGGTTTGATTGGCTGCATATTGAGCCACAGCACCTTGTAAACCATTAGATGGTGCTATGTAAAGGAGTAGGTCTCATACTTCAAACGTAGACCCACATACCTTGCAGGAAAATACTGAATGTTAAAGCGCCTTGAGCGTCACTGAGTGACGGATATGAGCGCTTTGTAAGAAGCCACTATTATTTTATTATTATTGACCTTGGCGACCTTTAAAAGATTCCCATAGACTTTAAGTTTTTTCAGTGGAAGTACCAATCGCAAAATAAAAATAACCCTGCTCTCTCAAAGATGAA
This sequence comes from Pisaster brevispinus, assembly GCA_023634235.1. Lineage (NCBI taxonomy): Eukaryota > Metazoa > Echinodermata > Asteroidea > Forcipulatida > Asteriidae > Pisaster > Pisaster brevispinus. The sequence goes on from JAMKCF010000020.1 coordinate 2,751,995, forward strand.
ATCCAGTCCTGCTAACCACTAACCACATCCATCAAGCCTCCCCCCAGGAGGAGACACATGCCCCTCCCCCAAATGTTATTATTTAAATTTCTTGGATGAGTTTATTTGTTCACATGTCTGTTGTTTATGTCAAGTTTTTTTTCCATTTGTGACATTCAGATACAATTCCGGAAGTAAGCAGTTCAGCAAGATTCCCTCCAAGACGATGTCAGTATCGGTGGATGGTCTGACCATCGGATCTTCCTTTTGGCTCAGTAAAAAAGGACCTAATTCAAAGAAAAGATGAGTCCTGACTGTGATTGGTCAGACGGTTGCCATAGTTTCACATAATTACCCTATTGTAGATAAATTGAATGTCAAGTGTTATGAAGGTAGTAGAATTTTAGACTTGCATCAGTCTCAAGGTGGAATGTGTCACTGTCGAATAAAACTGTTAAGAAAATCACCATTAGCCAAATTATTAATCAAGAATAAAACTAGTCGGGGAACCAGTTACAACTAATGTATTACATGATGTCTTGACTGGTAGCAAGTCTTTTGCTAAGCAAGATTCCTATACCAAGCAAAGTTGTCTTATGATAATCTGCTCATTGACCCACTGCCTAATATGATAAAAATTGCTAACCTGACATTTTTGCTTATAAAATTTAGCTGGAAACCAGCTAGAATTAAAATACATTGTAAAGCGCTTCGTCTTGGTAAATAGATTCCGGTTATTTTATTGTGCTAAGTAAAATTTTACCCCTATCATAGGTACGCTGTTTGTTAAACCCCTTTACCAGAATTTGTTCCCAGAAATGTTTTCGATTTTTTTTTCACTCTACAATTTTGTGTTCAACATTTGAAGTTATTATGTTTACCATTTGTCGGAACTGTGAATATCCATAAGTCTTTCTGAAAACGTTTGTGTTCAGAGGCTCCTAGATCTTTCAAAATGCCATCGTAGAATCGTACTTGTCTTGAGATCAGCTACCGAACAATGAGTAGAATATAAAACTTTGCATGATGGGAATATAATCTAGAGGGGTTTGTGGTAACACCATGGAAATATCTCCCATGAGTAGGATTTGAAACTTTGCATAGTGGAGACACAATCTAGAGAGGTTTGAGGTAACACCATGGAAATATCTCCCATGAGTAGGATTTGAAACTTTGCATGGTGGAGACACAATCTAGAGAGGTTTGAGGTAACACCATGGAAATATCTCCCATGAGTAGGATATGAAACTTTGCATGGTGGAGACACAATCTGGAGAGGTTTGAGGTAACACCATGAAAATATCTCCGATGAGTAGGATTTGAAACATTGCAGGGTGGAGATACAATCTAGAGGGGTTTGTGGTAACACCATCGAGATATCCCCCATGAGTAGGATTTGAAACTTTGCATGGTGGAGACACAATCTAGAGAGGTTTAAAATTGTTTGAAACAAAAATTATACTTCAATTTTGCCAAGTGTGAGTAGTACATCATAAGAGGGGGAATTTCACACCAAGTTACCTTAATGACTTGTAGTAATTCAACACCAAAAATTCTGATGGATAAAATGCAAATTGCAAAACCTGTGCATGTAAATTTGCACCCCCCCCCCATTTAAAATAACAGACATTTTTCAGCATAATTACCAGGAAAGTGTTGCTATGTACAATCTCCAAACCAATGTTATGACGCTGAAGTTTGGTCTCGGACTCCCCATCTTGTTAGTTCCTTCTAAGCCTAGGACCAGGGCACAATTTCATAGAGCTGCTTAAGCACAAAAATTTGCTAAGCACAATAAAATTGTGCTTACCAGAATAAGGTTACCAGCCAAACTACCATGTCACGTGTACAATTTGTGACTGGTATCCTGCTCATTTCTGCTTAGCAGGAAATTGTTAAGCATTATTTTCTGCTTAAGCAGCTCTATGAAATTGGGCCCAGATGGTTAAAGTGTTAATTTGGGTGGAATTTTTAGGTCCATGATTAAGCAAAAATTGAAGCTGTTGTATGCTCCACTTAAATATTGAAACAAATAACGTTGAAGGCACATTTCAAAATAAAGTTCATTGTATTAAAACGCAATGAAAAGTCTCTCAGTACAAGGACAAGTTGTATTGGTATTAAAATGAAAAAGAATATTCCAAGTTGTTTTTGTGAGTTTTGTAAAAAAAACAAAAAGGAAGATTTTGTTCAAGTGCCAGTTAACATATATAACTTACCGTATATCATAAAACATAATACATATATGCCAGTGCAATGTTGTATAGTTGTTGCAAAGTTGTAATTGTTATATTAAACGGTGAACAGATTGTTCAAAATAATAGCGAACTGCGAAAGGTTTTATAAGTTGACCGCTGCAGAATTGGAAACAAGGTGTTATACAATCAAACACCTGGTGTTTTGGGAATAAATTTTGCCGATTTGCTGTTAAATTTAATATCAATGACAAGCAGTTTCTAAATATTTAGAACCATTTATAGTGACTTGATGGTTTCCTGCGGCTATGGCTGAAGCTGGATCAACGCATAATCATGCATTGAAGTATAGGACGTCCTTAGCAATGCCCTTAGCAACAGTCATAGCCGTAGCCGTAGCCACCAATTGGTATTCAGCCTAACTCATACTCTATTGGTCAGGCTCCTAATCCTGTATAGTAAGGACACATAAATGCTAGTGTCAGGGCACCAAACAAATAAACTTATGGCTACTTGTTGTCGGTAACGCAAACACTTCATCGGTTTGATGTGAAGAAATTAAACCTTAATATTCCATTCAAATATTGTTTCCAGTTAACCAAGAACAGATACCAATTGTTGTTCTTTTGGTAACTGGAAAATGTTTTAATGGAATATTAAGGCTTTATTTCCACAACAAGAATAGCATTTATAAATTTGTAAGAAGTAACTGGTTGGGAATTTCGGTAGATTTATAGCCAATGTAAAAACCCTTCCCTATTTGGAAATTTATTTCAGCGTTATTTATGAAAATTATAATCTTTATTTGGTCTAAAGTAATATTTATAACTTCAATCATTAAAATGGAATATTTTTAAAGGACCATTAAAGTTTGTTTTGAAACACATTGTTCGATGCAGAAAACTAAGAAAAACACACAAATCCAATATATTTTACTTCCCTTCCCCCCTCCCCAATACAATATAAGCTGAAAAGGAAATTAATTAAAATATGCTTAGTTATGATGTGATTGGATGGTGTATTACAATTTCTTACATGAAATTGAGACATTAATGGACAAAAACAGGAAAGAAATGTGTATTTTTTTTTAGCCTTATAATTTTACAGAGGCTGATGTAGGTGTTGGCTATTAGACTTATGCAAATCCTTTGAGAATATGATTTTTTAAGTTGTTATACAAGATTTCCAACTTTTTTATATTGATTTTAGAAAACGTCTTATTTCTTTCAGCCATTCAGTGCATTGAATTCTTCTCTTTGTATGGGGGCTTGCGATTTCGTATAGAGCTCATTAGAAATGTGGGAAGTTCTAGAGAAAGGTCAAGGGTCAGAGTTTGATTGACTGGATCTGGAACATGGGATGAGAAGGCCTCTCTAAGTTAGTGATTGCAAAACCTCTTGAAGCAGGTAGAAAAGTAGGAATTACTTCTCATGAGCAATTTGTACCATATTTGGGGTATTTCAATATCTCTTTTTGTAAGCCCCAAGTTTTTTGTTTTTAAAACAATGTATGGGATTATTTAATCACACCATCTTTGTCACAAAATATACACAGAAATGAGGCATCAAACTTCATTCAAGAACAATAAACGCATTTATTACAGTCAGTCGATGTGGATCACATCACAGAATTTTTTGACAACCACACTTAATCAAGCATACTTGCTCTGATTGGTCAATCCCTAGCAACAAGAGTGTGATATTAACCCATGCTACACAAGCACTCATTGGTGCATTACAATAAACATTCATGAATTATTTACCTCCTTGCAAATAAACATACCCCCAACAAACTGTATACTGTTGGAAAGAGTACACAATTCTGTTTAATGTGATTTCTACAGTTTATCCCATAGTTAGGTGCTAACAGCTTTGTGGGTTCTACAGGAAATTCTGTAGTTCAGCAATTATGGGTTAACCTATATTGCACAGCCCATATCCAACCCTGTTCTAATGCACTGTACTAGCTCTTGCGCTGTTTTGAAGCTACACGTCAAGTTTGCTTGAAGATAAACTTGTTATTATGTGCGTGTTTGTGAGAAAACAGATAAATATGGCGCGTCTGCACCCCATATCCAACTCAGCCTTCAGCCTCGTTGGTATATATGGAACGTGGTTGAAGCAAAATATTTCTCCACATTCCACTCAAGCTAGTGTGATAACTAATAATGTCTTCGGGGCAATTTTACAGGCAAGTTGGAGGCAACCTACTGCACTGTATGCACAAGGAGCACTTTGGTAGCACAAGAGGCATTTTTCTGTTGGTATCTTAAAGATCCAAAGAAAATCATGTAGAAGTCGATGTTGGAACATTTTGTTTGGAGATCTTGGAGATAATTGCCCTGTGTGACATAACCCTTAGCCTACTGTCAGAAACTTGCATTTTTGCATTGTTGTCTTCTGTGAATGGTTTCTGTTGTATTAAAATTATCCTCTTTTAATATTTGAGTGTTTTTGAATACCCGAAGACCCAAGCATAAATACGTATGCGTAAAAGCCCATAAGTTGGGCTATATAGCAAGTCAATTAAAAATATTGTGTATTTGGTTATTAAGTAAACACGTTTCAATTTAAGGTATTTACCATATTCCATTTCCCAAAAGAATTGTTTAAAATCATAGTATCTTTGAGCAATTTGAACTATAACTTTGTTATAATTATTTAAAATGTGTATGATTGAGGGCAAGGATAGTAATCTACCAACCAATCAGAAAATGGTATCGGCTCATAAATATGTATGAGACATAGCTAATGAATATGTATAAGGTATAATAATGCCAGACAGTGTTTAAAAAAAGGATATTTGAATAGTTTGAGGGGAAACCCTGGTTGCAATGAAAGAGTTTGTGTCAACAATAACAACAAAATGTGGTGTTTACTTCTGTGGCTTTTAACAGCTATTGGAATTGTTTACTATTTATTTCTTTGTGTTCTTCTGGAGCTTAAAACAAGTTGCACAGATTGCAGTTGTGAAAGGTATTTTTTTACTTTATTAAAATGTATTAAAAGTTGCCTATAAATTTATTGCAAATATTATTTCTAAATTATACATTTTGTTCAGGGTTTTGAGTTCACTAAAGCATTTGTATATAAAGCAAGCAAAATGTGTAGAGTTAGAAAGATAAACGTAAAATTAAAAAAACATCGGCTTCAAATTGATTTATGTATATACTTTGTTATGGCTTGGCCAACTAAATAAAAAAGTCTGTGATATTAAAGAATACATGTTTGAGACATTTGCCTCTTCTTATAATTTTTTTTTGTAACGATCGGGCAGGATAAACACTGTAAGGTAAATGATAAGTTAGTATATTTATTTATTTATATGTTTATTTAATTATTTATTTATTTTGGGGGACTGCCCTGAACTTTGAATCGAATGCTTTACGGCGTTACTCATAAAACCCTAACTGTTGAGACTTGGAGGGCATGCGACATCCTAATCATTTGGCAGTGAATTACTGGCATGTCGTGGCCGATCAGTCAAGAGCACCAGACTCAAGCTCTGGTGTTTTCAATCAAAATGTGGGTTCCAGTCCAAGTCTTGTGCTCTTAAGCAAGACACTTAACCATTATTGCATCGTCCTTTGGACGGGATGTAAAGCCGTAGGTCCCGTGCATTGTGTAATGCACGTAAAAGTACACAGTTACACTTGTTGTTAAGAGAAGGGGCTTGCCCCGGTGTGTCTGGCAGTGACTGCTGAATGCGCCGCAGCACCTTGTAAACCCTTACAAGGTGTTGCATAAAAGGGTCTCAGAATTCAAAATAACTTGTCTGGAAATAAATAATGATAAGCACTTTGAGACGCCCGAAGATAAAGCACTGTATAAAAACTAGTTATTATTTTTTACTCATTCTGACAGAATCAAACATAACCAGTGATTAAACTGTCATGGTTTTGTTCTTTGGCTGTGTTCGACAGTCTTCTTTGTTGGCCAGTGGCTGCAGCAACAAATGTGAAGGATTAGGCCTAGGCTTTTTCAGCAATCTGGTCATACATGTAGCCATTGCTCGAGCCATTAATATGGCAGGGCCTTTTGTGCATTCTGCCTTTATTTCATTTTTTTTGTAAATAACTCACATGCGAGACCTTCATTTGACAGAAAAAAACAAACCCAAATAAACCAATTGGCATTCTATTACTGCTTGGCATGGCTAAATGAAACAATGTTTTAAACTTAATAAATAATATTACATTTTACACAATCTAGGAAGTTTATGCTAGTATGATTTCCCCCATTTTGTTGCAGTTTTAAAGTGACATCTACGCAAATAACATCAACTTCAAGCAAAATGTAAAACATTCCCTCTGTACATGCTTTTGCTATACTCAATAACCAAACAGAGATCACCACATTGGGTGCACATGTCTCCAATCGGGATAAAGCTCCCATTTGGGGTAGTTTGAGTGACAACCAAGAGACTTTGATTGGTACCACCATACATGTCAAGTTTCCTGTCTGTAACATCAATTACAATCTCCAAAATCTCATCAAAGAAAATAATGCTTAGCAGGAAAAGGTTACCAGTCAATATACCATGTAATGTGTATTGTTTATGACTGGTTCCCTGCTAATTTTTGTTTAGCTGAGAAACATTCTGGTCTCAGTAGATCGTGTTGATGTTTATACACCCTGTAAGTTAATGAGACTAACAACTCCAAAATAGCACTCCGCACTAAATACTAAAAATAGAACCTGGATATCAGACAAACGTGTCAAATTTCAGTAACATAAGCGCACGTACATGTCCAAGTTTTACGTTTACTTGTGTATAATGACTATACTACAGTGCAGTTTGGCGCCGATGATGCGGTGATCGTGTAAGTGGTGGAATGTTTGTCTGATGACAACTGGGTGTTGACCCCTTTAATGGCCGCCCATTCAACTCTCGGCCAATGATAGGTCTTCATTGACCTCGATGAGGGCGCTGTTTGGGTCTTGTGATGTCACATACAAGGGGTTTATTTTAAGCGAAACTGACGTCAGTAGTACTATAGTACAATAGGTATCTGGGATGAGTGAAAAAAAACCCAGTTTTTCTGGATGATACGTCGCTCTCTGATGCTTAAAATTAACTGTTTTCTTCCTCCGAAGTCGTCAGAAGTGTTATAACCACATGATCATCTTTTCCTTGCCAGAGCATCTCTCCTTCAAATTGAACTTGTCCTTGCTTCCGCGCTCGCAGTAAGATCCCCACCAGCTTGTTCGAGATCTTAACATACACCTCAAAAAGTTTCCCAAAAGTCACCCGATGCAACCCATCTTTGTTGCTTTTCTGTCCGACATTCTGAATGACACGGATCAGATTTTGGATTTCGCCCGAGATGCGTTGTCCAGCAGCTTGCCCTCGTATGGCCGTCATACTCCCACTGACGGGGCATGCGTATTCCGGATCATCTGGACGGAGCTTTTGGCGAGTTGATGCCCCTTCCCATTCCGAGAAGGGATTAATGAGTTGCTTGTCTTTGTGTTTCTGTTCTACGGCTTTCCAGGCTGCGATTCTGTTTTGGATCTGTCCACATTGGCCACTACTAGTACCCCCATTTTCAGAATCATCTGAGTCAGCCATCTTTAAACTTTTGTGGGGGATGTACTCACTATAAGATGTAGGTCTATAAACTTTGTTGTAGTTCAGAGTTGAATGATTAGCGATCCGAGAGTTTCTCTGGTAAGTCCTTAGCAGCCCAAAACAGCTCTTCCTCCCATCCTGCTCAATGCTCCCATCCTATTCACACTAACTCCATTGCATGCTGTAGGATCAAAGTAAAGTACTTAAAACATTTACTTAGCTCTATCAATCATGCTATGACTATGAATATGATCATAAGCAAACCAAGTTTGTGTTCACCTGTTCGCTAACTAACTTCTAATTCTATTACACATTTTGTCATTGTGTATACGCAGGTTTGAAGCTCTTTGCATGGTTTGTTCAGTAAGGTATGATTACATTCCAACACAGACGGCCATTTCAACGAATATTCCACACGTGGTCACGATCTTGGTACACAATATTTGGGGGTTTGTTTACATTTTGTGACCCCAACTATGCGACGTATGCGCTGTACCAACAACTTTTACACACACTGATCTCCAGAGATCAGTGCTTACACACCTCCTTTGCGCCTTTAACCCGGAAGTAGTTCAGAGTTCAACCTGACGTGTCCATTCATTCCATATTACCACATGTAGTTCATGTTAAAAACAAAATAGAATAGCTCACCATACTCTGAGTGAAATTAACCTTGTTTTTTCCTTTAAATAGTAATCAAATGTACATTTTTTTTGCATCTAAAGTTCTACTGTTTGTTTGAGCAATTTTTTGTATGTTATTCGAAAGTATTTTTGTTGTCACTATCTATGTGTTTTCGACTTAATAAAAAAACCGGTTCGTTGGTTAGCAAACACGTGTACTTAAGTCATTGGCAACGTGATCCGGGTACCAGGAGATTTCGACATCTACAGAATCCAACAGAATGGAGGAAATAAGCAGAATTTTCAGCGTCTTTTTCGCTGTTTTTATCTTCTTTCTATTCTCAGAAAACAAATTTATTGTAGCTAAAGCTGGTAAGTATTATGTTAATTTTCTATTTGGAGCTTTTTGACCGAATTTTCTTTTTCTTTCATTGATAAATGTATTGAATATTTTTCTCAAATAATTACCCGGACATGAAATGTAACGCAAAACTTCACTGTACAATCACTCCAGTTTCTCTATGTTCCGATGCACTGCAGTGGCAGTGTAACTTGCAAGTGCCATTCTGTACATGTACACTAGTCTACTGTCCGTCTGATGTCCTGGCTTGCCGGGCCGGCCGGCCATGTATTAAATCTTTTCGATGCGCAACAAAGTTCAGCTAATGTTTGTTTATTAAAAAAAAAAAAAAAATTACCAGTAAATAAAAGTCCATACCCGACTGCCACTTTTCCATTCAAATGAAATTCATTATGAAATAAAACAGTAACACAGATTTGAGAATTGAGAGACATCATCTTTTCTTTTATTATTATTAATATTAGGCCTATATAATATATTAAGTATTTACTCAAGTTAGAATGACCGAGATATTGCTCTCGTGCTTTTTATGAGTAATACTTGTACTTAATAATTTACTTTAATAGTAAGTAGTAAATAATATATTATTTAATAAATAATAAACTATTGAGTATTGATGAGTGAGGCAAGTCTCATATTTTTGTCATTTTTTCTGCAAAATATTTCTCTTGATTATTTAAGCACCCTAAATTGATTCATTGCACATTGAAGATCTATCCATGTTCTTAAAGTGTGTGTTATGATTTTTAAACGTGGTGAAAATCTGGCAAATCTGGACAATGGTCTGACAAAATTGGATAAGTGCTGCATGCTGAACTCTTATTGAAATTTGCTTCATCCTGCGGTCTGTGACCGTCAGGCGAGGATGAAAGGTTATGATTTCCACAACTATGGGATGTGATGAGAAATGTCTTCGGGTCTAAAATGCACTTTCAAATTGAAGTAAGGCAACAATTAGGTATGTATACTTCATGTCGTTACTTTGTTTCTGCCTTTTTTTTCTTCCAGATGACTTTGAGTACGAGTACGTCACTTGTGGGTCCCTCATTAAACTTCTCAACACAAAACATAACGTCAGACTTCATTCACATGACATACGATATGGATCAGGAAGTGGACAACAGGTGAGTTTAAACTGGAACTCTAATTACCGCAAACATATCACACTAGTAAATAAAACTTGTATAATAACTGGTTCTTTTCAGAAAAAAATTTCTCGTCTCCAACAAATTCAAAACAGGTGTGCCAGGCTCATTTTCAAGAAGCCCAAGTTTGCCCATGTTTCTCATTCTTCTAAAGTTTATTCCTGTTAGAAATTCAACTGGTCTCACGGGTGTCGGTCACTTCGTACCCAAGTCACTTCGTACACAAAATATCATACCCTAGTTACTTCTTACCCAGGTCACTTCGTACCCAAGTTGTTTCGTACCCAAGTCGTTTCGTACCCAGGTCGTTTCGTACCTCGATTGTCTGCCGGCAGTCAAACTGGACAAAGAACCTTTCATCACGCGTTTTTCGGGCGTGCATGATTTATTTACGTTGTTTGTATGTATGTTTATAATTGCCGAATTCGGGTTTACTAAAAAAAGATTAAACTGAGTGGTATTCCGACCTGAGTGTCAGTCATTCAGCCATGGTTATGTGTGGACATTAGGACCATATGCGTAAGACTCGACGTGGGTACGAAGTGACTTGGGTACGAAGTGACTCGGGTACGAAGTGACTTGGGTACGAAACGACCTGGGTACGAAACGACTTGTGTACGAAGTGACTTGGGTACGAAGTGACTTGGGTACGAAGTGACTTGGGTACGAAAGTGACTTGGGTACGAAGTGACTTGGGTACGAAGTGACTTGGGTACGAAGTGACTTGGGTACGAAGTGACCGACATTCGTCTCACTGCTTTTAAAAAAGGCCCTTTACGACCCATCTATTCTCTTTTAATCTGGGTTTCTTCAGCATGCCCCCCAAACCCCATCACTCTGGTTTCCTCTTCTTTTCTTTTCCAGCACTTTGCATCCTCTGGTAAGGCACTTCATAAAGGTCCCATTTATTCTTATTCCTATTATTGACATCTTGGTCGCTGCAACTGGCCTGGAATTACACACGATCTTTTTGTGCACATGGCCTTGGTGCCCCTTGCAGAGGGACACCAAGGTCAAATTTAGTTTTGTATTGTTCATGCGTCATGAGCATTAATACTGGCATACTGGCGCTAGTGTCCAATATTATAAATCTTGTATTTTTGTTTCAGTCGGTGACAGGAGTCGAGCCAGTCGCAGACACAAATAGTTTTTGGCAAGTAAAAGGCAAACAGGATCAACCATGTACTAGAGGGTAAGTCTGGTGCCCAGAATCGCTGATTGTAAAATTTCTGCAAATGATTTCTTGAAACTTTATGCAAGTGTGGAAGTCCTCTGGCATTATTTCTCGTATCAGTTATGCACAACTTACGTAATAAATGTTGGCCCAAGTGGAGTTTAAAGCAGTTGCACAAAGTTTTGCGAAATCAGCACCGAGAGTTCTAGTGACATTGTGGTTTGTTGAAAAATTTTAAAAATGCAGAAAAGTTTCCCAGTTGGAACAACAACACAGTGCCCTAAAGAATTTATCACGGTGGTAAATGTTGAACAGATTGTTGGGTGGAAATTGTACCCATGCGTTTTTATATTCTTACTGGTTTTACTGAGAAATGTTTCCCAGTTTAAAGGTAAGTTCACAGATTGGTTTTTGTCAACGTAACGCTGATATTATCAGGCACAATTATCAAGAAAGATACAATAAAAGTCACATGTGAAAGTTTAAGCTGAATGCAGTGTCTACTTGCTGAAAAAACAGCCAAAAACTGTCAGGGTGTTTTCACAAGAACGTTGAATCCATCCATGCTTAGCGACAGCAGGTACCAGCTGCATCACTGGCCGCAGTGTTCATGACATAGCACCCCTGTGTTTGTGACACAGGACCTCAGTGTTTTTGGACTCCAGCTTTTTAATAACCTGTGCTTTCTCTTTGTCATAGGACCCCAGTTAAATGTGGCAGTACGATCAGACTGATGCATCTACAAACCAAGCGCAACCTTCACAGTCATCTTTTCTCATCGCCACTATCTCATAACCAAGAAGTTAGTGGTTTTGGTGAAGATGGAGTTGGAGATAATGGTAAGTTCAGTTTGAGTTTTGAAAACTTAAATTTCCGATAAGAGTGTTGAGGAAACCTGGGCCAAATTTTATAGAGCTGCTTAAGCGCAAAAAGCACAACCAAAAAATGCTTACCAGAATACGGTTACCAGCCAAAATACTATTTCACATGTACCGTCTGCGAATGGTATCCTGGTCATATTTGCTTAGTAGAAAATTGTGAAGCACTATTTTACTGCTTGAGCAGTTCTGTGAAATTGGGCCCTGGCACCAAATTAAGCATGGCTGGATTATAATGTAATCTTTAAAACTGTGTAGATGAAATGCATCTACACAATTCACAGTCAGCCCTCCTACTGTATGACCATTTAATACTATCTGCACCACACATTGAGATCATTGTCATTCGATATACCCCTTGCATATGACGTCACACTCTCAAAAATCGCACTCACTGAGGCCCAAAAGCGCCCTCACTGATGCAATGTTTCAAAAATCATTGGACGATAGCTGTTTTTTTGTGCGTAAAAACGTGTGCGTGACCTCAGCGACCTGCACCGATTCGCATCATGCAAGGGGTCTATTGGTGGAACACGCATCATGTGTTACCAATTATTAGGTGTTCGTGCAACATGTGCACGAACACCTCTTGTTATTGTTCTGTTTTTTTTATTTCTTCTCCATCTTCTTCTTCTTCTTCTTCTTCTTCTTCTTCTTCCACGGAACTCTTCTCTACAGCATAACTCAAGATTGAACTGAATTGAACCTTGAAACTTATCAGACAATTGAACCTTAATACGAAGACGGCACAGAATTGATGATGTCATGATGACGTCATCAGGTGTCGAATTACAAGGTTTTCAAAGTTGAAAACTGACCATTTGCTATTCGCTGTATCTTCGTGAATGTTAAAGCTATGATGCTCATAATTGGGCATCTGATAGATCAATACTTCGGCAACATTTGAAAAGTTAACGTCAAAATCGTATGACCTTTACTTCCGGTCGTACCGAAAGGTCAAAGTCTGCCTTTGTGTTTTTTCGTAAAAAATTCAATTTTTTGTCATAACTCAAGATTGAAATTGAATTTAACATTGAAACTCATCAGACATCTGAACCTCATTATCAAGACCACACAAACTTGATGATGTCATGATGACGTCATTGGGTATTGAATTACAATAAATCAAAGTTTATTGTTTTTAAAAAGATCATAACTCATGAACCACATGTTGGATTTGGACAATCTACATATCATCGGACAGGTCGATAAAAGATCAACAAATGCTACACAGAACGTGACCCCATTTGACCTTGACTTTTGGTTCAAACCGGAAGTTGAAAAATTTCAAAAATTCTGATCTCAAAAACAACGTAATAATTCAACAAAAATTTTGCACCACGTTATAGATGAGTTCTCCTGCTCAAACTTTTCCACAGAGATGATAACATTTAAACCTTTGCATTGGGTCGAAAATGGACGTCAAAGCGCACGTGTCTGTTGAACCATGTTGTATGACAACACACTATAGAGTAGACTACACTTCAATACAATGTATGTCAAACCTGTACCAGCCACGCACGTGTACAGTGCACATGTAATTAAAGGGACACGTTGCCTTGGATCGAGAGAGTTGGTCTATGCAAACGGTTACAAATGCTTTTTTAGACCAACTTGCCCAATCCAAGGCAACATGTCCCTTTAAAGTTGACCTGTACTGTATTGTATTGAGTACTGGAATACATTGGCGTCGCTCGCTATTTCATTGTATATTGCACACCCAATTAATGATAGGCCGTGTAATATTTGAAAAATTCATAACTCCTGAACCACACATTGGATGTTTTTTCAACTACACGGCTTTACAGAGGGCTCCTAGGTCTTGCCTAGCACTACACATTATGACCTCATTTGACCTAACTTTTGGTTTAAACTGGAAGTTGAAGATTTATATTGGAACAAAATCTTACTCCTGAACCACAAATTGGGTTGATAACATAAAATATCATTAAATTATAATTTGATGACATCGATCACGAACACCTTGTTTTTGTAGTAAACAAAAACTTAAAGTCCATTTAATACTGCCGCGACGTTTCAAAAATTTAAAATTGTAGTTTCTTATATGCTTTTTGTTCTTTTGAGCAGGGCTTTAGAAAATAATTTGTACAAAAATTTTGACGATAAACATATTTGAATTGTTATTTTCTTGTGAAGGTGATAACTGGGTAATCACATGTTCAACAACCTACTGGGAGAGAGATCTTATGGTGCGCTTGAAACATGTCGTCACAAACAGGTAGGTATCAGAATTATTATTATTATTTCATTTGCCATAACAGTACATAACAAAATACAAGGCAAAATACCCTGAGATGGCCGAGGGACAGCAAAAGCAAATACATACTATGATCCGTAGATCTGTTGCCCCACATCTTGGGTACACAAGGATATAAATAAAGATAGGCCAAGCATGGTCAGACACAGTTGCTGATTGCTCTTACTGTTTCACAGTGTGGTTATGGTTCACTGGTCTCGGGCAAAAGGAGCTGCAAACAATAAAGGGATTAACTCTTTGCATGGATTTGTGCATAATGCATTTATTGAAGACCTGTTCCTTTTAGTCACCAGCCAAGATTTTGTATAGGCGGGTACAGCATTAGCATAAGACCTTTCACCTTTTTTTGTTCAATCAGGTGTATGTCAATGATCAGCTGTTACATAACGCCTTTCTAAGGGCCTGAATGCACTGAAGAATCACAACAGTATACAAAATTTGAGCCATTAAAATCTGTAAATGTCAATGAGAAAATGGTCCTAATGTGGGTGTCCAAACTGAGTTTCATTGACAAAACAAATTATTCATGGCTGGAAAAGAAACTGCTTTTTGACTGAAAATATTCCCGCACGGGTAACAGGAACAAGAATTTAATTCCGAAAGTGAACTGGTGTAAGATGTTGGGTCAGATTTTGGGTAAAATTTAACACAAATGTTTTAATGCTTTCTTAATGTTTTTCTTCCTACCAGTTATCTAACAGTTTCAGGCGATGTCTACGGTCGACCAATCCACGGTCAGAGAGAGATTGTAACAGTACCGAACCCCACCCAGTCCAACTTTTGGAAAGCGATGGAGGGAGTTTACTTGAAACCCACAGAGACAAACGGCCGTGACTGACTAGACGGGGAGAAAGAACTCCGAGATGAGTTATGATCAATCCTAAAAAAATAACATGCAATCTTTTAACCATAACTCAACTTCATAAAGCTGCTAAGCAGATATGTACAAATTTGCTTTAGTGCAGGAAATCCCTGCTCACAAGAAACAAGTAACCTACCAAAATACCACGTGTTGTATATTGTTATTGACTGGTCCTCTGCTAACATTTGCTTAGCAGCAATTTTTATGGCTCTCTGAAACTGAGCCCCATATCAGGGCTTGATATCACGGCTCTGCTTACCGCGGAATGCTGCACTTATGGCCCTTGTGTTTTCAAGGCACCGAAAATGCAGAATTCTGCGCTAAGCAGAGCCATTAAATTGGACCCGTATTTCACTTGAGTGAAAAGTGAACATGGACGTTGGAAAAAACAAAACAAATATGCATAAAATATTTACAAAAGTTCTTCACAGTGTATTAACTGGGTTGACTAATGTGATGTAATAATATTTCATTTTGCATTCATGCTGGGTTTATAAATTGCTTTTTTGTTGTTGCTTGGTGTCTAATCTTGTTTTTTGATTTAAAAAATCTTATCAGGTCAGTTATATTTACACAAATTATTATATGACCCAGGGTCATGGTTGTTAATAATAATAATAATTTACGTAAATTTATTTCTGCTACCGCGCACTGATTGGTTCCCTAGGAAAGGCTGGGGTAAAATCAAAGTAAAAGTTACCTCAATTGTGCAGGATTCCCAAGACAGTAGTGAGTGCTGGTCAAGTTGGTTAAATCATGCCTTAAGAGGGCAGGCTATTATAAATCATTATCAATCACTGACATCTTGGGGCAAGACTAATTCCTCACAAATTAAAAATACATTTTATGTGTTCATTCGTTATCAGAAGGAACAGGTTGACTTTGACTTATTCATAGTTTCGTAAAGAGTTGTGCAACCTCAAAATGCCGTTTGTTTTATTGCAATTTGCTATATCACATAGTTGAGAACTTTCTGAGCTGGAATGTTGTGTTTGCGCAATTAAATAGTGATTTCATTTTTGCTACGCTGCGAGCATCAGGTCAGGAACTTCATCTTTATAAGGGGCAATGCCATTTTTATTTTGCAAAGGGCACTTCCATTGAAAAAAGTCTATGGTGAACATTGGAAGGGGCACCAAGGCCAAGACCTGGGCCCAATTTCATAAAGCCTGTAAGCACAAAAACTTGCTAAGCACAGGACAATTTTGGTTAGCAGAAACGGGTTACCAACCAACATTTTATAAAGTGTACATTGCTGCCACTGGTACCCTGCTCATTTCTTGCTAAGTAAAGAAATTTGCCAAGCAGAATTTTCTGCTTAACAGCTTTATGAAATTGGCCCCAGGGCAACAGAAGCCATGGTTTTTATGAATTCAAGCCCTTGCTGGAGCATATTGCAAATGCTATCTCTAGATAACAACCTTGATGAGCATCGGCACATATTTAATGTTGTATTTGTTGTGGTACATAACTGTAAACTGGTTTATCATCATTTTACTAACACAAAATAGATCAGGCCATTGTGCCTTGAAAACGTTACTTTGGTCTTGTAGAATGGGAGACTTTGGAAGCTAGGTGGCAGCAGACTTATAAGGTAAGTTTCCATTGTTCACACAGCCCTGAGCATGCGCACAATTCTGAGAACAATGGATTCACCTGGTAAGTCTGCTGCCACCTAGTGTCCCCAAAAGTCTCTCATTGTAGAGAATTTGTTAACCACTTGCTGAAGTCAACATTTTGGGCTCAGTTAGCACAGGTTTGGTTCATAGACTGAAAGTCTCATGCATACAATGTACATGTATTTCAATGTTTGGACCTGGTATAGTACATGTTTTTTTTCCTACACGCATTAACCATTTCATGTTGGGTACGTACAAAATGTTTCTTGGTAGAGATATGGTTGAGGTTTGTAAATGATTGGAATAATTTTGGAGCGTCCTCTTTTGGTTGCGGTCAGTCTGACTGACGTGTATACACGCATCCAGACAATGTAGCATGCAAAGACATACACTTACCGTGCTACACTTTATTACCCCCATACAAAGAGGTTCAAAAGGTACTGGAATTCATGCTTGAAATTTCCCTTTTTCTGGGGGTTATTGTGTAATTCCTGATTCCAGACCTTTGTCCTTTTGTTGTACAAACGAGGGTTGTGAGAGATAAATAGGCTGCCGTTGTTTGAGAAGTTCCCAAAATAATACCACGCAGAGGCATGGTAAATTTGTTTGAATACTGACGTGAAGTGGTTAATAATCGTGCATGGGAACTCAAGGATCCAAAATGGTTTTTTGAAATGTGTGAGACTCGAAAATGTGTGTGACTCGAAAGATATATTCCCTCAACTAGTTCAGTCTATTGTTTTTGTTCAGACAAACGTAGAGTTTATTGATGGTTCTGTCTTGTAGTTTTTACTGCAACGTTTTGTGCATTGAATTTTTGACCTGTTGTTGACTCGGGTATTTGAAGCCAAAGTTTGTGCCAAGGTCATGCATACATGTAGCTGTTTTTATACGTGGATGTATGTGATTCTTTACATTTTATATCTCACTATTGATGCAGCTCGGCAACAGTAGGTCAAAGGTTAATTCTAATCTCATTGGATCCATTTTTAGGCTGTCCATGTATCCAAATATAAAAGATGTAAACAAGCTGGCACCATTAAGATTGCTGCGTTGTGTTCCATGTGGCATGGTGTACTGCTGCAGTACATGTACATAGAAGCACGTTGCACACATGGGTACCAGTGATAGTTCTGCTATTATGTGGTATGGTGTACTGCAGTGTAGAGATGCATGTGTCGCACATGGGTACCAGTGATAGACAGTTGGGGCGGGGGGGGGGGGGTGTTAAGGATAGGTCAGCTGATGAATATGCGGCATGGTGTGCTGCATTGGAGAGATGCATGTGTCGACATGGTTACCAGTAATAAACTGCTGCGGGGGGGGGGGGGGTGTTATGTTTAGGTCAGCTAAAGAGGAAACTAGATGAACCGTGACAAGAGACCAGTTTGGATGTTAAGTTACCATAAAGCATTGGATTTTGTTACACTGTATAGGGATCAGTTAACCCTAGTAATTACTACATTCATATGAGTTCAGTGTTAAGTAGAATTGTCTAGTTACTCCAGATTTTTATTTGGAACGTAACATTAATAAGAATAGAAGTTTAAATAGTCCTTGTAGCTTAACCATCAATGCAATTGTCTTACTGGTTATTTTATGTCTGTTTTGAAGAAAAATTTTCGGTCAAATACGGCTCATAAATAATGGCTTCTGACTGGCAACCCCGGACAGAGATATTGACAAAATAGGGAGACCGCCAACATAGGGCTGGATAGCTCAGTTGGTAGAGCGCAGGCACTTTGCCATCTAGCCCTAATGTTGGCGGTCTTCCTATTTTGTCAATATCTTTGTTTGGAGGTGCCAGTCAGAAGCCATTCAACCTGTAACTACCATATAAATAGTCAATTTCTCTTGTGGTTTTTTAACTTGATATTTGAAAGGAAAGTCGCATCCCCTTAAGGTGATCCTTCTGCTGCTGCTTCCCAGGTTGTATCGTAAACTTGGGTGTGATCCCTGGCTATACGGCAGTTACAGGTTGAATGGCTTCAGACTGGCACCCCCAAACAAACATATGGACAAAATATGAAGATCACCAACTTTAGGGCTAGGTAGCTTAGTTGGTAGAGTCGGGGCACTTTAAAATTTAATTCGGAGGTTGCAGGTTTAAATCCCTCTCTAGTCAATTTTTCTTTCTTTGTGCAACCCAAACTTAAATAATGAACGGAATAATTTGATTGGTAATGACTTTGTGATTAGAATCTCTTCTCAGAACTAACACTTTTCCTCCCTTACAGATTTTACTCCACTGGTTGTTATACATATGTACTTCCCTCATCATTCCAAAGCTTCAAATCTTATAAATAACGGCCAAATATTGTCAACCTTACATCATGAAAAAAATGAATTTGTTGTATCAACACAGTTTGGAACATTGTAGTCATTGGTGTTGGGTGTGTAACTTGAAAATACTAAGCGTTTTAAGTTTATTGTCATGGGCAGCATTACACAAATTTGTGTCCATGCACAAACATTGCACCACAATTTACAGCTTAAAAAAAAAACCAAGTGCTGAAATTGTAAGAATGTTAAGGAACAGTCTATCAAAATAAACATTTGCGAGTTACGTTTTGAACAGTGTCTGGTACATTGACTTGATTTGTCACAAGTGAACACTCATATTGGATTCTCCAGACCAAAGGAGTCACTTGGTTTGGGGCAAGCTTTTGTGTAGCAACCTCCAGATGAGCAAACCCTGGTACCATTGTGCCATACACATTCATTTAGAATTGTGTACTGGTGCCTGAAACCATTTGACAAAGCAACTGTGTCTAGTCTTAGAAATAGAACTTGACACTAATGACGCCACTTTTGCTCAAAATACTGGGCTGTCCGACAAAAATTCCACCAATTACACGATCACCACATATCGATGCGCTAAATTGCACTAGTAGTAATAGTCAGTACATGCGAGTTAACATGAAACTTGGACATGTACGCGCGCGAATGGTGGTGAAATTTGACATGTTTGTCTGAGATCTGGGTACTTTGGTTCTCTTTTTGGCACGAGTGCGGAGTGCTTTTCAAGGTTTTAGCTGTCACTTGTGACTAAGCAAGTCAGTGTACCAGACAGTCAAATCTAACTCACAAATGGCTAATTGAATTTGCTGCCCTCTATTGTCCTCGAATGGCTCCCTTCATTTGTTATCAAACGCTTTGGAAGCTTTCGTTTATTTAAGTTCCTGCTATTGTTTTGTTTGTTTGCATTGCTGTTGAATGTATATTCGGTTCACTCTACACTCGTCATTATTTCAATTAAATAAAAAACTAAAAGATCTTACACGTGGGTTAGGAATGTATTTCTGTTAGTTATCTTTATTTTTAGTATATTATGTTTTCCCTTTTCCACTTGGTAAAAATGTGTATTTGCAAAATAAATATATCATCACTTAATATCTTATCTGTTCCACTCTTTTCTTAAAGTTTTGGTTTTGATTAATAATGAAGGTGTGTCTTGGAAATTTGTAGAAATATTGTACTGGTGGTTCTGGGTCCAATCCATGGAGGTGTTTAAGCACAAAAAGTAGCTCAGCACAACAAAAACATGCTTACCAGAATGACGTCACCAGCCGAAATGCCATTTCTCAAATACAATCTGTGCCTGGTACCCGCTAATTTTTGCTAAGCAGAAAACTTTCAACGTTATGTTGTGCTTAAGCAGCTCTATACACTTTGGCCCTGGTGGCTTTCAAGATCACTTGTATCAGTTTTCACTGTTACTTTTTAGCAAAACCACAACATCTTACATGATCGCTGTCTTTGAATCAAGATAAAAAAAATTGTTTCTCCTCATAATGTAGTGGCGTGTCGTGGCCGAGTGGATAAGATCACTGGACTCAAGCTCTGGTGTTTCTGATCAGCAGAGTGTGGGTTCGAGCCCCGGTCGTGACACCTGTGTCCTTAAGCAAGACACTTAACCATGATTGCTTCGTCCTTCGGATGGGACGTAAAGCCGTTGGTCCCGTGTGTTGTGTAACGCACGAAAAAGAACCCAGTGCACTTATCGAAAAGAGAAGGGGTCCGCCCCGGTGTTCCTGGTTTGATTGGCTGCATATTGCGCCACAGCACCTTGTAAACCATTACAAGGTGCTATGTAAAGGAGTAGGTCTCATACTTCAAAACGTAGCCCCAAATACCTTGCAGGAAATACTGAATGTTAAGCGCTTAGAGGCTGGCCTGCAGTAGGCGCTATACAAATACAATATATTATTATTATTATTATAAAAATCAGATAAAAAAATATAAACATACTCAGAAGGGAAGATTGATGCCATAGTCAGCATGACATTAAACTAATTAAATACACATATTAAGGGTGCACGCTGAGGTTGAACAAGTTTCAGAGTAATCAATGTTTACAAATTTTGATCTTTTTCGAATTCGGTTTGACCCACCTCCCCGCCCCAACTTTTAATTTATAAATATTGACAGACTATTTAGTATACCCTTCACACTGAAGAACCAAGTAATGCATCAAATGAAGCAGATATTTTAGATCAATGTTCTCCCAGCTCAGGTGTTTTCAATGGCTTTCCCCAGGCTTCCAGCAAGGAATTTTGTAGTTGAGGAAATTTTTGCCATCTCGCATCAGGCATCAGACTATCAAAACAAGTTTGATTGATAACAATGAACAGCACAGACATAACAGAGATGACAAACAATTTGGAAGAAAACAATGGGTATTTTTGCCATAAAAAACATTGCTTTTTCTATTATTTTAGTCGTAAACTGAATTTCAATTTTCTGTTATTTCTTTTGACCAAGCCACTCACAATTTCGAAAAAAAAGATAGCAACTTTTAAACATTGAGTATTCTGAACAACGTCTTACATGATATAAAGATTGTTATGGTGGAAAAACTACCTTTAATTATTTTTGCCTGAAAAGCCAAAATTGTCTTGTATCTCCAATGACCAGTCAAGCTTAAATGTTGGGTCACATGTAAATGTTGGGTCACATGAAGTGTGGATACTGGTCTTTGACAATTGACAATGGTGTTCATGTGCTCTATTTCGATTATTAATTAACTGTTAGTGTACATCCCCTTAAAAGACTCCAATGGGCAAAAGTTTTTTGTTTTATTTTTATAATTGCGCCACCATTCGTCAGAATTTGATTAGTAATCATTTACAATAAACATGGCGGAGTGTGGAATAGCGGTCGCGGGAAGTTTCGCATTCTCTGGATAATTTCATTGAATATTGTCCCACAAACTGGAATTTTATTGACTCATAAGAAGGAGTTCATGATTGAGAATATTGTAAGTATTTCAAAATGTTTTTGTACAGTATTTAAGTGACATACTTTACTGATAAAGCGCGGGAGACGCGGTGTTTTTTGTCATTACAATCAATTCATCATACACTGGGATTTCCATACACTGTACGGCATTATTAACCAACTCGTATGGCTGCTCGTCGTCGTACAATGTACGTCGTAAAATTCATGAACTAAAGTATGCTCGTTAAGTTGTAGTTATACTAGCTTTGTTTAAATTATTGTTTAAACTGCCGACAACAAATTTTAAATGCACTTTAAAAAAAACCGTTTGAGCATAAATAAATATGTATTAAATATGAGGGAGAGTCATATGACTCGAGGGAGAGTCATATATATGAATCTATATCACCTTGAATCTGTTAATAAAGTTGTATTTTTAATTGTAAAAAAAGTTTTTTTTTACCCCAAATTAGTAACAACTAACTAGTAGTCCGCCGCGTTGTCCAACCAACGGCTCAGTTGCACATGTCATCATCTTCCTTTAATAATATTTATCATACCAAAGGGCATTCCAAAGCGATCTAACTCGCCCGCCGGACGAGTCAACCAAAATTTTGGGTCGCCCGCAAGTTTTTTCACTCGCCCGTATGTTATGCACACAATTTTCGTAGCATCAAAAAAAAACAAAAAAAAAAAACACACACACACACACCTGGAAATTTCCGTTTTTGGACCTTGTTATCCTCTATCGGCAAAAGTTGTCGATGCTGGAATAGCCTTAACCCAACGCTGTGTATAGTACAGAATCCGCGGGCGTGCGCGCCACAATGTGCAGCATTTCTTTACTCGACTTGTGAACGTGTACAGAGTTGGAGGCTAGCCAAGCTTTCTTATGAATATGTAGTTTTTAACGGGCCAATCACAGCGTGCGGAATGTTGGTTAGGATGGACTTTGGACCTGCTGTTGTACTGTACAATACACCATGTGCTGTGTGCGTGCGTGGACTACAGCCGGGCGAGCGAACGTTGTGGGGCCTGTGGATACTCGCTACCATTACCATGTGGTTATGTGCGTGCGTGCGTGTTTTACTTATGAACGATCGTGATCGCGATCGCGATCGCGATCGCCGGCCAAGCATTAAATCTAGCAAATGTAAATACTTCTTAAACCATTTTACGAACTTAGAAATAATCTCTCTCTGGGATTTTACCACTGTTCCCCTCATTTATTGTGAAAAGGAACAAATTTTTGACTCGCCCGGCGGGCTAGTAAAGGAAGGGTTTTGACTCGCCCCGCCGCTGTTTTCACTCGCATTTGGCGACCCCGGGCAACCGCTAATTTCGAACCCTGGATCTTTATTTTGTTCTGCAAGGTATGCATATAGCTACATGTATGTTTAAAAATATAAGACCTATTTATTCACATAGCACCGTGTAATATAGGTGCTGTGGTGCAATCTGCAGCCAACCATACCAGCAAACACCTGTGTAAACCCCTTTTCTTAACAACAAGTGTACTGGGTTCTTTTATGTGCATTAACAGGGGGACGAAACCTTCGGCTTAACGTCCCATCCGGCTTAACGTCCCATCCGAAGGACAAAGCAGTACTGGTTAAGTGTCCTGCTTAAGGACACAATTGTAAAACTCAAACCCACACTCTGCTGATCAGAAACACCCGAGCTCGAGTTCAGCGTGCTTGACCGCTCGGCCACGACACACCGGTTTGTAGTACTCTTGTTTCTTATTTAAAGTGAATTTTTTCCCCT
Organism: Pisaster brevispinus; assembly: GCA_023634235.1. NCBI lineage: Eukaryota > Metazoa > Echinodermata > Asteroidea > Forcipulatida > Asteriidae > Pisaster > Pisaster brevispinus. Next base: position 2,775,667 of record JAMKCF010000020.1, read on the forward strand.
TCTTTTTTAGGTTAAATTAGAAAGAAGTTCACCGAGCAAACAACATGGATGCCGAGTCCGACGTTTTGGGAGCAAGTGGAGTGTTAAGACAGTCTCTGAGGGATGAACAAAGCCTAGATGTATCCTCACCGGAAAAAATGGCTGAAGATATTGATGTTGAAGCCACTTCTGACACTGAACCAGGAGAAGTGGATGAAAAAACAAGCAGCGTGGATGACGTCAAACCTACTGAGGATGTGGATGATGTCGTCAGAGCAGATAAGAAGCCGGTCAGTTTGGATCAAAGAATCTCAAATCAGAATACACCGGAGGAGCAGAGTTCTGGATCTGCTCCTGAAACAGTCCCAGACGTTATTCCTGATCAGAAAGAAACCGAGAAAGAAAGCATCATTGATGATAAATGCACAGATCGTTCTTCGGATCGGAGAGGTTCTGAAACTAATGATTCTGATTCCTCCATAAAACTAACGTCGGAAAAGATTGTCTTGGATAACCAGACAGATGGTTCATCGAGTGTGTTGTTGTTGGAAGAAAGTTCAGAAACAAACCGTAAAAGGGAGAGTGAAAATCAGAGTGAGAGTAGTGAAACGACCAGAGATATCTCAGGAACAGGTTCTGCAGAGAATAAAAAAAGTAGCAAGATTGAATCTGGTGCCAGGAGTTTAGATTCTAGGCTTGGCACCATAAAGACCACCCCAGTAATAAGTAGCACAGCCAAAACATCAGAAGCTTCAGCTTCCATCCAGTCCAAAGAAAAAGCTCTCAAACCACCTGAAGAGATATTGTCTAAACGGCCGAGATCGTTTGAAGATGCTTTTAAAGCAACACTGAGGAACCTTGAATCCCCTAAGGAAACCGTTAGCACTGGGGTTATAGGTTTAACTGATGACAAGGAATCAACAGTTGTGTCGTTGGACAAGAATTTGGATGATTCAAAAAAGCAAAAAGATATTCCGCAGGAGTCTTCCAGTAAACAGACCTCCAAGTTTGATTCTAAACCTGTCACAGAGAAGGATGAGGAAGATGTCGTCGTCATCGATTTGACAGATGATGAAGAAGATAGTTCAAAACAACCAGAACTTGAGAATTTCAGCTCAGATTCCTCCTCTACCATTATCGATGTCGAGCAAGCCGCTAAAGAATCCACTGAAGAAGAGGTTCCTGCCAAATCAGCCGACCAAATCAGGACCTCTCAATCAAATGAGACAACCAGCCAAACAGGAAACGCAGAACTCAAAATCGATACAGAGGGTGGTGAAGCAAAGCCTGAATGCACTAATCCCACCTCTGACACCAAAACAAGCGGCAAGGATGGGACATCAAGGCTTCCCAAAGATGAAAAGAAACAGAACAAGATGGAGGCATCGAGTGAAGATAAAGTCTTGCAAGGTGACAATTTAGTCAAGAAAGACAAGAAAAGAAGTAATCAATCACAACAAATCAGCAAAAACATCGAACTGCGGCGGCGATCAAGAAAATCTATTTTCTTGGAGAACCAAAAACCCGGAAAACCAAAAAGCGGAGAACATTGAAGGTTTTAAAGTTTTTGAGGGAATCACTTTCAGCCAGTCATCTAAGACCAGAGAGATAAACAGAAGACGGTACTTAACGGATCAATCAGATGAACAGACCAGGGTAGAAGGAAGCCCTAGAATCAGATCTGCACCACGAGAGAGATCCAAGAGCGACGAAGGTCGGATATTAACTGGTAAGAAGTATCGGATCTCGAAAAATGGCGTCCTTCTGCAACCAGGCAATAAAGTCGAAGCCATGGACTACTCTAAGAAATGGTAAGAGGTGATTTCATTCTGTCTACTAATGGGAAAAAAGCAATTTGTGATACTTTTTTGCAGGGTTCTCATGCATGTATGCTACAGTACATGTATGTAGATAATTGTGGTTTGATATCTGGATTTGTGACTGTGAGAATTGCAGCCAATACATGAAAAGGGGAAAAAACAGAAAAACAGAAAGAAAAAAAACCCCTAAAACAAAATATTACCATTATTATTTATTATAATCATTATTATTATTTTATTGATTCAAGATCAATTTGACAAAAAAATCATAAAAATAAAACTGTTTTGAGTGCCCCAGATTGCACTTTAAGGCTTTTAAAACCATCAAGTAATTAACATCCTGAGGACCTTGTTTCAATTCAGCGTGCTTAGGCCAAACTTACAAAACTTAGGTCCGGAATGCCCCACAGTTTTGGAAATTCTTGGGAAATACCCTATTTTGGTAATGAAAACTGATTTTATTAGATACATGTACAATGTACATACTGTATGTCTTTGCTGCTCTGTATTTTCTGAACACATCTACATGTAGCTTGGGTAAAACCTAGTGAAATTTGTATTGTTTTTGATGAATCTACGTGTAATCCTTACTCCCAAGGCCTTTTTGCTGACAGCTGACCTCATTTCCCCAATATCCTCCTCTCCTATGTCACTCCACATCTAGTTGGTCCTTTAGTGCTTGATTTATGGGGTATGGTGTAACCCCCCCCCCCCCCCCCCTAGTGTGCCTTCATTGTGTGTTTGGAACTTCAGGAATTCTTTAGGGGATTTTTGAGGGTGGGGAAGTACTTCTGTACAAGAGAAAAATAGTGTGTTAAAAATATGGGAATTGTGGGGAGTTACCCGCTACCCCATATCAGGCATGGTATCAAAAATTGTTTAGATTTAAAAAAGATAGAGTGTCTGACCCGGATTTGTTGCATTTGTTACTGGGACTACAGTCCTCAATCCTCCACTATCCTCCACTCTACGGTCACTCACCATCAACATGTTTGGGCTTGGATCAGATTGGTATGCCTCACGTAGTGATAAGCAATTGTTAATTTGGGCCTACATGTATATCTCTCAGTTCTGAATTTGGACATAATCTTGATAATTTGTTTCTCTTCATATGACATTGTTAGGTACACAGCAAAGATTGTCAACATAGATGAAGTCGATAGTACAGTACTCATTCACTTTGAAGGATGGAATTCCCGATTTGATGAGTGGCTGGAGTTTGACAGTGATCGTCTACGACCTCTAGCCAGAGTGTCTGCTCGTAAAGAGGTGGCTAAAGAAGTCAAAGCATTAGGAGTGAGTAGCTACTGCATTGTAAAGCTAAACTGTCCACCAAATTCTTGATATGAATTTAGACAGGGTTTGTACTGACTATTCACTCGACAGTTTGGCTACCTGTTATGAAATGTGCATACGCACACCAACAGTGTGGACCGGAAAGCGCTGTATTCAAAAGCTGTGCGCACGTTTGCTTCAATTTGTCAGACGAATAATTTTGCAGTTTTCATAAATGATGATGATTATTATTATTATATATTTCTGGTAATGAAAGCAAGGAAGCCTCATAAGTGAACTTAATCACTGTAGCTCGCAAGCCTGAGGAAACCTGTAGACAAGGGTGCTTGCTGTGTGAACCAGAAACACTGGGGTTAACCCCTACTCTTCCACTGTAGGTGTTCTGGGTTATAAGTGTTTGATCAATTTTCTGGATTATATTCTGTGACAATGAATGAAGGAAATGTATTCAACATTTGTTTTCTACAACTCACACATAGATCCTTATCATTTGAAATTTGTTCACAATAAACACAAAATAGACATGGAAACTGGTTCACTCGGACAGATAGGCGGGTTGAATGATTATTTTGGTAACAATGCTGCGAAGCATCCAATAATTATCCATATTGGACTCTAATATTAAATATTGGAGCTTTGCAGAAGTATACACACCAATATAAAGAATGACACACGACAAACGTTCCACAAATCAAATTGCAAGGATCTGCTTGTGTGATGTTTTTTATTTCTACATTGGTATAAAGAGAGACCATAGAAGGGAAGTAAGTTATCTTGTTAAGTTTTCATGACAAGTAAGTTTGTTTTGCTGGTTTTTTTTTTCAGGGATACAAGATTGGAAATGAAGTGTTGGCTCGTTGGTCAGACTGCCGCTACTATCCAGCCAAGATCCTAGGAATAAAAACCAACGGATCATATCGCGTTTTATTCTATGATGGGATTGAGAAGGTTGTCATGGGGATTAATGTACGAGATATGCCGGACTCGCTGAAATCACAGGTGAAACTGTACTTCAGACTTCAAAGTTTGTCTTTACATTTGTTCTTCAACACTGACAGTAGATCTTATGCTTATGATGTCATTTGAGTAGGGCGCCCTCGGCTAGAGGTCAAAAGAAAGTTGCTCATTGGCCAATCCTGTGTGCCATTCATTTATTGCTTCATACGAGGCTCTTAAATAGTAACAGATACTGGCCTTCGATTGCAGTTGGAATCAGTGCTGAAACCCTGCATATATGCCTACATTTGCATTACACCATTCTTCAATAATGACAACCCATTGTTTTCTTAAAATTTCACACAGGATTTTTTCAGTAACTTGGAGCATCAGTTCAGATCTCTCTTGAACAAGAAACGGAAGACACATAAAGACGAACCTGATGGTAAATCTAGGAGAGACCGAGTAACAAAAGGTATCCATCGAGATGCCCCCCTCCCCCTCCCCCCAACGCTTCCCTACAAAGAATAAAGGAAAACCAAAGAGATCATTTACAAATCTTTAAAAAGAGCACAACCCACTCCCCTCTCAAAAAGAAAAGAAAAACAGAAACACAGCAGCTAAGCATGTGTAACATTGGCCACATTTTTTGACTGTGCACTAGCAAGGTGGATTCCACTCAGAATATTCAGGCGACGGAAATAATGCAACCTCTTTAAAATGTTTTAACTTGATACGTCACGTCATGGAAACGTACAATGGTAAATCTAGTGATACGTCGGTCATGCTAATTAGTGTAATTATGAAACTATTACATGTTAGGTTATGAATATAACAATAATACGCTCACAAAAAACAATTTGCAAATTGTTTTATATTTTGAACCCATACAACAGTTCGGAGCGACTGATGATGTAATGAAACAAGCCGTACAGTTAGCTTATTCATTGGTATTAGTTGGTTAGGCTCATTTTAAGTTCCATTTCATAAAACGAATTTTGTTTTTATCGTCAGGTTCAACATCTGGTAGCAGACCCTCCAGCCCTGTCCAGCCTGCTCAGAAACGACGACATACATCAACATCCTCTACATCATCAACCTCGCAACCAATCAAACGTAGCCGTCCTGAACCAGTGAAAGGGCACCAGCCAGTAGCAACTAAGGTACGTTCGAGGTTCCAAAAGTTACATTAAATTCTGCCTACTTTACGTATCATTTGGCGGTAAGATGACCAATCATTTGAAACCCTTCAAACAGTAGGAGGTCAGACAGTGGAAGGGTTGACTGTGTACTGTGTTGATACATTCACAACATGATATAACATGGCAGGCTGGCATAGTTTATTGTTCAAAACTACAGTGGATGATATTAAATGGTCAGACAGTAGGAAGGTTGACTATAAACTGCTTTGATGCATTCACCACATGGTATCATATTTCAGGCCAGCAAAGTTTATCTTTCATTCAGGAAATTATGGAATATGTGTCATGAATAATTCCGACCTTGGCTGTAAGCCAAAGCTGGTAGTCAGCTGATACTGGAATCTCGAACTTGCCTTCCATAAGCTTAATGTAATGATAAACAATGGTGGCAGCCTACTGATCTCTCATAATCCTTGTTTGTACAACTAAAGGACAAATGTCTTAAATTCGGGATTACATAATAACCCCTGGAAAAAGGGAGATTTGGAGCATGAATTCCAGTACCCTTTGTTTCTCTTTGTATGGGGGAAATGATGGAATGTCCAGGTGGGTATCCACATCAGCTGTCCGACTGACTGGAAACAAATTGAGGGTGCTTTGAAGTTGCTCCAAGTGTTTAAAAACGTAGGCCAGTGCAGAAAAACTCATCATCCGACTTGAAGTTTTTAACTAGTCGTTTAGTAGGAGAGTTGATGCAGTAATTTGTACAACATTTTAATCCCTTACAGGTACCTAAGGTTACTAAGCCGTCTGATACCATCATTAATCCCCCTGTAACTCCTCAAGAGCTGGTTGAGCTTCCGTCCCCAACGTCTTCTGAGACTAGTGAGCTTATAATGTCAGCATTAGAACACGGCTCATCAGGAAAGAAGCGCTACCGTGAACCATGTAAGTCTTGTCACTTTATCGTACTCTCACAACCAATTTGAATCACCTACAAATTTGTTTGATTATATATATTTTCTGCTGGAGTGCCCCTTTAATTTTAAAGGTAGGGTCATAGATTGGTTTCTGTCAATGAAATGCTGATTTATTTGCAAAATTATCAAGAAAGATATAATAAAAGTCACAAAGTTTTAGCTATGTCTGCTTGTTGAGAAAACAGCAAAAAAATCGGTAAAGTTATTGTCTTAAGAACATCAAATCCATGCATGTTTAGCGAGGTGACAGCAGTTACCAACTGCATTTCTGGCTGCAGCATTCAGGATTGGCCACCAACCCTCAGAAATCTGGGAAACGTCTCATGTTTGACTCGTCTCTCAGATTGAAATGTTTTTGGGTGAAAAATTTTCCAAACCATATCTTTTCTCAAAATAGTTTATACTATCAATAGCTGCAGTGCTTCTCAACAAGTAAGTTATTGTGGTCATTAATTTTTGGAGTATCTACCAATCCATGACCTTACCTTTAAGTTGTCATAAAATAATGTTGGTTTTTGTATCACAATATTTATTTTTAAGCACTCTGGTCAGAGTACACCTTTAATTTTGTAACATTAACATTGTTGTCTTTGTTAATGCTGTTTAATGTTAAGAGAGTGCAGTTAATTTTTGTTTGCATTTTAAATGTAGTGCTCCTTTAACTTTTAACAATTATTTTTTGACGTGTTTATTACATGTATGTTGTGTACACAATTGATATATGCGAGAACAAAACAGCAATTTTAACACTGTTTGAATTGCTGATTTAATTTCGCAAAAAAAGTAATTCTCGCTGTCTGATTATTATCTAAAATTAATTAAAAAAGTATTATTTCCGATTTAAAATTTTCTTTACTGAATCCCACTGCCATTCTCAATGTATAATCAGTTATGTACACAACCTAGTACTGTTGCATTGGTTTTCTTGATTTGCTTTGTTGATTTTATCATCGTGTAAAAAGAATCTGACTTTGACCCTCTTATCTGACGCTAAAAACATCCAAATTGAAGTTGAGTTACATTGAGTTTCTAATATTTTTGTTTTGTTTGCGTTGTCTTGCATTGTACCTTGGTTGGATATTTTAATCTAAAGAAACATCTGGTTTCTAAAATTGACTTAAACAATGGATGAAAACACTATCAACTAAAATAGATTCATTGTTGGCTTGGAAGGCTAGTGCATAAAGCACTCACTCGCCTACCACTGTGGCCCTGGTTCAATTCTGGCAAAGGCTGCACATGAGTAGAGTTGTACATTAGTTCTCTTCTGTGCCACAAAAGTTTTTCTCTGGGTCCCCCCGGTTTTCCTTCCCCCGGATAAACCAAACAATTTCTATCTCTGGCTGCTCTCTGTGGTCATTTATTGGTTGACAATGTAGCCGCGCCCTTTGCAATGCAGCTTCTCAACTTTGAGTAAGAATGATTAGCCTCCTAAATTCTTGTTTAGAACAAAAAATTGTTAAATCGACCCCGGCATAACAACACAACACTGATAATTCTATTTTCTTGATTAGATTATTATAAGAGATACTTTCCTGTAATTTTCTGATATCTTTTCATTAATATCAGAGGACTGTACCGAGCCAAGTCTATTTTTGTTTTGTTTTTCCAGTGATATTCGACAAAAATTCTGGACTCATCCGAGACCCCAGACGATGTAAGTTGATTGGCTAATTATAATCACATGATTAGACATAAATGTATGTAAATATGTTTTGTCATATTGTATTGGGAAGTGGAAAGTCAAACTTAAAACAGAACTGTGATCAAGTTACTCAAATCGATGCATGCTGTAACTCATACTTAGTTAAAGGCATGTTTTGTATGATTTCTTTTTTGATTTTGATTTAGTTTTTTGCATGGTTTTATAGCAGTTATTTTGTTAGATTCATTACAGAGGGGCTCCAAAGTCAAACTCAGTTTTGTGATGCGCTCATTTTCCAATAGTTAGAGTTCTTATGAAAATGGAACAAAAATTGCAAGTCTCCAACCTCAGATTAAAACAGTGCAAAATGCCACTGTGTTTGAAACCCTTAAAGTGCAATTGTTGTCAAAATTCAAAAGCGTTCGATTGTCGTCACCTTCTGAATTGTGGTCTGTACATTTTAGTTCATTTGCTTAATTTTGATGATATTCAATCAAAATAGCATTGAGTTTTACCTTTTGACTCGTACACAAAATTGGTCTTTGGAATGCATGGACCCATTCATTTTCTATTTCTGGTGATGTCATGTTTCAAATTACGCTCTAAACGAGTTTAAAAAGATTTTTTAAACTCTATTTTACATGAGGTAAGAGACGTGTAATTTTCCCCTCCACTTTCATACGGAGTCTGTCTTTTGGAGAATGAGTGCGTCACTAAACTGAGTTTGACCTTGGAGTATATGTACCTCTTTAATGTTAATTTACCACCACAAAGAGCAAATTAATATTGTGTAGTTCTATTCATAAAACATTAACATGGACTTCTACGAAGTCAGAAGTTGTGGAATGCATTTTAATATAATTAAATGCAGGATTCTTAATCTGGAAATCATTCCCAGCAGTTTTTTCGTTCACAGATTTTTACACTGGGTCTTGTAGTGAGCACAGGCCTGAGATTTATCAGGATTTTCCTGTTTTCAGGATTTTTCATTATTTTTTTAAAAAGCGGCAAACTTGCCATCACAGAGTTGAAAGATTGAGCCCTTGTTAGGATCAGACCTTCAGATACCTATTTGAAATGATATTGAGAGTCTGTAAAGCTTACAAATGTGACATTCTGTAAATCTAGTGGGATTCATCTCCACACCAAGAGAAAGATTTTTTCAGGATTTTACATTTTCATACAATCACAACGTTGAGAGCAACAACGCTGTTAACATGAAAAGTGATTAAATAATTCTAGACAATTATTTGACCGAGGGCACTAAAGTGATCAATATATCGAGGCAAGATGTAAAGCAGCCACTGAAGAAAAGGGTGTATCAACTTTGACTGACTTTTCAAGAAATCTCTCGAATATTGCTCCTCATTGCCTAAACCTTCACACACTGTCAAAAATAACAATTTAGAGACCACCTACTTCTGTATTACAATGTACATCACCACGCTAAGCCCAGACATGGTTAATATTGTTGATTTTTTAATAATAATTTGTTTTGCCAGGAAAAAATAATGCATTTGGGGGTTGTAGAAATTTTGTTTTGTACTTGAGCGGGATTTGAACCTGCGAACTCCTGATTGTTGATTAACCCTTTCAATACCGCATTGTTTACAGGGGTCACTCTGCTGTGTACCGCATTTTTTCACACAAAAAGCAAAGTGCAGTGTTCACTTTTTTCAATCTTGATTTTCTATGTGAAGACATATTTTTGTGGAAAAACTTTGTGCATACAATTTGTAGCTAATGAAATGATCTTTCATTTGATGTCAAATTTGTATATATTATCTTCATGTCCTTTGCCACCTCGATCGGCGAGAATGGGTCAAGGCCCGCCGAGCCCATGCCCATGCCCATGGCGTTGAAGGGTTGGAGTGCTTGGTCCAGCTACCGGTATATCGTCAGGATCACTGCCATCATTGAACATACCTTACGACGAAACATTACAAGTTTCATCCGAATCTTCACTAGGTTCTTCTTCACATATTTTCAAGTCCAATTCAGAGTCACTAACGACAAATATTTCAACCAAAACCTACGGGTCATGAACAGCCATGATGGTGATTTTTTGTCGGGAAAACGGAAGCGTGAAATCTGGAAGTACTGCAGCACACAACGTAGTTTTTCTCGGAAAATCATAATGGCGACCCCCTATACAATACACACCATTGGAAAGCACGATAAACAAGCTACCCGTCTATATAAGGGTCAACAACAGAGGGCGGCAAACAAAATAAATACAGGGTCTCAAAGGCCGCGACTTTTTTTGTCGAGTAAACTCGACATTGGTACAGAAGCACACACGGCGCACGGTCGAGTAAACTCGACAATGGTATTGAAAGGGTTAACATGCTGGCGCTCCACCAACTGAGCTATCTAGCCCTATGTTGGCGGTCTTCCTATGTTGGCGGACTGGGGTGCCAGTCAGAAGCCATTCAACCTGTGACTGCCATGTAGCCAGGGATCACACCCAAGTTTAAGATACAACCTTAGGGACGGCAGTACTAGTAGAGGGATCACCTTAAGGGGATGCAACTTTTTATTTCAAATATCAAGGAATATACCACAAGGGAAACTCACTTCAAGTAAAGAAATATCTGAATTATATTTTAGTGTTAAACTCATATGTTATTTGGTTTAATATATTTTGACCTTAATTCCCCAGTGATCGCTCCTAAAGAGTTAGTGATTGATTTTGATCACAATAAATACAAGTGTGAAGTTCCGGATTGCGGGAAGGGATTCCGTAAAGAAAGTTTGTTAGAGTACCACAAGAAGTACTACCACATCAACAAACCAGCTACGAGTACATCGGCTCACACCGCTGCTAAGAACGCTGTGACCAGAAGCCGCAAGAGACTGTCAACATGTAAGTTAGTTCACCTGAATCTATCCAGCATTCCACCTTTAACATCTGGCAGGTCTGGAATTTCATATTTGAGAGGGCTAGGCCATTTTCATTTTGCAAAGGGCACTCCCCTTTTTATATAGTGTCAAATCCGTCGCTCAGTGACACTCATGATAAATAGTAAATGGTAAATAAATGATGGCGCTGTCCAATACAGTGACACTTTATGACTGTTGACTTTAAACCATAAGTTTGCAAATTTTTTTTTTAAATGGTGGGGTTCGTGTCAGTTTATTTTATCCACCATGTGGGTCATTGTGACCGGGGAATGTGGTGGGCGAATATGTCGGGGTGACCAGAGGAGCCATTTTGACGATTGGGTCATTAGAGGTGTGGGTGGTGGAGTGAGACCCCGAGGATATTTTCTCAGATCCTCTTCTTAGCATCCAACCCCAACATTATTACCCCTGGTCATTGAGCCATTTATTTCATTCCTTAAACCATATCAGCTCCCTTAGATTGTCTTTAAGCCTACAGGAAGCTTTTGAAGGGGCACCAAGGCCAAGACCAGGGCAACTGAGTCCATGGCTTCCATGTATTTCCAGGCTTGATTTGGTATATACTTCATGTTACTATACCTCATACATATTCATGGTCCAGAGTCAAATTCTCACTGGACCCATTCACATCACATGCCAGATGCTTGTTGTTGTTGTTGCTGTTTAAAAAGCGAGCATGCCAGTGTTCACACACAGGTGTGACAGGTTAATAAATACACAGTCATGCTTAGTTGACTGTCGCATGTGCAAGAGTCTACTACTTAATAGCCTGATTTAAAAAACGGCCTGATGAGTCATATTGGCTTGAGACAGACTTCACTTTTACTGACTATAATTGTATTTTTTTTATCTACAATCCTGGCCAAAATGCTTGGGCCAGCTGACACTATACATACCCTCCCCCGTTCCCTCGCTCACCCACTCATTGTTGTTAGGAGTGCAGACCGCGCAATGAGAGCCAACATTGAACGGGAGGCCGGGGCGGGGGCCCGGGGGCCGGGGTCCGGGGTCCAGGGTCCGGGGTCCCAACGAGATATGGCTACCTGTTCTTAATGTTGCCGTTTCATTTGTCATTATCATATTTTCAATTGAACCGGTTTTCCTGCATTATTCTTTTCTATTCTGCCTCCCCTCTTCCAAATTGTTTTCCCTTAGATAAATTGTCACCAACTGATTTGCATTGATTTATTTTTTAATGCAATCTGACACATGTATTATGCATAAATGTATCATAATATTGTATCATTCACTACCTCCTTTTTTGGCCTAAGTTAGAGCATGAACAGATTAATAATAAAGGCTATTTATATAGCGCTCATATCCGTCACTCAGTGATGCTCAAGGCGCTTCAACATTAAGTATTTTCCCGCAAGGTATTTGGGGGCTACGTTTGAAGTATGAGACCTACTCCTTTACATAGCACCATGTAATGGTTTACAAGGTGCTGTGGCGCAATTTGCTGCCGATCAAACCAGGAACACCGGGGCGGACCCCTTCTCTTTTTGATAAGTGCACTGGGTTATTTTACGTGCGTTACACAACACACGGGACCAACGGCTTTACGTTCCGAAGGACGAAGCAATCATGGTTAAGTGTCTTGCTTAAGGACACAAGTGTCACGACCGGGACTCGAACCCACACTCTGCTGATCAGAAACACCAGAGCTTGAGTCCAGTGATCTTATCCGCTCGGCCACGACACGCCAACAAACTATTTTTTCATATACCAAGTAATAAATCACAAGGGAAACTTAAAACTGAGTTAATTTCAATAAATTTTGGGCTAAACAAAAAAACATTGATGAGAGCGGAACTTACTTTTGACTTCCAGATTAACCAACTGAGCCAGCTAGCCCTAATGTTGGCAGTCTCCCTATTTTGTCAATATCTTGTATCATTATTAACCTCTGAACAAAGATATTGACGAAATAGGGTGACTGCAAAGATTATGGCTAGATGGCTCAGTTGGTAGAGCGCCGGCACGTTAACCAAGTCCCGCTCTAGTCAGTTTTTCTCCGTTCGAACCTCGAATGAAACTATTTTGTCAGCGTTATTTAACTTTTTATTCTTTAAATGTTTTTGTAGCAACCATAGCACCAGGAGGTAGTAAGATTCGTCGTCATGAGAGTCTGGATCTTGCTCCAGCGAAGGTCAGTAGTCGACAACGCTCTTCAGCTCCCGGTATCATGACAAGTGTCTACAAGCGCCCTCTATTGTCAACGCAAGACACAGCAACAAAGCGGCTTTCCCAGTCGATTAAATCATCACGAATCAAACAGAAGCTCATGGCTGTTGCTAAGAAACAGCCGCCACCGGTCCCTAGCGAGGAACCAGCGTCTAATCTCATTAAGCTCCCACCTTCACCTAGTCCTGTATTGGTGCCACCTAAGCGGTCAGAGGTCACTCCAAAGGTCAGCGAGAGGTTGCGGAGGGTTTCAGGGACTGTGAAGGAGGATAAACCCATTGTAAGCAAGGTTTGTGTTAAAACCTTTGATGGAAAGTGTTAAATAATGCCAAATCTTGTTGAAGAAAACACACTTTTTTCCCTGACTGTTTGTAACCTTTTGTACATCCATGAGCAAGTTTGAGTACACACCATAGTTAACTAAATGTGGACTATTTTGAACCCAGGCTGGTGGACCATTGGTTGACTACTGTGGTCGACCATTTGGAAATGTCAGGACCATGGTTTCTTCCCTGGTCCCAGTAGCCTTGTTTCATGGTAACATGTGTTAATTGCAGAAAAGAATCAGGGACGCTATAGTGAAATGGCTCAAAAATTATTTAGTCATATTAAGGTTGTATTTTTTTGTGGTTCTGTTTCAGGATGTTGTAAAAGACGATGTTCCACTACCACCCAGCGCACCAGCTCCAGTTGTAGAAAACCCAATCAAATTAGAACAACCTGAACCAAAGCCCTCCGACCCCGCAGAGGTCATCCCTGAGGTCAAACCAGAAGTCAAAGTGGAGCCTGAGGTGAAGGATGAGGTGAAGGGTCAAATCCCAGATGAAGACGTAATTAAGGCTTTGAAGGAAGCCGTTGCGTCAGGCAGTTCCAAGAAGGATAAGCGTAATAAGACACATAAGAAGCACAAGCGGCACAAGGCGCGGAGTCGTGATCGACGCTCCAGAGAGCAGAGTCGTAGCAATAGACGGCGGATTGCAGAAAGAGCAAAGGAACGCCGGCTTCAACAGCAAAGCAAAGTCTCTCTGGAGTTACCGGAGCAGAGTGTTGATAGCGTCATGGAGTGGACCTCCAAATATATACCATCAAAAGGTATGTTTCATAGACCTTGAGGTCATTTGAGTGGGGCGCCCTCACTTAGAGGTCAAAAGGGCGTTCATTGGCCAGTCGTGTGTGCCGCGCTTACAAATCTGTGCGTTTTCCATTGTTTCATCATCGGTTTGCCTCTAAGATGGCGGCTCAATGCAGTGAAAACCGGCTCCTCACACTGTTATTGCCTGATAACAAGATATGCATAAGTTTCTGTAAAACAGATCTGGTTTTTTTTTTGGGGGGGGGGGGTATCTCACCAATCATTTATCGCCATTTTTATTATTATAATTCAATAAATCTTTGTTGTTTTACAAATCTATAATTTGTAAATTAATTTTCTCTTTTACCGTAGAAATATTGCAAGAGTTTTGTTTGACTACCCTTCTTATACCCTTCTCATACTTTTAGGTGGTAAAACCCTTCCCCATTTCTCAGCTCAAAGTGAAGATGGCCCCAATGCAAGTAAGATGGTTTCATCAGGCGGTGTGGACTCTTCCACTGCAGAAGAGGGGGGACCCAAGGAGATGATTAACTGTATATGTCGCAACCCAGAAGAGGAAGGCTTTATGATTCAGTGTGAGACGTGTTTTGGATGGCAACATGGCGGCTGCGTTGGATTAACGGAACATACGATACCTAAGCAGTACATCTGCAACTTCTGCACACACCCAGAGAGTAAGTAACAAACCCTAAGCCCGGGCATCTAGTGCGACTGGTCGAGTCATTAATAATAATAATAATAATAACTAGTTCTTATATAGCGCATTTCACAATAACGTCTCAATGCGCTTTACATTAGTGCCCTGGTCATTGGGCCAATAACATTCCTGTAATCTTTCTCAGCTCCCTGGGGAGTATACAGCCCGGGCTGCCGTGGCGCTCCGAAGGCTTTTTCAAACACAATATCAACCTCTACCCTCGCAGGTACCCATTTATACCCCTGGGTGAAGAGAAGCAATTATAGTAAAGCATCTTGCTCAAGGACACAAGTGTCACGACCGGGATTCAAACCCACACCCCGATGACTTAACCATCAAAACTTGAATTCGATGCTCTAAACCACTCGGCCACATGACACCCTACACAACTTTCGATTTCAACAACTGGTCGTCTTCACTGCGTTGTCCCTAGTCATTTAATGGAGCTGCTGGGACTGCTTCAAATTACTCACAGATAGAGTTTGTTTATGATCTTGGCAAAATATTTGCCAAAAATGTCAAAAACACAAAATGACCGGTTACAACGGCACCAGGCTACGTATGCACTTCAAAAGTCTGTTTTGTTTACTTGCAATCCTTTCATCCTACAAAGTATAAAATAAATAGATTTTTTCACCTTGGACACATGCCAAGTATTATCAAATCACTCTTTGTAATAACTTTATTTCCTGTCTTCAATTTCTTACTATATTTAGACCTACGTACTCATGCCAGACATCGCTCCAATATAGAATGGTTTCAGACCGGTAAACTCCCCAGTCTCATCAAATCCAAAGAGCCTGATGAGGAGGCAGGGAGCCTGACTGAGTCAATGCTTCAGACTCACCAGCTCATGGCAGACATGTTGAACGTCACTGAGGCACTGGATAATCTGCAGCATAAAATCAAAATATTAAAGTAGGTCGTACAAAATATTAGAGAGTTTTCTCAATTATACGGATACTTAACATGGTTACGAATACGTCAATACTTTGTGTGTTCATTTGACGCATAACCATGGCTTCCATGTTGTGCAAGTCTTGAAGTGCTATCCAACTTCTTGAGATCTTGCGATAATTTACTGCAGGATTATAGCAGATAATTTATCTCAGAATGACAACATCTTGAATGTAGAGTGTTGTCTTCCAAATATATTTTATGTCGGGATGACATCATCATGAAAAGTGGAATGTTCTCTTTCAGGATGTTATCGTCCCATGATAAATTATCTTGGGAAGTTGACATCTTACGTTCACGATGTCGTCATACCGAGGTAATTTGTCTTTGCAAGTCAACATCTTACTTTCATGATGTCGATATCCTAAGATAAAATTTATCGGGAAGACGTCATCTTACTTTAGGATGTCATCATTCAAAGTAAGTGCATATCAGGGTGTTGTCATCTTTTGTTTATGATGTCAGTAGGATTTGAAACTTTGCATGGTGGAAGTATAACTAAGTAAGGGTTGCGGTAACACCATGTGAAAATCTCTTTTGAGTAGTGTAGGTTCTGAAAAGAACTGGTCGTTAACCACCGGTTCTTTTCAGAACCTACACTACTCAAAAGAGATTTTCACATTGTGTTACCGCAAACCTTACTTAGTTTATGATGTCATCATCCTGCAGGGGTTTAATTCGGGCTTACAACATGTCGGCTGGCACTTTGAAAGCTCTGAACAATTATTATTCCAAATGTAATTCTTCATTTATTGTTTTGTGACCATCAGGAGCGATAATCACCCAGACTTGAAGTTATGGTCGTACCACTGGGGACTCAAGGATGAGACGTCTAAGATGGATGAATCCAGTCAGAGCCTGACTCTTCATAGCAGTCTGGATGACACTGATCTTCAATTCACTTCAGCTGACAATAGCGCCCTCGCGGAATCTATAAGAAGTGATGTACTGATGGACAGTTTGACACAAAATGATACCAGCTTAGGGGGTATCAGCGATGTGAGCATTACAGCAACCGTTGATAAATCTAAGCCCGCTGATGATGCTGGGCCAGAAGAGGGCGACAAACCAAAAGATGTACGGAATATTTTCAAAAGTCTCCGTTCGATGTTGAGTTCGGGTCAGTATGGTCAGAGACCAGGTGGCGCTGTCGTCGTCCCAGGAACTATAAATGTAGAAGAAATGTCGGACGAGAATAGACCCTCAGGAAGTTCAGGTTTGGTGAAAAAGCTCGGCACCGTCGTTCACAAGGTGAAGCCTTTACCACATGCACCTATTAAGAGTGCACCTGTGCTTTTAAAACCCACTGGGATACCAACAGCCTGTTTTGTACCCGATGCTGCCACAGAAATCAGCGCTGAGAATGTAACCAGTGAAGGAGGGGAACCAACGAAATCAGAGCATGATGGGAAAGTTAACAATGCCCCAAAGGATGCCGGGAAGGGTAATGAGGAATTATCGGGCAATGAGCCTCTTATTAAGTATGTCAGTAAATTGACGCCATCTAGTGTGACTGTGACAGGAAGCAGTGTGTGGACACCAGTTAAGGTAAGTTCGAGTACCAGCTTCAATTTAGAAACAACTTGACTTAAAACTATTTTGCTACTTGCTGAGAAGAGCTGCTCCAATTAATGTTCTGTCATCTTACTCGACATCTAAATGAATGTCGGGAATTTTTTGTGTTTTGTGAACTTTATAACCAGTGAGCTCTCAAACGGAAATATTTCTCTGGAGGATTGGTACTGGTATGAACTTTAGAATCAGTGAGCTTTCAGATGGAAATATTTCTCTGGAGGATTGGTACTGGTATGAACTTTATAACAAGTGAGCTTTCAGATGGAAAAATTTCTCTGGAGGATTGGTACATGTACTGGTATGAACTTAATAACAAGTGAGCTTTCAGATGGAAAAATTTCTCTGGAGGATTGGTACATGTACTGGTATGAACTTTATAACAAGTGAGCTTTCAGATGGAAATATTTCTTTTGAGGATTTCATTCCAGAGCTTAAGCAGTGGCATAAATATAATTGTCTATATTTTATTCCAACAGTCGCCAGTTAAAACTCCTCAACAACCAGCCATCCAAGGAGGTGCCAAAACTGCCACACCTTCCTCTAGTGACCAAACGGTGTCAAGCCAATCGATCGCACCGCCCTCTGGTGAGCAAACTATGTCAGGCGGACACGACACACCGCTTTCTCCTGATCAGACTGTGGCAGGCAGATCAGTAACGCTTGCTTCTAGTGAACAAACTGCGGTAGGCAGATCTGTCACACCGTCCTCTACTGATCAAACTGTGTCATTTCGAGCATGTAAGATGCATTTGTTGCATCACATTGTGTGTGTAGAGGAGGAACTGAAACGCCGGATGGACCTGGTTGAAGAGCAGATAGAAGGTAAGAAACTTGTTTTTAAAGATTAAAACAGAAATCATGTGTGGCCGCCGCAGACAGAGTTTTGATGAGAAGACACTGAACTTTAACCTCTATAGCAAAAATGGCACCTTCCGTCAACTGTGCACTATACCCTGCTTGAGCCCCAATGACGACTTAAGTCGACTGTGCACTGAACCCTGATTGGGCCCCAATGGCGACTTACATGTAAGTCGACTGCACTTTACCCCCTTGAGCCCCCACGGCCACTCTAGTCGCCCAATATAACACACAAAAATGCACTCAAGAGTGAGCACAAAGGCCATTTGTTAAAAAGCTGTAGTTTTGTCCATGTTCACCCTCCATACCCAAGCTTGCCTTCATTGGTACAATGTAAGAGAAAGATAGGATATTTTCAATTGTGGTACAATAAGGTAGGGTTGTTTTTATGCAATCACTTAAAATTGAAGTGGAAAGATCCGAAATGCCAAACACCTACGGAGCGCCATTAGGTTGTTCGCGACCTTTTTTTGGCCGATTTCAATGATTTGTGAATTATATGAAAGGAAATTCAATAAGTAAGACAATTGGTATTACTTATTATGCTCTAAAAAGAAATCTTCAAGGTAATAATAGAGTTTGTAAATTTGAACTTTGAACACCAGCTTCTAGTTGTGTGAGAATGTGTGCTTCACACTTGAGTGGTCAAAGGGTGTGGGCTCCAGCGATTGTTTACATATGTCAAAAGAACTTGGGGCTGAAACTGTTAACAATGCACTAAAAGTGTCGCAGATTTATAAATTGGTTTGGGTTTTGTTGTAAATTCGAAAAGCTTTGACTGTGCTCCGTGGTCATATATGGGTCGGTGTGGCTTGCTCCTTTACATGCCTGCGACTCAACCAGTGTAATTGCGTCTTCGGCAATTCAGCTTCTCAGTTGTGAATAAGGATGATTTACCTCCCAAAACATTATTAGAGGGTTACAGGCCTTGAAATAACCCACGGCAGTACGGCACCCACAGCAATTGCCGTGGTGCCCTGTGCTTTTGCTGTGGTGCCCTTTGCAAAGTTCCAATACAAATTTACATTTTCCTCATAGAGTGCCCCTTACCAGAGGAAAACTGCTGTGCCTCTTCAAGAGCGAAGTTCAAGGCCTGGGGTTAGCTTATAATTACAGCCAGTGGTTTCCAATTGTCACAAAAAAGAAAAAAAATGTGAAATTAAAAGAAATATGGTTTTCAAGCTAGTTTAAGATGTGTGCGTGAGGTTGGTGGTGTGTTTTTACTTTTTAAGAATGGGAACATGGGTTATTTGCCAGTAGTAATTCTCTTACCTTCTGCTGGAGGAATTGTGTACAAGCTATGACTTAATTAACAGGAACAAATCCTTGTATTTGTGTTTCAGCGATGGAGGTTTCGTATGCACAGACAACAGGAATGAAAGACGGCAAGTATATTCCAACTGACCCTATACAGATGACCAAGACCATCCGTGTCATTATGAATGATCTCGACCAAGTCAGTAAGCTTGTTTCCATTTAAAGTTAACCCTCTAGCTGACATAGAGGGCTTCGGGAATACAACCTTGTCTTCGGAATGATCTAGAAAAAGTTAGTAAGCTTGTCTCAATTTGAAGCAGAAATACTTGTAAATATTATTTATACATATTAGAGTTTGATTTTGTGTTAACTTTTTTCTCATAGATTTAAGACAAATTCCTCTCTTTTTACAGGTAATTTTTTTTCTTCTCATTTGCATCAAGGCAAAAAGTTAAAATAATTTGATGTTCGAAAACGGGTGAAATTATCCTTTTTTTTTTAAATTATGTCTCCTGGCGATGACTAGAGTGGGCTAGTCGAAATATTGAGACCAAATAATAAACTAACTCCACAGCAGTAAAGTTTATAACGAGAAGTCCCCCGATCCACTAAGCGAAAGTAGTAGTCCCAGCCAGTTTCCTACTTAATAAGCAGGACAGTTCTTTTCTGGACTAAGTAGTCTCCGAATTCTGAAATTAACTCAGTTGAATAAATAGCAAGACAAGTTCTACATGTTCTAAGAACAAATCTACACAGCAAAGTAGATGTTTATCTATTACGCAAACTGTGACAGTGACTTAATTTCGCAAAATTTTACACTGGTGGAGAAAAAGAGTGCCAAATCACCTTTACAAAATGACAATGTCTAATTTGTCTTTTGACTTCAAAATTCAAACAAATGTTTTTGTGATTGGGAAGTTGCATGGTGAGGTATCAATGCATATTTAGTTTGCGGTAACACAAATGTGTAATACATGTATCAACTTTGCTAGTGTAGATTTGTTCTTAGAACTTGTCTTGGTATTTATTCTTCTACCTGTGGTCTTCTGTGAGAAGAAAATGTTGTACTGGATTGTTGTGTCTGTGTAAAACGTCCTACAATTGCATTTACATTACATGTATAAAAAAAAATGGGAGTTTGAAAGTGCCAACACCAGAACACCTTGTATCTCACTTACAATAAACTGGATGTACACACACACAAAATGGGTGCCAATAGGTGACCTTTTAGCACTTAAGATTTTTTCTTTAATTTTTTTTTTTAAATTTGGGTTTGAGCAAAGAAAAATTGACTGGAGCGGGACTTGAACCAATGACCTCCGGATTGGTTCAAGTACTGCTCCAGTCAATTTTTCTTTGTTCAAACCCAAATTTAAAAAAATTTACCCAGTCAGTTTCCTTTGTGGTTTATTTCTTGATATTTAATTCTTGTTTTCTAACAACAGTCCAAGAACAAACTTTCAGTCATAAAAACGTATGCAAGTTATGTGTGTGCTTAAATATTTATTTATCATTATCCCAGTTCTTAAGAGATTGTTTTTGCTACAAACAAGTACAAGTTCTGTCATTCATGAATATGCATAATGCTTATGAATATAAAACAGTTATACATTAATATTCATTTCTCAATGAGCCTGTACCTCAAATGAATAGACTCTTTCCATAAAATATGTAATTTGCACACTACCCATGTGCACTAACACGATTGATTGGCAAAATGATGGAACATCGCGCCTTTTTGTATGAGGCCCATGGTAGCGTGACGCATACATGTTAGTGCGTCTGCATCTCTTTGGCGTCTGCCAACAAATAGTGTCAATGTATTTAGCATATTTCACGGGAAGGGCTAATTCACAAAAGTGGTTGTAGAAAACAGACTTAAAATACACACATTCAAATGCCCTTACCTACAATGGCAACTGCCTATCATCTGTGTATATGTGGATTTAAAACTAATGGATGCATGCGAGTGCACTGTCGCAGAATATATTCCTAATGTGAAATCTGTCTATTCCTAATGTGAGATCTGTCTATTCCATTTTACAAGGCAAAGCTGAGTGAAATGGTAAAGCCAGATTTCACCGAGTGATTATTTTCTACGACAATGCACAAACAAAAAGCATTATTATTATTATTATTATTATCAATCAGTATTGAGGATTCACAATTGCTGGATGATAGCAACATACCCTCAAAAGCGTAGCACGCAATGCAGCAATCCAAATGGTACATGTAGTCGCTCATGTACATGTACATTTTGTAATGAGACTGTAATAGCTATGAACTGCAAAATACATTGTATAGATAGGTTGCAATATGACGTAAATCGGCCATCTTTACGAGCAATTTGGAACACACAGTCATGCCTTTCGCGTGAGAATGGCGTGTAGCTCGCGCACATTACACAAAACTCATTGCACGATTGGTTAGTAAACAGCGTGGCTGCGTTAATAATTTGAGCGCTGACGCGTCTGCAAGCCAAAATGCAATTTGCCGTAAAGATCTATTGGGAACTTCAAAAGGTTGAGTGTTTTCATTTTTAACTAAATTTACTCACACTGCGATCAATTACCTACAGGGATAAAAAGTCATCAGACTGTAAACCAGACCATTTAGCTTGCGAAAAATGACAGGGCACCAGTCATATCGACGTACATGTACATAGTATAATGACTCATCATCGCTAAACAGGATTTACAAGCTTACTGCATTTAGTAAATTAGGCCTCAGTCACAATATCTAACTTTATGTTTTACTCAAAAGCAACATGTTGAAATTTTGTGTTTCTTTAAAGAATTGTCTGTTGTTTTGATCAAAACAGCATCAGACTGCAAGGGTGAATTAAACAAAACAAAAACATTCAAGTTTTTATTGTGTATTTTATTACTAGGGTAGCGAAATTGTTGAAAAAAAAATAGATGACATGCTTTAACTAATAACATTATAAAGTAAGTTTGTCGTTGCTTTTCTCTCTCTCTCTCTTATACATCTCTTGTTGATTTATAACCTATTTATACTCCTGTATGAAGAGAAGCAGTCATGGTTATTAGTGTCTTGCTTATAGACACAAGCACAATGGACTTGGTTATGCATTGAACCATCACCGAGACAAGTCTATTGTCAGTTCATTAGTTCAATGCCAAGCCATTGCGTTATTTTAATATGACTGTTAAATATTTCGTTGACTATGAACCGTGTTGTCTTTTTATAGACTAAACATATCTCCATTTAATTTCAGTGTACTATAAATCCATTTCTTTTATGAAAGATTATTTAAATAATCTTTTGAAAAATAAATCATTCTTTCGTTAATTGCACTGCTGTGTTAAAACTACTGTTAACATAAAGGTATTTTATTCTTTACATGTGCAGAAATTTACGTTTCTAACAATTCTTAACACACCACATACGGGCATGTTGTATCTAATTTATTAACGTCACAAATTCCCCACAATCCTCTCTGAATGGCCTGCGTTCGCCATCTTTGAGGTCCAACAATGAAGTTGTAATGGAAATCTAAATGTTGAAATCGTCAACGATGGCAAACGTTACCCGTTCAGAGAGGATTATGGGATATGTGATGTCATGTGCAATCCTTACAATTACCATGGCACAATTTCATTGCTTTAAAGCACAAAAAGAAGCTGAGCACAACAAAATTATGCTTACCAAAATAAGGTTTACCAGCCAAACTAGCATGCCACAAGTACAATTTATGACTGGTATCCTGCTCATTTCTGCTTAGCAGAAAATTATTAAGCAATATTTTCTGCTTAAGCAGCTCTATGAAATTGGGCCCTGTTTGAGTATTCGCTGTTCTGAGAGCCCTGCATATTCAAATAAGATAATTTGCATCTGGGTATACTAACCACTAACAATGATAGTCAGCCCCTAATAAGCAATTTGCATGTTACACTTGAATAATGTCTAATACAGTCACTTGCTTTTCAGTACTGTTTAAGTAAAAGGTAAACAAACTTTCCAAACCAAGTGCAAATCTATTGTTACTTAATTGAGTGATACAATAGATTTGCGCTAGGTTTGGAAAGTTTGTTCACCCTTTGAATAACATCATGGATATTTGCACTTGTTACGAAAGCTTGTTCACCCTTTATTTAAACATTACTTGTGACTAAAGAGCAAGTCATTGTACCAGACAATATTCAAATTTAACATGCAAATAAGCAATTTGTGAGTTACATTTGAATAATGTCTTGCAAAATGACTTGCTTAGTTGCAACTCACTGCTTAAATTTGAATTCCTCGGACTATAGAGACAGTTGCTATATCACATGGTTCGGGGCAAGCTTTTGCATAGTTACTT
This sequence comes from Pisaster brevispinus, assembly GCA_023634235.1. Taxonomy (NCBI): domain Eukaryota; kingdom Metazoa; phylum Echinodermata; class Asteroidea; order Forcipulatida; family Asteriidae; genus Pisaster; species Pisaster brevispinus. Next base: position 2,799,314 of record JAMKCF010000020.1, read on the forward strand.
AAGAGACGGCGAACATCCATACACAATAGCTTGGCCCGAACCAAGTGACATAGGAAGAGTCTTCATTTTAGAGAATCAAATTTGAGCGTTAACTTGCAAATTGCTTTAGCCATATCCAAATTGGCTACAGCTACGACTACTAGTGTTGCTAAGGATTTACTATACTTGTACTTCAATGCATGACGACTTGGAAATCTAGCCACAGCCATAGCTGTACCTGGCAATTCAGACACGGCCTTTTTTGGTGGAGAGTATAGAAATCGATGGGGATATATTATACCTTCTTTGGGTACTTAAATCCCAATCAAGATAGTATTCCACTCCTAGTCTTGTAATTACATGTTTGCCAGGCTGCTGTAGCGGGGTGGTGGGGAGTCAGTATACTTTGGTGGCTGTGTTAGATCCTCATCATTCCCATGAGGGTTATTCAATAAGTCTAGGTACCAATCACAAAAGAACATCAATTGTAAAAATAAAACAAGTTTTACTCATCTATACTTAAGAACTTGGCTCATTAAGATTTTCCAAGCAGGCATTTAGCCTACACAAACAATGTTGTACTTTAACAAGATTTCAAAGAGAGTACGGGCAGCTTTTGCTAAATCAATATTAGGGAAGCAATCGGCTACACATGTAGTTCCAGCCATCTTAATTCAGATGTCCTTCTTATCAAATTAATGAAATAGTTTGTAATATTTGATACCTTGATTATACTCGCCACCGTTAGGCGAGTGCATTGTCCATTGGGCTGTTGGTGCAGTCTGTAATGGTACTGTACTCTGGACATGGTAGTTGTTGCATTGCTGTTGCATAACCTCTTCAGGGTACCGGGCAACTGGTGTCACTGTCTGACCACATGAATTTGTGTGGTAAACTTGGGGCGCATATTGACCCTAATGTTAAAAAAACAGAAAGATTATTATCAATTAAGCGTGTAGGAAGTGTTTGTCTTAAGACTCTTGTTCTCTGTACAAGAGGGGAAAAGTGTAAGAATAGAGGACCATTTTTGGGTACTCCCTCTGCTGCATATCAGGCATGGTATGAAGTGATTACAAGACAAACCCTCAACAATTTGAGATGTTGTGTTTGGGTGGAGTGCTGGAGTTAACACAAAACTGTAATTCACACAGCTCTGTGTTGCATGCACTTTGCGGACAAATCTTTTTTCTGTGCACTCAAGAAAAAACATTCTTCAACACAAAAAACCCCACTGTTTTAACGCTATATATGAAGTGTGGACCTGAGAACAAAAGAGGTTCACATAATGTAGGGACTTGAAAAGTTGTGTGGACTTACACATGTCCACACACACATTCTCAAAAATGCATCCTTGTGGAGCATTCTTTTGTTCTTTCCTTTGGCCCTGCACTTAACAGTTTCCCATAGACTTTGTACACAAATTTCCTTGTGGAGCACCCCGGTCTTTAGAATTTCCATGTGGAGTCCTTTTATTTTCCCTTTTTTGTTTTGTCCTTGGTCTCCATAAGGTACCGAATATGAGAATAGTGTGTTTTTTTACAGTGATAAAAAATAGGATTTTCCTTAAGTGTACAGAACAAAGGAATATCCACAGAGTGACTGAGACCTGCGTGTATGGACGTGTGTAAGTCCACATAGTGTTTCAAGGCCTCACATTGTGTGGACAACTTTTGTTCTCGGCTCCACACTTCGTATGTAACGCTTAAACACGTGAACTTGAAGTGGTCAATTGTGTCCACCTGCCCGAGTTGGAAACAAGATCAATTCAAGTATTGTGTACCTGTTGAACTATCTTTGTTCCACAGCATTTGTTGGGTGCTCTGCAGCAGTAGACCGTTTGCATAATTGCTATGATCACTTCCCCAAGAGCAAGGAGAGCAATCAGTGTGTCCATGACCACATTTCCACGCTGTCAACAAAACAGACACATTTCAGGGTCATGTGATTGGCAACTTCTTTGTGTGTAGGTATAGATTTACTTTAAATGATCCAGTAAAGCATTAAATTACAGTTGACTATTGTTATAAAAAAATTGGGACTGGCCAAATTACTTCTTTATAACAGGAACATTGTTATGAGAAGACACAAAACAAAGAAGCACAAAGCAGAAATGAGCTTCAGGACTTCTCTTTATAACAGTAATCGACTTTATAATGAGGGTTGATTGTGCATACATCCAGCTTTATCAATGCTGTATACTGTACAGTTTATTGATTCAAAGAGAGTAAGGCATTTAAGTACCAATAGCAACACCAACATCACCAAAGCCATACCTTTGTTATCCAAAGAGATAGAACTACACAAACAGCAGTAGTTCTACCAAAATTAACACTGCTGTACTTTATATTGATTCAAAGACAGTAAAATACATGTATTGACCCTCTGCAGGTCACATGTGTCGTCTGTCTGCCACTCTCACCATTTTGGGAGTCAAAAAGACACAATCCGCGACTGGAGCCATGTGACTCATAGTTGTATACAAGGTAAACAAACCAAGCAGCCTCGCCCAGTGTGCATGGAAAAGCGTGGCTTCTTCTGCACCTATGGCAGAAGCATTCAGAAGCAGCCATCTTGTCCACTCACACTGAGTGCTGCTTGCTTACTTGGTTTGTTTACATAGTATACCCACTATGAGTCAAGTGACTCTGGTTGGCAATTGTGTCTTTTGATGGCAAAGTGTCAACACCACATCGCCTTAACACTTTCAGTGCCAAGGTCGTACATGTACGACTTATTTTATGTACTCAAAAAGTGTCATCAATCGTACATGTACATGTATGACCTATAACACGTTACTTTGAGAGGGCATTAACACTCTAGAAATACTATTGGGACCAAGGCAACACAAATCAGCACAATACATTTTGTTTTGTGAGAAAGACTTATATATTTTTTTTACAGAATTTCGAAAAACCTCAGAAAGGTGGGCATTTTAGGTTCAAAACACAAAGTCGGGCACTGAAAGAGTGAAATGCGCACTCATTGTATAATACACATGGACATTGACTCCCAAAATGGTGCATCCAAGATCTTTGTGATGATTGGGTCATTACATTAAGCAGTTGTTCTCATTTTAAAATTACCGATGCAATTAATTGCAGCAGTGATTTGATTGGTTATATACATATTATCAATAATGCGCTTTATCTCAATTGAAGCGAGTATTGAAACATCTGTGAAGCAACAATTTTATCTTGATTCAAACAGGGCCTTATTTCATGGCTCTGCTTACCGCCAAATTGTGCACTTTTGATCACCATTCTCCGCTTACTGTGCAAGCACCGAATTTCTGCGCTGGTTGTGTGAGCGAAGAATGCCTAGTAATGTGGAGTATGCACACACACACAAGCAAAAATTCTCTGCTAACCCATGAAATACGCTTGATGTAAGCGTGGAATTCCCAGCTTCTGTAAGCCCCGATTCTTTGCTTACGGTAAAGCAAAGCCATTAAATTGGGCCCATATCATAAGCATCCATGAAACAATGACGTAATCGATTTGATAAATATTACCAACAATACTGTACTTTATCTTGATGCAAATAAGTAATTTAAGCATCCATGGAGCAATGATTTTATTACTTTTATAAACATTACCAATACTGCACTTTATCTTGATTCAAGCAAGCATCTAAGCATCCATGATGCATTGATTTTATCAATATAACCAATTTTATACCTTTTCTTGATTCAAAAAGAGGAAGTGTGGAAGTGGCAAAGTTAAAAAAACAAAGTAAACAAACTTTTTACTATTAAAAGGATAAGAAACACCAGCATTTTTTGTTGTTGCAAGCATCACCAATGCCGTATCAAAAGGCCTACACCATTGTCTCAACGTGACCGTGTAGACTCAACAATTGTATTATTTATTTACTTACTGACAAATGAAAGTCATTGAAGGCACTGATGATCATAATTATGCCAGTCCCAACTGCTGCTACTGCTGCCAAACATGACATGAACATACACGAAGAGATCTGAAACAAAATTAAACTCAATAAAACAATAACAGATTCTGTTAAAAACAGTTTTTTTAATGAATATGTAGAGACACGGGAAGGAGGCTGGTACTCTATTTAAAAAGGACGAGCATTCACCAAAATACAATAAACGCAAAATCCATACGATGACGTCTAAAATTTAAATTGATCTCCCGCACTTCAACTGATTTTAATCCTCTATTCAATAGCACACAATACAAGATAACATTAACAGTAACACAGTCACCAGGGCCCTATTTCCTAAAGCCTGTAAGCACAAAAACTTAGTAAGCACAGGAAAATTTTGCTTAGCAGAAACAGGCTACCAACCAACATTCCATAAAGCTCACATTGTTGCCACTGGTACCCCGCTCATTTCTTGCTAAGTAAAGAAATTTGCTAAGCATAATTTTCTACATATTGGCTTTATGAAATTGGGCCCAGGGCCCAATTTCATGGCTCTGTTTACTGTTAGCAAAGTATCGGCGCTTACAGAAGCAGGGAATTAGTATTTGCTTTGTCAAGCAAATTTTATGGGTTTTTGCTTTCGCGCATGCGTACTCCCTGTTCATGACGTTACTAGGCATTCTTCGCTTACAAGCCTAGCGCAGAAATTGGGCGCTTGCACAGTAAGCGGAGAATGGCGATCGAAGCACAGAATTTGGCGGTAAGCAGAGCCACGAAATTGGGTCCCGGCTGGCTACACACACACACACAAGTTTACAATATCTCGATTGAACAAGCCCTAAATAGTAAAAATAACAATATTCCTCTCATAAAAAGACGATTAGATGCAAAACAATACTTACAGTTACTCAGATAGCTCTATGACTATAACACTATCCCTCCCCGGATAAAAATAGTTTTGGAGCATGGCCAGAGCCATGCTCCCTACAAAAATAGAGAAAAATACCAGTCGAAAATAAATGTGCTCTCTCTTGCTAAGAAGAACTAAAGTGGAAAAGAGAATGAGCCCGAAGGTCGTGACCCCAAACTTAACTTTATATTGAAAATATTCTGATCGCAAAGTTGGATTAGACAGTTGAACACTGAGGGCACAATTGGGTTCCCTAAATTTAAACTGTGATTACTTTTTGATCTCCAAGTTTCCGCAAAAAGAAAACCATCGTGTCCGCACCCGTTTGGACATGGCCCTTTTCGAAAAACGGGTGTCCGGCTCGGGCTCGGGCTGGCTCAGTCCGCCTATTTGAAGCTCCGTACCGAAAGCACACGGTTCCAAAATAACTGATTGATTCTAAGCTGGAGCTCAAACTGTATCCGTCGTTTCGAAAAGGACCAACACCGTGCTGTACTTGATTGACCTTTGTACCTCCCGCGCAAAGGCGATTTACGCAGTACATTATTTGTGTCACCAAACAAGTAGGTCAAAATTCATTTTTTAATGTGGTTTTGACCTTTCATCACACGTATTTTATAAAGTCCTAATATCCATTAACTATTTTTGTTGTAAGTTTAAGTTTTTACTGTTATTATTCACGTTGTTTGGAAAAGTATGTGTAAACTCTCGCAATTGGCGTATTAATTGGGATTTTTTAACGATTTTGGACATTTTATGTATTTCTATTTTGCTGACCGCATGCAAAGCAATGGTTGAAGCTCCAAATATCTTCCTTTTTATGTGCGAATATGGCCGTAGCTTTGCTGGAAAAGTATACCATGTGAAAGACCACACCTTGAGGAGTCCACAGTGAGTATTGTTGAGTTTTTATATTTGCTGTTTTCTTGAGAAATTGCTATATCATACCCGATATGTGGCACAGAGTGTGTCCCAAATTTCCCCATACTTTAACACACTCCTAATCCTATGCTGTTGTGAAGTATGGGCCGACTCCCCAAATCCTCTTAAGAATTCCTAATATTCCTAAAACACAATGAAGACACAAAAGGAGTGTGTGTGTGTGTATGGGGAGGGTTGGGTTAAGGGTTAAGGGTTGGGTTGGGTTGGGTTGGGTTGGGTTGGGTTGGGTGAGGGGGGGGGGGGGAGAGGTACACCGTGCCACATACCAAGGACCAAATGGAAATTGTTGCTTTCTATTCTGTCTGCTCACGTAATTCTTTGACATTGCGCAATGGCAAATTTTACTATAGGGCGCCGTGCAGTCGGTTTACTTCAATTGTCTGTATTATAATCGTTGCATATACTTTTCAGTCCATTAGGGGCATTTGTTTTATTTGTGTTGTAGGCCAATTTTTTTTGTTATTCTGTTGCCGTGTGTGGAATCATAGAAAGGAGTAATTTAAATCAACAACTCGTTTACTGAATTATGTCCTCGTTGCCGTTCCGTGAGTGACTCGAAGCTCACTCCAAGTAGACCGAACTTCTTTTCTGCAGACTGTAGATGGCGATGTCCAGTTGTGTAAAGAACTGAGATTGTTGAACTCCGTGTTTTGCGCGCAGTTTTGTTCACACTTACCACATAACTTTGCATGCTCGTTGGTTTGGCCGAAATCACACCAAGTATTCCTGCCGGCAGGTAAAACTACAAAACAAATAAATTTGTTTAATGTTAACCCTCCAAGGGAGCAAGTGTACTGTAGCTGTCTCAGCAAATCACTAATTATTGCATAACTCTCTTTTTAATTTTTTTTAAATTTACAGTTAGTCGCATTCCATTGCATTTTACATCATTTCAAACAAATAACTTAGAAAATACTGCTCCCAATTGTTTTGTTCATGTAAAAAAAAAACCTTCCTATGTAACTACGTGGTTTTCTTATGTAATATATTTGAAAAACATGTAATTAGCAAAACGCAATTATGTTTTTAATTAACACAATTTAGACCTGAATAATGGAATACTCCAAAGGGAAATTAATACATTTTGTCAAACAGTTGCAAGCCTAACAGAAGGCAACTTCACACTTTTGTATTAATTAAAATAATATATCACTCTTACTGCAGCCGGTAGAGCTGTCAAAATAGTTTTTTATCCTCACCAATCCTGTATAATACCTTTTTAAGGATTTCAAAATTTGATTTGTAAGTATGAAAACTATATGTATATTTCTGTAATATATAACATACTCATTTGTGTAATTTAGAAGAAATATAATGATAATACCTTATAACAATAAGTCGCTAGTCCATCACAGCTGGATGGTAGAGGATCTAACTCTAAAAGTCTAGAGGGGGGAAAATCATAATTTGGGGGGGATTTAATTTACTCACAAAAATGGCAGTCCAGATTGGTACACATATCCCAGCAATCCATTGCCCCACTAGGATCGCGATGACTCCGAGTATAACAAACATCACCGCCGTGATGATCTGTAGAATCCCCAAGGTTTTGGCTGACTTAGCCCGGTACCGGCAAGCCTCGGGTATAACCGGACTGTACAGAATGCTCGCTGGTTGGGTTGCTGGAGTTTGGGATTGGTGATACTGCTGTGTACCTACAGGAGCCGCTGTGTTCACCTGATAGGACGGATGCATTACAAAAACCTGCTGGCTTGGAGCGACGGCATAGTATGGTAAATGCCGTGGTTGGTTTGGCTGCTGTCTGTTTGATGATGACATCTGAGATCCAGCAGAAAACTGTGGTTCATACGACACAGCAACATACGGAGGTTGGGGAGTTGGTGGGGCGTCATGAGGGCTAGGCGTGGCCAGTTGGCTGATGGGCGGTGTCCGCTGAATGAAGGGTGGGACCTGCTGTATGGGCGGGGCCTGTTGTACGATAGGTGGTGCCCGTTGGTGTGAAGGCGTGGCTGGTTGATCAAGGTCAATCTGCGTTAATTCCGATTGTTGTTTGATTGTGAACTCTTTTTCCTTCGTCATCGTCAATGATCAGTTTGTAATCAATCTCGTGACTAACTCAGTAACTGCATAATAATAAAGAGAGGTCCCAATTGAAAGCTACTTCAAGTGTTCCCTAATAAACCAATAGGCCTACCTACAATAATTGTAGGCTTTGTAGATCTTCATCATGCTGCGGCCCTCTTGATTTTTTCCCATTCAAATAAATGTAACCAAAACGAGGCTGGAAAGTAAAATAGTCTAGTTCCTTTTTCTACAATGAATATGCATATTAGAACTCATTACTGTTGTTGGGTGCTAGACATGCCCTGATGACGTTGTTTAATTTGTAAACATAATGCATGAAAATCACGTTAGAATAGAAAAACAAACACTTTGGTCCTTCCGCAGTACGAGCCATTTTTCATACTTGTATATTAACTGTTAATTTATGTTATTCCCCCATTGTCATTGATACCTAACTAGATGCTATGGGAAACAGATTGGAGGTGAATTTATGAAAACATGACACGATTTAATTTTAAAGGACAATTAGGTCACAGGTTTGGGAGAAACACTTTATATAGGTGTTTTGTGTGTGTGTTTGTGTTTGTTTTTTCACAATTACTTGAACAATGACTTTAATTTCTGAGCCATTATTTCGTTTTAGGCCTTGCCATTAGTTCAGCAATTTTCTGGCCACTACACACACATACATGAACCCTTACGCCTAACTGCTAATGCACAAACTGCACGAAAAATAGGTCCTGCCATGTTTCACCCCAGCCCCCCCCCCAATCAAAACCCCAAAACAAGTAGAGTTGAACCGTTGATGCTATTTTAAATGGCGACATTTTCACATAGTTAAAAAAAAATCTGTAATTTTCAAACCATATCAAGGCGGTAAGCAGTATCGAAGCTGAATTGTCCCAAAAGAACCACACTTACCATGTAAAAAGAAAACTCAAAGAGTCATAAGGCACGGGATATAGTCTCTGTTCGTGGGTGGTTACACGCAAAATGGCGTCTACATTTTAAGAGCTGCTTGCACAGACTGATACGAAGGTATATAAATTAGAGAGAATTAATAACGAATTCGTAAATGAGTGCAGAAATTTGTGGACTTTGTCCTGTACTTTTAAAGAGAGAAAAGCAGTTGTTGCGTTCAGGCGATAAGAACGGGGTCGATGACTCATTCCGTGACAACAGGTCAAGTTTCTAAAGTGATGTTTGAAGCTTTGCATGGTGTGAAAAATAAGAAGTGACTATAATTAGTCACTAGCGGGTACATTATTATGTCACTCTCTTTTGGGAGGGTTGGTGGCTTTGAAAAAAGCCGGTGTGGTCGCGATGTTTCGAACAGTTTTCTCTGCTCGTCTCCAGGTGAACATTTTCACTTGTTTGAGGTTAAACATCTTTTTAACTCCATGCAGAGCAAAATAAAAAGTGAAAAAGTTTTTTTTTCTTTGTGAGTTTGTTTTCGTCTGAAAAAGAAAAAAAATTAAGTAGGCCTCTAATGATCTGACGAAAAAAAAACCCATAATGCTGTTTCATCAAAATAGTACTAAAATGTTGGCGACATTTTCAGAGAAACAGAACTGGTATAGTCGTAAAGTGTTTTTGACAGGTTTGAACGTGCTCGGCAGCGGCGTAGCCGGGGGGGGGGGGCTGTGGGCACGTGCACCCCCCCCCCCATTATTCGAAATGGAATTCGAATTGGCGCCGAAGGACCGATGGGATTTTGAAACGAAGTTCGCAAATTACTTTTAACGTTTTCCAGAACTCACAATGCATGTGACTGTTTAAAAAACGTGCAGTTATCTGTGACTCAACGGTGAACCACGGAAGATCTGTATAGCTTGGCCTCGATTGTCATATTATTTTCCTCAGAGCTTCGTTTTGGAGGTTCGTATACTTTGACACAGTCTTTTCCCATTTGTAGAAAAATTCCAGGCCTCTATAATTCTCTATTGGAATTCCTGAGATTCACAGAACACAATAGGAAGGGGGGGGGGGTACACTATGCCACATATTGAGCGCTGAATGAAATCCTTTCATTATTGTTGTGTCAATGCTTGTTGTATTGTTGGCCTCAACACGGTACCACCATCTTGTTGTTTCTCTACAGTTAAACAAAATGTGACCAAACAGAGGCTGTAAGGGAATATATTTGGTCTGGCCCCTTGGTTGTATCGGTCGAGTCCGTACTTTCAAAATACATTTTATTGAATAAAAGGACACAACAAAGAATGATGAAAGTGGCCTGATTAGGGCACGGTGGGAAAATGACAATGCTGGACTCTGCGTAGTACTTAGGACATATTATGGTAAGTTAAAATAGATAAATGTTTCCCGAAAATTATGAAAGATTGAAAGGCATTTTTGTAATTGAAGTTCCAAAATCTGTTGGTTCATTAAAAAAAATTATCCTAATAGAGGCTGTAAAAACGACTGGCGGAACCAATTTGTGTCTTCATTGTGTGCTTGGAATCTCAGGAATTCTTCAGAAGACTTTAGGGGGGGGGTACTTTTGTACAATAGGAAAATAGTGTGTTAAAGTATGGGAACATTGGGGGGGGGGTCATGGTATACCAATTTGGGTTCAGTGTTTATCACTTTCTTTTAAGGGACCACTACTCAGGGATCGTAACAACAATTTGTTAGCGCATATTACAGACTGCTGATAAAGACTTTGCACTTCACTGATTCTTCGAATCATTGGAATCCTATACTAGATGGCTGCATTGCAGCGTCGTATCAAGGACTATTTGGGAGTGTGTGTGTGTGTGTGGGGGGGGGGGGGGAGGGGGCATCGATTTTAAGTGGGTGGGGGCAGGGGGATGGGTTTATGTTCTTGGCATTTTGTGGCCGCGGTAGCGCTTCCGATCGCGATCGTTCACTACATTAGACTTTACGAACACGCATTTTCCTGTCGTTTCCCTTTTCTTTAATCTTTTTCTTTTTTGAGCACTATCGCTTTTTTCAGTGGGGGCTGTGGGCACATGGTGGGGGGGGGGGCTGCTGGAAATTTGTGGGGGCGTGCACGTGCCCCCAGGCCCCCCTGGCTACGCCACTGCTGCATTGCATGTACGATTATATGGAAACCCATATTGGACTTAATACTAAAGGGATGTTACTAGCTGCATCGATTACGTAATACGCCCTACTTATTCTATAGAATTGCAAAGCAACACAGTAATTCAGCAAGCAAACTGAGGGTTGAGCCTATGGCATGCCTTGGATCATTGTGAATAACGTCAATTAACGTGTGTTGTTTGTTAACAACAATTTACTCTCCATTAACAAATTTCTGTACGTGTTCCAGCTTGATAGTCATTGCTTCCCATAGCTCTATGCAAAATACTGCCAGCACAGCAAAGACCCTGCCTTAACCGACAGAACAAAGTCCAACTACAAATTTGAAAATCAAACAAAGAATTACAAAAAAGTCATGTTCGTTATTATGATTAAAAAAAGGAATCGCATCACAAACTGAATTATTTAGAAGCGTACTTTTGGTTAAAATTGAGTCCTAAAGTGGGTAAACATTTCAACAAATTTCTGAAAGCTTGGGGGAAAAAAAATCTGTAGGTTTTTCTTCCTTGAAAGGAATGTAGGCCCTATACAAAAACCAAGGTTGGAAAGAAAATTGCCTGAGCCTAATTTTTTCAGTAGTTGACACTTTCATTTTCTGTTAGGGACCATGTCCCTATAGAGAGACCGTATCCCTCCATAGGGTCCGTAACACACATTTGTGGGTATATGCCTACTATTATATAGGTTGCTTAAACTTAGCATTTCATTGGTCTTTCCCTAACCATTGGAATCCCACAATGATTGTTTTTTTTTTTATTATATAACACTAAAAGGGTGGTATTGGTTGTCATTGATACGCGGTACTCAATCTACAGAGTCCCAAAACCTCAGAGTAGGCCCGTCCCCCAAGTTAGCCCGACTGCTGTCATGACCGCTAATCTAACATAGCGCCCTTTGTAGACTTAGCCTTTCTTAGCTTTAGCCATTGTTAATGCGCCGCTGACGGAATTCCGCAAAGACCAATAATTGTGTTTTTGAATTGAAGGTAATAACTACTATTAATGTGTAGTCATGTGTAATTATACATGGTGAACCGTGGAAGATCTTTAGCTTGGCCTCAATTTTCCCCTCTTAGCCTCGATTTGGAGGCTCGTACTTAATTGTGGGTGCGAATGACTTATATTCATAGAAACAAATGAAGAATTTGGGCATTTTGTGTACAATGTGAAATGGTTTATAAGGTTTGTGTATGTGTTAACGCATGGGGGGGGGGGTCTTTCCCACAATAAAACAACATACCTCACAAGGTTTTTCTTCAAATCCTCACTTTTGTTACCAAAAAGTAGGCATAATTTGTTTGTTGCAGTTTGCTAATCTGCTAAAGGCAGTTTGTATAGATTGACTTAACATGAAATCACCATTATTGTTGTTTCTTTACAATGACACAATGTGACCAAACCGAGGCTGTGAGGGAAAGTAGTCTGGCCGCTTAACTGTATCGTTAGAATGTACGTCCGTATGTCTTAATGTAATTGCAGGTAGGAAAACTACAAAGAATTATGAAAGTGGCCCGATTAAGGTACAGTGGACGAATGGCAATGTTGGTTGCTCTGCATGTACTAATTATGGCAAGTTAACAAGTATTATGAACGATCGAAAGGCATTATTTAAAATGAAGTTCCCAAAACTGTTGGTTCATTGATAAATAAATTCCAGAGGTTATAAAAACATCTGCTTCACCTGTTTTTGGTTCAATGCTAATCCTTTTCGTATGCTTTTAGGGCACGTGACTTAGCGATTTTTTGGATACAGGAATAAGGCAGAGTCAGGTAAAAATTGCGTCTTTCAGCGTGTCTAGTTCAGAAGTTAATCTCAAACATAGCACAGAATTTATTTGAAACTATTTTTGGTTGGTTAAGTTGGTGGTGGTGGTAGCCCTACTCCCTAACCGCTCACCTCGCCTACTAAACCCTCGCAGAGACAAAACTAAAACGAAGAGGGAGCCCTTGGGACAAGTTTTAGGATCGTATAAAATGTTTGCAAATCCTATTTTATTCTGAGAGTGATTTGACCGTCTTTGTTTTGTAATTCTCTCTTTGACGTCTCTGTGGACAAAAATCCTTTTAAAGACCCTTTTGAGGAGCATTCGGAGTATCCCCACTTCCCGGTCATTTCCGGTCTCAAGATGGGGCCAAGTGGACCCAAAAGTCAAAATGTTGGATGCAAGGATACCTAAGACAGAATCAAGCACAAAATGCGTCCCTGTAGCATGCCTAATTCAGGAGTTGTTCACAAACTTAGTGAATAGGTTATTTGAAAGAAAATTCGGCCGGAAATTTCTTTTCGGTGTTGATACATAGCTCCGGTGGGCTAATGTGCCCGTGGTGAAAACCCTACTACCTGGCTGCTTGCCCCGCCTACATAATCGTCAACGACACGAAATCAAAACAAGGAGAGAGCCTTTGTGAATGGCTTTCCAATGTAAAATTTTTTTGCAGATCCGAGGTTATTCTGGGGTGATTTGCCTGTCCTTGTATTTTATTTTTCTCTTTGTCAGCTCTGTGTACAAAAACCCAATGAAGGTCCTATTGGGGAGCGTTTGGACTATCCCCATTTGTCAGCCATTTCCGGTCTGAAGAAAGTGGAAAAGAACCCCAAAAGTCTATTTTGGGGATGCAGGAACACTTTAGGCATATTCAGGCACACAAAACGAGGAGAGAGCCCTTGAAAAAGGTTTGCCATTGGTAGAAATTTTGAGCAGATCCGATCTTATGCTTGGAGTGATTTGACCGTACTTGTATTTAATTTCTCATTTTGGCAGCTCTGTGTACAAAAATCCCATTAGGAGTGCTTTTGTGGAGCGTTCGAAGAATCGCCACTTGCCGGCCATTTCCGGTCTGAAAAAAGCGGAAATGGGCCCCAAAAAGTCTGTATTTGGGAAGAAAGAATATATAAAGCACAGTCTGGTACAAATGTTGTCTGTCTAGCATGCCTAGTTCAGGACTTATTATTAATCTTAGCACAGATTTGGATTCAGATAACTTTCCGGCCGGAAATTTATTGCTGGTGTTGATACGCAGGCCCGGTGGGCTATTGTGCCAGTGGTGGTAGCCCTAGTCTCTGGCCGCTTGCTGCGCCTACAAAATTGTCACAGAGACGAATATAAGACGAGGAGACAGCCCTTCAAATATACTTTCCAAGGGTAGAAAAGTTGTGCAGATCCGATTTTTTTATGCCAGTGATTTGACCGTCCATGTATTTTGTTTTTCTTTTTTTGTCAGCTCTGTGATGTACACAAATCCTATTGAAGGTTCTTCTGAGAAGCGTTCGGAGTATCCCCCTTTGCCGGCCATTACCGGTCTGAAGATGGTGCAAAAGGGCCCCAAAAGTCTAATTTTTAGAAGCAGGAATATCTAAAGCACAGTCTGGTACAATTTCTCTCTTTTGCAGTTCTGTGTAAAAAAAAATCCCACTGAAGATGCTTTTGAAACGCTTTCTGAGTGTCCCCGCTTGCAGGACATTTCCGGTATGAAGATGGTGAAAGTGGCCCCAAAAGTCTGATTTTCGGGTGCAGTGATATCCAAGGCACACTCAGGTACAAATTTGGTCTCTCTGTAGCAATCCTAGTTCATGAGTTAGCTCAGGTGTTGTTTCAAATCATTCTTCGGATGGAAATTCCTTGCCTTTGTTGTTGTGCAGCCCCGGCAAGTGGGCTAATTTGCCGGTGGTTGTAGCCCTACTCCGTGGCCGCTCGGCCCGCCTACAAAATCGTCAGAGACACGGATCCACAACGAGGTGAGGACCCCTTAAAAAGTTGTGCAAATTCGATGTTATTATGGGTGTGATTTGACTCTCATTGTATTTTTTTCCTCTCTTTTGCAGCTCTGTGTAAAAGAATCCCACTGAAGATGCTTTTGAATCGCTTTCGGAGAGCCCCGCTTGCAGGCCATTTCCGGTATGAAGATGGTGAAAAGTGACCCGTAAAGTGTAATTTTCGGGTGCAGTGATATCCAAGGCACACTCAGGTACACATTTTGTCTATCTAGCATTTCTAGTTCATGAGTTACTCTCACCCTTAGCTCAGAATTTATTTCGGACCTTTTTGTGCCGGCTTTTTCTCACTGGCGATGACGTAGGCATGTAATACAGTGGTGTTTCGGGCAGCCCTACTTCCAGGAGGCTGGCCTCGCCTACAAAATGGTGAGCCTAACGAAACTCACGGTAGAGAGAGCCCTTGAGGCGGGCTTTCTAATGGTGTAAAACTTGTGAAAATCCAGTATGATTCTGAGGGTGATTCGACCGTCCTTACGTTGACTTTGTTTCTTTGACAGCTGTGTGTACAAAAATCCCATTGGGGAGGCTTTTGAGGAGCGTTCGGAGTAGCCCCACCTGCTGGTCATTTCCGGTCTGAAGCTTGCCCTCCGCGACCTTTAAAGGTTGATTGTCGGATGCAGGGATATCCAAGGCAGACTCAGGTACAAATTTTGTCTCTCTAGCATTTCTAGTTCATGAGTTACTCTCACCCTTAGCTCAGAATTTATTTCGGACCTTTTTGTGCCGGCTTTTTCTCACTGGCGATGACGTAGGCATGTAATACAGTGGTGTTTCGGGCAGCCCTACTTCCAGGAGGCTGGCCTCGCCTACAAAATGGTGAGCCTAACGAAACTCACGGTAGAGAGAGCCCTTGAGGCGGGCTTTCTAATGGTGTAAAACTTGTGAAAATCCAGTATGATTCTGAGGGTGATTCGACCGTCCTTACGTTGACTTTGTTTCTTTGACAGCTGTGTGTACAAAAATCCCATTGGGGAGGCTTTTGAGGAGCGTTCGGAGTAGCCCCACCTGCTGGTCATTTCCGGTCTGAAGCTTGCCCTCCGCGACCCTTAAAGGTTGATTTTCGGATGCAGGGATATCCAAGGCAGACTCAGGTACAAATTTTGTCTCTCTAGCATTTCTAGTTCATGAGTTACTCTCACCCTTAGCTCAGAATTTATTTCGGACCTTTTTGTGCCGGCTTTTTCTCACTGGCGATGACGTAGGCATGTAATACAGTGGTGTTTCGGGCAGCCCTACTTCCAGGAGGCTGGCCTCGCCTACAAAATGGTGAGCCTAACGAAACTCACGGTAGAGAGAGCCCTTGAGGCGGGCTTTCTAATGGTGTAAAACTTGTAAAAATCCAGTATGATTCTGAGGGTGATTCGACCGTCCTTACGTTGACTTTGTTTCTTT
This sequence comes from Pisaster brevispinus, assembly GCA_023634235.1. Taxonomy (NCBI): domain Eukaryota; kingdom Metazoa; phylum Echinodermata; class Asteroidea; order Forcipulatida; family Asteriidae; genus Pisaster; species Pisaster brevispinus. Next base: position 2,815,290 of record JAMKCF010000020.1, read on the forward strand.
GACAGCTGTGTGTACAAAAATCCCATTGGGGAGGCTTTTGAGGAGCGTTCGGAGTAGCCCCACCTGCTGGTCATTTCCGGTCTGAAGCTTGCCCTCCGCGACCCTTAAAGGTTGATTTTCGGATGCAGGGATATCCAAGGCAGACTCAGGTACAAATTTTGCCTCTCTAGCATTTCTAGTTCATGAGTTACTCTCACCCTTAGCTCAGAATTTATTTCGGACCTTTTTGTGCCGGCTTTTTCTCACTGGCGATGACGTAGGCATGTAATACAGTGGTGTTTCGGGCAGCCCTACTTCCAGGAGGCTGGCCTTGCCTACAAAATGGTGAGCCTAACGAAACTCACGGTAGAGAGAGCCCTTGAGGCGGGCCTTTTAATGGTGTAAAACTTGTGAAAATCCAGTATGATTCTGAGGGTGATTCGACCGTCCTTACGTTGACTTTGTTTCTTTGACAGCTGTGTGTACAAAAATCCCATTGGGGAGGCTTTTGAGGAGCGTTCGGAGTAGCCCCACCTGCTGGTCATTTCCGGTCTGAAGCTTGCCCTCCGCGACCCTTAAAGGTTGATTTTCGGATGCAGGGATATCCAAGGCAGACTCAGGTACAAATTTTGTCTCTCTAGCATTTCTAGTTCATGAGTTACTCTCACCCTTAGCTCAGAATTTATTTCGGACCTTTTTGTGCTGGCTTTTTCTCACTGGCGATGACGTAGGCATGTAATACAGTGGTGTTTCGGGCAGCCCTACTTCCAGGAGGCTGGCCTCGCCTACAAAATGGTGAGCCTAATGAAACTCACGGTAGAGAGAGCCCTTGAGGCGGGCTTTCTAATGGTGTAAAACTTGTGAAAATCCAGTATGATTCTGAGGGTGATTCGACCGTCCTTACGTTGACTTTGTTTCTTTGACAGCTGTGTGTACAAAAATCCCATTGGGGAGGCTTTTGAGGAGCGTTCGGAGTAGCCCCACCTGCTGGTCATTTCCGGTCTGAAGCTTGCCCTCCGCGACCCTTAAAGGTTGATTTTCGGATGCAGGGATATCCAAGGCAGACTCAGGTACACATTTTGTCTCTCTAGCATTTCTAGTTCATGAGTTACTCTCACCCTTAGCTCAGAATTTATTTCGGACCTTTTTGTGCCGGCTTTTTCTCACTGGCGATGACGTAGGCATGTAATACAGTGGTGTTTCGGGCAGCCCTACTTCCAGGAGGCTGGCCTCGCCTACAAAATGGTGAGCCTAACGAAACTCACGGTAGAGAGAGCCCTTGAGGCGGGCTTTCTAATGGTGTAAAACTTGTGAAAATCCAGTATGATTCTGAGGGTGATTCGACCGTCCTTACGTTGACTTTGTTTCTTTGACAGCTGTGTGTACAAAAATCCCATTGGGGAGGCTTTTGAGGAGCGTTCGGAGTAGCCCCACCTGCTGGTCATTTCCGGTCTGAAGCTTGCCCTCCGCGACCCTTAAAGGTTGATTTTCGGATGCAGGGATATCCAAGGCAGACTCAGGTACAAATTTTGTCTCTCTAGCATTTCTAGTTCATGAGTTACTCTCACCCTTAGCTCAGAATTTATTTCGGACCTTTTTGTGCCGGCTTTTTCTCACTGGCGATGACGTAGGCATGTAATACAGTGGTGTTTCGGGCAGCCCTACTTCCAGGAGGCTGGCCTCGCCTACAAAATGGTGAGCCTAACGAAACTCACGGTAGAGAGAGCCCTTGAGGCGGGCTTTCTAATGGTGTAAAACTTGTGAAAATCCAGTATGATTCTGAGGGTGATTCGACCGTCCTTACGTTGACTTTGTTTCTTTGACAGCTGTGTGTACAAAAATCCCATTGGGGAGGCTTTTGAGGAGCGTTCGGAGTAGCCCCACCTGCTGGTCATTTCCGGTCTGAAGCTTGCCCTCCGCGACCCTTAAAGGTTGATTTTCGGATGCAGGGATATCCAAGGCAGACTCAGGTACAAATTTTGTCTCTCTAGCATTTCTAGTTCATGAGTTACTCTCACCCTTAGCTCAGAATTTATTTCGGACCTTTTTGTGCCGGCTTTTTCTCACTGGCGATGACGTAGGCATGTAATACAGTGGTGTTTCGGGCAGCCCTACTTCCAGGAGGCTGGCCTCGCCTACAAAATGGTGAGCCTAACGAAACTCACGGTAGAGAGAGCCCTTGAGGCGGGCTTTCTAATGGTGTAAAACTTGTGAAAATCCAGTATGATTCTGAGGGTGATTCGACCGTCCTTACGTTGACTTTGTTTCTTTGACAGCTGTGTGTACAAAAATCCCATTGGGGAGGCTTTTGAGGAGCGTTCGGAGTAGCCCCACCTGCTGGTCATTTCCGGTCTGAAGCTTGCCCTCCGCGACCCTTAAAGGTTGATTTTCGGATGCAGGGATATCCAAGGCAGACTCAGGTACAAATTTTGTCTCTCTAGCATTTCTAGTTCATGAGTTACTCTCACCCTTAGCTCAGAATTTATTTCGGACCTTTTTGTGCCGGCTTTTTCTCACTGGCGATGACGTAGGCATGTAATACAGTGGTGTTTCGGGCAGCCCTACTTCCAGGAGGCTGGCCTCGCCTACAAAATGGTGAGCCTAACGAAACTCACGGTAGAGAGAGCCCTTGAGGCGGGCTTTCTAATGGTGTAAAACTTGTGAAAATCCAGTATGATTCTGAGGGTGATTCGACCGTCCTTACGTTGACTTTGTTTCTTTGACAGCTGTGTGTACAAAAATCCCATTGGGGAGGCTTTTGAGGAGCGTTCGGAGTAGCCCCACCTGCTGGTCATTTCCGGTCTGAAGCTTGCCCTCCGCGACCCTTAAAGGTTGATTTTCGGATGCAGGGATATCCAAGGCAGACTCTGGTACAAATTTCGTCTCTCTAGCATTTCTAGTTCATGAGTTACTCTCACCCTTAGCTCAGAATTTATTTCGGACCTTTTTGTGCCGGCTTTTTCTCACTGGCGATGACGTAGGCATGTAATACAGTGGTGTTTCGGGCAGCCCTACTTCCAGGAGGCTGGCCTCGCCTACAAAATGGTGAGCCTAACGAAACTCACGGTAGAGAGAGCCCTTGAGGCGGGCTTTCTAATGGTGTAAAACTTGTGAAAATCCAGTATGATTCTGAGGGTGATTCGACCGTCCTTACGTTGACTTTGTTTCTTTGACAGCTGTGTGTACAAAAATCCCATTGGGGAGGCTTTTGAGGAGCGTTCGGAGTAGCCCCACCTGCTGGTCATTTCCGGTCTGAAGCTTGCCCTCCGCGACCCTTAAAGGTTGATTTTCGGATGCAGGGATATCCAAGGCAGACTCTGGTACAAATTTCGTCTCTCTAGCATTTCTAGTTCATGAGTTACTCTCACCCTTAGCTCAGAATTTATTTCGGACCTTTTTGTGCCGGCTTTTTCTCACTGGCGATGACGTAGGCATGTAATACAGTGGTGTTTCGGGCAGCCCTACTTCCAGGAGGCTGGCCTCGCCTACAAAATGGTGAGCCTAACGAAACTCACGGTAGAGAGAGCCCTTGAGGCGGGCTTTCTAATGGTGTAAAACTTGTGAAAATCCAGTATGATTCTGAGGGTGATTCGACCGTCCTTACGTTGACTTTGTTTCTTTGACAGCTGTGTGTACAAAAATCCCATTGGGGAGGCTTTTGAGGAGCGTTCGGAGTAGCCCCACCTGCTGGTCATTTCCGGTCTGAAGCTTGCCCTCCGCGACCCTTAAAGGTTGATTTTCGGATGCAGGGATATCCAAGGCAGACTCAGGTACAAATTTTGTCTCTCTAGCATTTCTAGTTCATGAGTTACTCTCACCCTTAGCTCAGAATTTATTTCGGACCTTTTTGTGCCGGCTTTTTCTCACTGGCGATGACGTAGGCATGTAATACAGTGGTGTTTCGGGCAGCCCTACTTCCAGGAGGCTGGCCTCGCCTACAAAATGGTGAGCCTAACGAAACTCACGGTAGAGAGAGCCCTTGAGGCGGGCTTTCTAATGGTGTAAAACTTGTGAAAATCCAGTATGATTCTGAGGGTGATTCGACCGTCCTTACGTTGACTTTGTTTCTTTGACAGCTGTGTGTACAAAAATCCCATTGGGGAGGCTTTTGAGGAGCGTTCGGAGTAGCCCCACCTGCTGGTCATTTCCGGTCTGAAGCTTGCCCTCCGCGACCCTTAAAGGTTGATTTTCGGATGCAGGGATATCCAAGGCAGACTCAGGTACAAATTTTGTCTCTCTAGCATTTCTAGTTCATGAGTTACTCTCACCCTTAGCTCAGAATTTATTTCGGACCTTTTTGTGCCGGCTTTTTCTCACTGGCGATGACGTAGGCATGTAATACAGTGGTGTTTCGGGCAGCCCTACTTCCAGGAGGCTGGCCTCGCCTACAAAATGGTGAGCCTAACGAAACTCACGGTAGAGAGAGCCCTTGAGGCGGGCTTTCTAATGGTGTAAAACTTGTGAAAATCCAGTATGATTCTGAGGGTGATTCGACCGTCCTTACGTTGACTTTGTTTCTTTGACAGCTGTGTGTACAAAAATCCCACTGGGGAGGCTTTTGAGGAGCGTTCGGAGTAGCCCCACCTGCTGGTCATTTCCGGTCTGAAGCTTGCCCTCCGCGACCCTTAAAGGTTGATTTTCGGATGCAGGGATATCCAAGGCAGACTCAGGTACAAATTTTGTCTCTCTAGCATTTCTAGTTCGTGAGTTACTCTCACCCTTAGCTCAGAATTTATTTCGGACCTTTTTGTGCCGGCTTTTTCTCACTGGCGATGACGTAGGCATGTAATACAGTGGTGTTTCGGGCAGCCCTACTTCCAGGAGGCTGGCCTCGCCTACAAAATGGTGAGCCTAACGAAACTCACGGTAAAGAGAGCCCTTGAGGCGGGCTTTCTAATGGTGTAAAACTTGTGAAAATCCAGTATGATTCTGAGGGTGATTCGACCGTCCTTACGTTGACTTTGTTTCTTTGACAGCTGTGTGTACAAAAATCCCATTGGGGAGGCTTTTGAGGAGCGTTCGGAGTAGCCCCACCTGCTGGTCATTTCCGGTCTGAAGCTTGCCCTCCGCGACCCTTAAAGGTTGATTTTCGGATGCAGGGATATCCAAGGCAGACTCAGGAACAAATTTTGTCTCTCTAGCATTTCTAGTTCATGAGTTACTCTCACCCTTAGCTCAGAATTTATTTCGGACCTTTTTGTGCCGGCTTTTTCTCACTGGCGATGACGTAGGCATGTAATACAGTGGTGTTTCGGGCAGCCCTACTTCCAGGAGGCTGGCCTCGCCTACAAAATGGTGAGCCTAACGAAACTCACGGTAGAGAGAGCCCTTGAGGCGGGCTTTCTAATGGTGTAAAACTTGTGAAAATCCAGTATGATTCTGAGGGTGATTCGACCGTCCTTACGTTGACTTTGTTTCTTTGACAGCTGTGTGTACAAAAATCCCATTGGGGAGGCTTTTGAGGAGCGTTCGGAGTAGCCCCACCTGCTGGTCATTTCCGGTCTGAAGCTTGCCCTCCGCGACCCTTAAAGGTTGATTTTCGGATGCAGGGATATCCAAGGCAGACTCTGGTACAAATTTCGTCTCTCTAGCATTTCTAGTTCATGAGTTACTCTCACCCTTAGCTCAGAATTTATTTCGGACCTTTTTGTGCCGGCTTTTTCTCACTGGCGATGACGTAGGCATGTAATACAGTGGTGTTTCGGGCAGCCCTACTTCCAGGAGGCTGGCCTCGCCTACAAAATGGTGAGCCTAACGAAACTCACGGTAGAGAGAGCCCTTGAGGCGGGCTTTCTAATGGTGTAAAACTTGTGAAAATCCAGTATGATTCTGAGGGTGATTCGACCGTCCTTACGTTGACTTTGTTTCTTTGACAGCTGTGTGTACAAAAATCCCATTGGGGAGGCTTTTGAGGAGCGTTCGGAGTAGCCCCACCTGCTGGTCATTTCCGGTCTGAAGCTTGCCCTCCGCGACCCTTAAAGGTTGATTTTCGGATGCAGGGATATCCAAGGCAGACTCAGGTACAAATTTTGTCTCTCTAGCATTTCTAGTTCATGAGTTACTCTCACCCTTAGCTCAGAATTTATTTCGGACCTTTTTGTGCCGGCTTTTTCTCACTGGCGATGACGTAGGCATGTAATACAGTGGTGTTTCGGGCAGCCCTACTTCCAGGAGGCTGGCCTCGCCTACAAAATGGTGAGCCTAACGAAACTCACGGTAGAGAGAGCCCTTGAGGCGGGCTTTCTAATGGTGTAAAACTTGTGAAAATCCAGTATGATTCTGAGGGTGATTCGACCGTCCTTACGTTGACTTTGTTTCTTTGACAGCTGTGTGTACAAAAATCCCATTGGGGAGGCTTTTGAGGAGCGTTCGGAGTAGCCCCACCTGCTGGTCATTTCCGGTCTGAAGCTTGCCCTCCGCGACCCTTAAAGGTTGATTTTCGGATGCAGGGATATCCAAGGCAGACTCAGGTACAAATTTTGTCTCTCTAGCATTTCTAGTTCATGAGTTACTCTCACCCTTAGCTCAGAATTTATTTCGGACCTTTTTGTGCCGGCTTTTTCTCACTGGCGATGACGTAGGCATGTAATACAGTGGTGTTTCGGGCAGCCCTACTTCCAGGAGGCTGGCCTCGCCTACAAAATGGTGAGCCTAACGAAACTCACGGTAGAGAGAGCCCTTGAGGCGGGCTTTCTAATGGTGTAAAACTTGTGAAAATCCAGTATGATTCTGAGGGTGATTCGACCGTCCTTACGTTGACTTTGTTTCTTTGACAGCTGTGTGTACAAAAATCCCACTGGGGAGGCTTTTGAGGAGCGTTCGGAGTAGCCCCACCTGCTGGTCATTTCCGGTCTGAAGCTTGCCCTCCGCGACCCTTAAAGGTTGATTTTCGGATGCAGGGATATCCAAGGCAGACTCAGGTACAAATTTTGTCTCTCTAGCATTTCTAGTTCGTGAGTTACTCTCACCCTTAGCTCAGAATTTATTTCGGACCTTTTTGTGCCGGCTTTTTCTCACTGGCGATGACGTAGGCATGTAATACAGTGGTGTTTCGGGCAGCCCTACTTCCAGGAGGCTGGCCTCGCCTACAAAATGGTGAGCCTAACGAAACTCACGGTAAAGAGAGCCCTTGAGGCGGGCTTTCTAATGGTGTAAAACTTGTGAAAATCCAGTATGATTCTGAGGGTGATTCGACCGTCCTTACGTTGACTTTGTTTCTTTGACAGCTGTGTGTACAAAAATCCCATTGGGGAGGCTTTTGAGGAGCGTTCGGAGTAGCCCCACCTGCTGGTCATTTCCGGTCTGAAGCTTGCCCTCCGCGACCCTTAAAGGTTGATTGTCGGATGCAGGGATATCCAAGGCAGACTCAGGTACAAATTTTGTCTCTCTAGCATTTCTAGTTCGTGAGTTACTCTCACCCTTAGCTCAGAATTTATTTCGGACCTTTTTGTGCCGGCTTTTTCTCACTGGCGATGACGTAGGCATGTAATACAGTGGTGTTTCGGGCAGCCCTACTTCCAGGAGGCTGGCCTCGCCTACAAAATGGTGAGCCTAACGAAACTCACGGTAGAGAGAGCCCTTGAGGCGGGCTTTCTAATGGTGTAAAACTTGTGAAAATCCAGTATGATTCTGAGGGTGATTCGACCGTCCTTACGTTGACTTTGTTTCTTTGACAGCTGTGTGTACAAAAATCCCATTGGGGAGGCTTTTGAGGAGCGTTCGGAGTAGCCCCACCTGCTGGTCATTTCCGGTCTGAAGCTTGCCCTCCGCGACCCTTAAAGGTTGATTTTTGGATGCAGGGATATCCAAGGCAGACTCAGGTACAAATTTTGTCTCTCTAGCATTTCTAGTTCATGAGTTACTCTCACCATTAGCTCAGAATTTATTTCGGACCTTTTTGTGCCGGCTTTTTCTCACTGGCGATGACGTAGGCATGTAATACAGTGGTGTTTCGGGCAGCCCTACTTCCAGGAGGCTGGCCTCGCCTACAAAATGGTGAGCCTAACGGAACTCACGGTAGAGAGAGCCCTTGAGGCGGGCTTTCTAATGGTGTAAAACTTGTGAAAATCCAGTATGATTCTGAGGGTGATTCGACCGTCCTTACGTTGACTTTGTTTCTTTGACAGCTGTGTGTACAAAAATCCCATTGGGGAGGCTTTTGAGGAGCGTTCGGAGTAGCCCCACCTGCTGGTCATTTCCGGTCTGAAGCTTGCCCTCCGCGACCTTTAAAGGTTGATTGTCGGATGCAGGGATATCCAAGGCAGACTCAGGTACAAATTTTGTCTCTCTAGCATTTCTAGTTCATGAGTTACTCTCACCCTTAGCTCAGAATTTATTTCGGACCTTTTTGTGCCGGCTTTTTCTCACTGGCGATGACGTAGGCATGTAATACAGTGGTGTTTCGGGCAGCCCTACTTCCAGGAGGCTGGCCTCGCCTACAAAATGGTGAGCCTAACGAAACTCACGGTAGAGAGAGCCCTTGAGGCGGGCTTTCTAATGGTGTAAAACTTGTGAAAATCCAGTATGATTCTGAGGGTGATTCGACCGTCCTTACGTTGACATTGTTTCTTTGACAGCTGTGTGTACAAAAATCCCATTGGGGAGGCTTTTGAGGAGCGTTCGGAGTAGCCCCACCTGCTGGTCATTTCCGGTCTGAAGCTTGCCCTCCGCGACCCTTAAAGGTTGATTTTCGGATGCAGGGATATCCAAGGCAGACTCAGGTACAAATTTTGTCTCTCTAGCATTTCTAGTTCATGAGTTACTCTCACCCTTAGCTCAGAATTTATTTCGGACCTTTTTGTGCCGGCTTTTTCTCACTGGCGATGACGTAGGCATGTAATACAGTGGTGTTTCGGGCAGCCCTACTTCCAGGAGGCTGGCCTCGCCTACAAAATGGTGAGCCTAACGGAACTCACGGTAGAGAGAGCCCTTGAGGCGGGCTTTCTAATGGTGTAAAACTTGTGAAAATCCAGTATGATTCTGAGGGTGATTCGACCGTCCTTACGTTGACTTTGTTTCTTTGACAGCTGTGTGTACAAAAATCCCATTGGGGAGGCTTTTGAGGAGCGTTCGGAGTAGCCCCACCTGCTGGTCATTTCCGGTCTGAAGCTTGCCCTCCGCGACCCTTAAAGGTTGATTTTCGGATGCAGGGATATCCAAGGCAGACTCAGGTACAAATTTTGTCTCTCTAGCATTTCTAGTTCATGAGTTACTCTCACCCTTAGCTCAGAATTTATTTCGGACCTTTTTGTGCCGGCTTTTTCTCACTGGCGATGACGTAGGCATGTAATACAGTGGTGTTTCGGGCAGCCCTACTTCCAGGAGGCTGGCCTCGCCTACAAAATGGTGAGCCTAACGAAACTCACGGTAGAGAGAGCCCTTGAGGCGGGCTTTCTAATGGTGTAAAACTTGTGAAAATCCAGTATGATTCTGAGGGTGATTCGACCGTCCTTACGTTGACTTTGTTTCTTTGACAGCTGTGTGTACAAAAATCCCATTGGGGAGGCTTTTGAGGAGCGTTCGGAGTAGCCCCACCTGCTGGTCATTTCCGGTCTGAAGCTTGCCCTCCGCGACCCTTAAAGGTTGATTTTCGGATGCAGGGATATCCAAGGCAGACTCAGGTACAAATTTTGTCTCTCTAGCATTTCTAGTTCATGAGTTACTCTCACCCTTAGCTCAGAATTTATTTCGGACCTTTTTGTGCCGGCTTTTTCTCACTGGCGATGACGTAGGCATGTAATACAGTGGTGTTTCGGGCAGCCCTACTTCCAGGAGGCTGGCCTCGCCTACAAAATGGTGAGCCTAACGAAACTCACGGTAGAGAGAGCCCTTGAGGCGGGCTTTCTAATGGTGTAAAACTTGTGAAAATCCAGTATGATTCTGAGGGTGATTCGACCGTCCTTACGTTGACTTTGTTTCTTTGACAGCTGTGTGTACAAAAATCCCATTGGGGAGGCTTTTGAGGAGCGTTCGGAGTAGCCCCACCTGCTGGTCATTTCCGGTCTGAAGCTTGCCCTCCGCGACCCTTAAAGGTTGATTTTCGGATGCAGGGATATCCAAGGCAGACTCAGGTACAAATTTTGTCTCTCTAGCATTTCTAGTTCATGAGTTACTCTCACCCTTAGCTCAGAATTTATTTCGGACCTTTTTGTGCCGGCTTTTTCTCACTGGCGATGACGTAGGCATGTAATACAGTGGTGTTTCGGGCAGCCCTACTTCCAGGAGGCTGGCCTCGCCTACAAAATGGTGAGCCTAACGAAACTCACGGTAGAGAGAGCCCTTGAGGCGGGCTTTCTAATGGTGTAAAACTTGTGAAAATCCAGTATGATTCTGAGGGTGATTCGACCGTCCTTACGTTGACTTTGTTTCTTTGACAGCTGTGTGTACAAAAATCCCATTGGGGAGGCTTTTGAGGAGCGTTCGGAGTAGCCCCACCTGCTGGTCATTTTCGGTCTGAAGCTTGCCCTCCGCGACCCTTAAAGGTTGATTTTCGGATGCAGGGATATCCAAGGCAGACTCAGGTACAAATTCTGTCTCTCTAGCATTTCTAGTTCATGAGTTACTCTCACCCTTAGCTCAGAATTTATTTCGGACCTTTTTGTGCCGGCTTTTTCTCACTGGCGATGACGTAGGCATGTAATACAGTGGTGTTTCGGGCAGCCCTACTTCCAGGAGGCTGGCCTCGCCTACAAAATGGTGAGCCTAACGAAACTCACGGTAGAGAGAGCCCTTGAGGCGGGCTTTCTAATGGTGTAAAACTTGTGAAAATCCAGTATGATTCTGAGGGTGATTCGACCGTCCTTACGTTGACTTTGTTTCTTTGACAGCTGTGTGTACAAAAATCCCATTGGGGAGGCTTTTGAGGAGCGTTCGGAGTAGCCCCACCTGCTGGTCATTTCCGGTCTGAAGCTTGCCCTCCGCGACCCTTAAAGGTTGATTTTCGGATGCAGGGATATCCAAGGCAGACTCAGGTACAAATTCTGTCTCTCTAGCATTTCTAGTTCATGAGTTACTCTCACCCTTAGCTCAGAATTTATTTCGGACCTTTTTGTGCCGGCTTTTTCTCACTGGCGATGACGTAGGCATGTAATACAGTGGTGTTTCGGGCAGCCCTACTTCCAGGAGGCTGGTCTCGCCTACAAAATGGTGAGCCTAACGAAACTCACGGTAGAGAGAGCCCTTGAGGCGGGCTTTCTAATGGTGTAAAACTTGTGAAAATCCAGTATGATTCTGAGGGTGATTCGACCGTCCTTACGTTGACTTTGTTTCTTTGACAGCTGTGTGTACAAAAATCCCATTGGGGAGGCTTTTGAGGAGCGTTCGGAGTAGCCCCACCTGCTGGTCATTTCCGGTCTGAAGCTTGCCCTCCGCGACCCTTAAAGGTTGATTTTCGGATGCAGGGATATCCAAGGCAGACTCAGGTACAAATTCTGTCTCTCTAGCATTTCTAGTTCATGAGTTACTCTCACCCTTAGCTCAGAATTTATTTCGGACCTTTTTGTGCCGGCTTTTTCTCACTGGCGATGACGTAGGCATGTAATACAGTGGTGTTTCGGGCAGCCCTACTTCCAGGAGGCTGGCCTCGCCTACAAAATGGTGAGCCTAACGAAACTCACGGTAGAGAGAGCCCTTGAGGCGGGCTTTCTAATGGTGTAAAACTTGTGAAAATCCAGTATGATTCTGAGGGTGATTCGACCGTCCTTACGTTGACTTTGTTTCTTTGACAGCTGTGTGTACAAAAATCCCATTGGGGAGGCTTTTGAGGAGCGTTCGGAGTAGCCCCACCTGCTGGTCATTTCCGGTCTGAAGCTTGCCCTCCGCGACCCTTAAAGGTTGATTTTCGGATGCAGGGATATCCAAGGCAGACTCAGGTACAAATTCTGTCTCTCTAGCATTTCTAGTTCATGAGTTACTCTCACCCTTAGCTCAGAATTTATTTCGGACCTTTTTGTGCCGGCTTTTTCTCACTGGCGATGACGTAGGCATGTAATACAGTGGTGTTTCGGGCAGCCCTACTTCCAGGAGGCTGGCCTCGCCTACAAAATGGTGAGCCTAACGAAACTCACGGTAGAGAGAGCCCTTGAGGCGGGCTTTCTAATGGTGTAAAACTTGTGAAAATCCAGTATGATTCTGAGGGTGATTCGACCGTCCTTACGTTGACTTTGTTTCTTTGACAGCTGTGTGTACAAAAATCCCATTGGGGAGGCTTTTGAGGAGCGTTCGGAGTAGCCCCACCTGCTGGTCATTTCCGGTCTGAAGCTTGCCCTCCGCGACCCTTAAAGGTTGATTTTCGGATGCAGGGATATCCAAGGCAGACTCAGGTACAAATTCTGTCTCTCTAGCATTTCTAGTTCATGAGTTACTCTCACCCTTAGCTCAGAATTTATTTCGGACCTTTTTGTGCCGGCTTTTTCTCACTGGCGATGACGTAGGCATGTAATACAGTGGTGTTTCGGGCAGCCCTACTTCCAGGAGGCTGGTCTCGCCTACAAAATGGTGAGCCTAACGAAACTCACGGTAGAGAGAGCCCTTGAGGCGGGCTTTCTAATGGTGTAAAACTTGTGAAAATCCAGTATGATTCTGAGGGTGATTCGACCGTCCTTACGTTGACTTTGTTTCTTTGACAGCTGTGTGTACAAAAATCCCATTGGGGAGGCTTTTGAGGAGCGTTCGGAGTAGCCCCACCTGCTGGTCATTTCCGGTCTGAAGCTTGCCCTCCGCGACCCTTAAAGGTTGATTTTCGGATGCAGGGATATCCAAGGCAGACTCAGGTACAAATTCTGTCTCTCTAGCATTTCTAGTTCATGAGTTACTCTCACCCTTAGCTCAGAATTTATTTCGGACCTTTTTGTGCCGGCTTTTTCTCACTGGCGATGACGTAGGCATGTAATACAGTGGTGTTTCGGGCAGCCCTACTTCCAGGAGGCTGGCCTCGCCTACAAAATGGTGAGCCTAACGAAACTCACGGTAGAGAGAGCCCTTGAGGCGGGCTTTCTAATGGTGTAAAACTTGTGAAAATCCAGTATGATTCTGAGGGTGATTCGACCGTCCTTACGTTGACTTTGTTTCTTTGACAGCTGTGTGTACAAAAATCCCATTGGGGAGGCTTTTGAGGAGCGTTCGGAGTAGCCCCACCTGCTGGTCATTTCCGGTCTGAAGCTTGCCCTCCGCGACCCTTAAAGGTTGATTTTCGGATGCAGGGATATCCAAGGCAGACTCAGGTACAAATTCTGTCTCTCTAGCATTTCTAGTTCATGAGTTACTCTCACCCTTAGCTCAGAATTTATTTCGGACCTTTTTGTGCCGGCTTTTTCTCACTGGCGATGACGTAGGCATGTAATACAGTGGTGTTTCGGGCAGCCCTACTTCCAGGAGGCTGGCCTCGCCTACAAAATGGTGAGCCTAACGAAACTCACGGTAGAGAGAGCCCTTGAGGCGGGCTTTCTAATGGTGTAAAACTTGTGAAAATCCAGTATGATTCTGAGGGTGATTCGACCGTCCTTACGTTGACTTTGTTTCTTTGACAGCTGTGTGTACAAAAATCCCATTGGGGAGGCTTTTGAGGAGCGTTCGGAGTAGCCCCACCTGCTGGTCATTTCCGGTCTGAAGCTTGCCCTCCGCGACCCTTAAAGGTTGATTTTCGGATGCAGGGATATCCAAGGCAGACTCAGGTACAAATTCTGTCTCTCTAGCATTTCTAGTTCATGAGTTACTCTCACCCTTAGCTCAGAATTTATTTCGGACCTTTTTGTGCCGGCTTTTTCTCACTGGCGATGACGTAGGCATGTAATACAGTGGTGTTTCGGGCAGCCCTACTTCCAGGAGGCTGGCCTCGCCTACAAAATGGTGAGCCTAACGAAACTCACGGTAGAGAGAGCCCTTGAGGCGGGCTTTCTAATGGTGTAAAACTTGTGAAAATCCAGTATGATTCTGAGGGTGATTCGACCGTCCTTACGTTGACTTTGTTTCTTTGACAGCTGTGTGTACAAAAATCCCATTGGGGAGGCTTTTGAGGAGCGTTCGGAGTAGCCCCACCTGCTGGTCATTTCCGGTCTGAAGCTTGCCCTCCGCGACCCTTAAAGGTTGATTTTCGGATGCAGGGATATCCAAGGCAGACTCAGGTACAAATTCTGTCTCTCTAGCATTTCTAGTTCATGAGTTACTCTCACCCTTAGCTCAGAATTTATTTCGGACCTTTTTGTGCCGGCTTTTTCTCACTGGCGATGACGTAGGCATGTAATACAGTGGTGTTTCGGGCAGCCCTACTTCCAGGAGGCTGGCCTCGCCTACAAAATGGTGAGCCTAACGAAACTCACGGTAGAGAGAGCCCTTGAGGCGGGCTTTCTAATGGTGTAAAACTTGTGAAAATCCAGTATGATTCTGAGGGTGATTCGACCGTCCTTACGTTGACTTTGTTTCTTTGACAGCTGTGTGTACAAAAATCCCATTGGGGAGGCTTTTGAGGAGCGTTCGGAGTAGCCCCACCTGCTGGTCATTTCCGGTCTGAAGCTTGCCCTCCGCGACCCTTAAAGGTTGATTTTCGGATGCAGGGATATCCAAGGCAGACTCAGGTACAAATTCTGTCTCTCTAGCATTTCTAGTTCATGAGTTACTCTCACCCTTAGCTCAGAATTTATTTCGGACCTTTTTGTGCCGGCTTTTTCTCACTGGCGATGACGTAGGCATGTAATACAGTGGTGTTTCGGGCAGCCCTACTTCCAGGAGGCTGGCCTCGCCTACAAAATGGTGAGCCTAACGAAACTCACGGTAGAGAGAGCCCTTGAGGCGGGCTTTCTAATGGTGTAAAACTTGTGAAAATCCAGTATGATTCTGAGGGTGATTCGACCGTCCTTACGTTGACTTTGTTTCTTTGACAGCTGTGTGTACAAAAATCCCATTGGGGAGGCTTTTGAGGAGCGTTCGGAGTAGCCCCACCTGCTGGTCATTTCCGGTCTGAAGCTTGCCCTCCGCGACCCTTAAAGGTTGATTTTCGGATGCAGGGATATCCAAGGCAGACTCAGGTACAAATTCTGTCTCTCTAGCATTTCTAGTTCATGAGTTACTCTCACCCTTAGCTCAGAATTTATTTCGGACCTTTTTGTGCCGGCTTTTTCTCACTGGCGATGACGTAGGCATGTAATACAGTGGTGTTTCGGGCAGCCCTACTTCCAGGAGGCTGGCCTCGCCTACAAAATGGTGAGCCTAACGAAACTCACGGTAGAGAGAGCCCTTGAGGCGGGCTTTCTAATGGTGTAAAACTTGTGAAAATCCAGTATGATTCTGAGGGTGATTCGACCGTCCTTACGTTGACTTTGTTTCTTTGACAGCTGTGTGTACAAAAATCCCATTGGGGAGGCTTTTGAGGAGCGTTCGGAGTAGCCCCACCTGCTGGTCATTTCCGGTCTGAAGCTTGCCCTCCGCGACCCTTAAAGGTTGATTTTCGGATGCAGGGATATCCAAGGCAGACTCAGGTACAAATTCTGTCTCTCTAGCATTTCTAGTTCATGAGTTACTCTCACCCTTAGCTCAGAATTTATTTCGAACCTTTTTGTGCCGGCTTTTTCTCACTGGCGATGACGTAGGCATGTAATACAGTGGTGTTTCGGGCAGCCCTACTTCCAGGAGGCTGGCCTCGCCTACAAAATGGTGAGCCTAACGAAACTCACGGTAGAGAGAGCCCTTGAGGCGGGCTTTCTAATGGTGTAAAACTTGTGAAAATCCAGATTGATTCTGAGGGTGATTCGACCGTCCTTACGTTGACTTTGTTTCTTTGACAGCTGTGTGTACAAAAATCCCATTGGGGAGGCTTTTGAGGAGCGTTCGGAGTAGCCCCACCTGCTGGTCATTTCCGGTCTGAAGCTTGCCCTCCGCGACCCTTAAAGGTTGATTTTCGGATGCAGGGATATCCAAGGCAGACTCAGGTACAAATTCTGTCTCTCTAGCATTTCTAGTTCATGAGTTACTCTCACCCTTAGCTCAGAATTTATTTCGGACCTTTTTGTGCCGGCTTTTTCTCACTGGCGATGACGTAGGCATGTAATACAGTGGTGTTTCGGGCAGCCCTACTTCCAGGAGGCTGGCCTCGCCTACAAAATGGTGAGCCTAACGAAACTCACGGTAGAGAGAGCCCTTGAGGCGGGCTTTCTAATGGTGTAAAACTTGTGAAAATCCAGTATGATTCTGAGGGTGATTCGACCGTCCTTACGTTGACTTTGTTTCTTTGACAGCTGTGTGTACAAAAATCCCATTGGGGAGGCTTTTGAGGAGCGTTCGGAGTAGCCCCACCTGCTGGTCATTTCCGGTCTGAAGCTTGCCCTCCGCGACCCTTAAAGGTTGATTTTCGGATGCAGGGATATCCAAGGCAGACTCAGGTACAAATTCTGTCTCTCTAGCATTTCTAGTTCATGAGTTACTCTCACCCTTAGCTCAGAATTTATTTCGAACCTTTTTGTGCCGGCTTTTTCTCACTGGCGATGACGTAGGCATGTAATACAGTGGTGTTTCGGGCAGCCCTACTTCCAGGAGGCTGGCCTCGCCTACAAAATGGTGAGCCTAACGAAACTCACGGTAGAGAGAGCCCTTGAGGCGGGCTTTCTAATGGTGTAAAACTTGTGAAAATCCAGATTGATTCTGAGGGTGATTCGACCGTCCTTACGTTGACTTTGTTTCTTTGACAGCTGTGTGTACAAAAATCCCATTGGGGAGGCTTTTGAGGAGCGTTCGGAGTAGCCCCACCTGCTGGTCATTTCCGGTCTGAAGCTTGCCCTCCGCGACCCTTAAAGGTTGATTTTCGGATGCAGGGATATCCAAGGCAGACTCAGGTACAAATTCTGTCTCTCTAGCATTTCTAGTTCATGAGTTACTCTCACCCTTAGCTCAGAATTTATTTCGGACCTTTTTGTGCCGGCTTTTTCTCACTGGCGATGACGTAGGCATGTAATACAGTGGTGTTTCGGGCAGCCCTACTTCCAGGAGGCTGGCCTCGCCTACAAAATGGTGAGCCTAACGAAACTCACGGTAGAGAGAGCCCTTGAGGCGGGCTTTCTAATGGTGTAAAACTTGTGAAAATCCAGTATGATTCTGAGGGTGATTCGACCGTCCTTACGTTGACTTTGTTTCTTTGACAGCTGTGTGTACAAAAATCCCATTGGGGAGGCTTTTGAGGAGCGTTCGGAGTAGCCCCACCTGCTGGTCATTTCCGGTCTGAAGCTTGCCCTCCGCGACCCTTAAAGGTTGATTTTCGGATGCAGGGATATCCAAGGCAGACTCAGGTACAAATTCTGTCTCTCTAGCATTTCTAGTTCATGAGTTACTCTCACCCTTAGCTCAGAATTTATTTCGGACCTTTTTGTGCCGGCTTTTTCTCACTGGCGATGACGTAGGCATGTAATACAGTGGTGTTTCGGGCAGCCCTACTTCCAGGAGGCTGGCCTCGCCTACAAAATGGTGAGCCTAACGAAACTCACGGTAGAGAGAGCCCTTGAGGCGGGCTTTCTAATGGTGTAAAACTTGTGAAAATCCAGTATGATTCTGAGGGTGATTCGACCGTCCTTACGTTGACTTTGTTTCTTTGACAGCTGTGTGTACAAAAATCCCATTGGGGAGGCTTTTGAGGAGCGTTCGGAGTAGCCCCACCTGCTGGTCATTTCCGGTCTGAAGCTTGCCCTCCGCGACCCTTAAAGGTTGATTTTCGGATGCAGGGATATCCAAGGCAGACTCAGGTACAAATTCTGTCTCTCTAGCATTTCTAGTTCATGAGTTACTCTCACCCTTAGCTCAGAATTTATTTCGGACCTTTTTGTGCCGGCTTTTTCTCACTGGCGATGACGTAGGCATGTAATACAGTGGTGTTTCGGGCAGCCCTACTTCCAGGAGGCTGGCCTCGCCTACAAAATGATGAGCCTAACGAAACTCACGGTAGAGAGAGCCCTTGAGGCGGGCTTTCTAATGGTGTAAAACTTGTGAAAATCCAGTATGATTCTGAGGGTGATTCGACCGTCCTTACGTTGACTTTGTTTCTTTGACAGCTGTGTGTACAAAAATCCCATTGGGGAGGCTTTTGAGGAGCGTTCGGAGTAGCCCCACCTGCTGGTCATTTCCGGTCTGAAGCTTGCCCTCCGCGACCCTTAAAGGTTGATTTTCGGATGCAGGGATATCCAAGGCAGACTCAGGTACAAATTCTGTCTCTCTAGCATTTCTAGTTCATGAGTTACTCTCACCCTTAGCTCAGAATTTATTTCGGACCTTTTTGTGCCGGCTTTTTCTCACTGGCGATGACGTAGGCATGTAATACAGTGGTGTTTCGGGCAGCCCTACTTCCAGGAGGCTGGCCTCGCCTACAAAATGGTGAGCCTAACGAAACTCACGGTAGAGAGAGCCCTTGAGGCGGGCTTTCTAATGGTGTAAAACTTGTGAAAATCCAGTATGATTCTGAGGGTGATTCGACCGTCCTTACGTTGACTTTGTTTCTTTGACAGCTGTGTGTACAAAAATCCCATTGGGGAGGCTTTTGAGGAGCGTTCGGAGTAGCCCCACCTGCTGGTCATTTCCGGTCTGAAGCTTGCCCTCCGCGACCCTTAAAGGTTGATTTTCGGATGCAGGGATATCCAAGGCAGACTCAGGTACAAATTCTGTCTCTCTAGCATTTCTAGTTCATGAGTTACTCTCACCCTTAGCTCAGAATTTATTTCGGACCTTTTTGTGCCGGCTTTTTCTCACTGGCGATGACGTAGGCATGTAATACAGTGGTGTTTCGGGCAGCCCTACTTCCAGGAGGCTGGCCTCGCCTACAAAATGGTGAGCCTAACGAAACTCACGGTAGAGAGAGCCCTTGAGGCGGGCTTTCTAATGGTGTAAAACTTGTGAAAATCCAGTATGATTCTGAGGGTGATTCGACCGTCCTTACGTTGACTTTGTTTCTTTGACAGCTGTGTGTACAAAAATCCCATTGGGGAGGCTTTTGAGGAGCGTTCGGAGTAGCCCCACCTGCTGGTCATTTCCGGTCTGAAGCTTGCCCTCCGCGACCCTTAAAGGTTGATTTTCGGATGCAGGGATATCCAAGGCAGACTCAGGTACAAATTCTGTCTCTCTAGCATTTCTAGTTCATGAGTTACTCTCACCCTTAGCTCAGAATTTATTTCGGACCTTTTTGTGCCGGCTTTTTCTCACTGGCGATGACGTAGGCATGTAATACAGTGGTGTTTCGGGCAGCCCTACTTCCAGGAGGCTGGCCTCGCCTACAAAATGGTGAGCCTAACGAAACTCACGGTAGAGAGAGCCCTTGAGGCGGGCTTTCTAATGGTGTAAAACTTGTGAAAATCCAGTATGATTCTGAGGGTGATTCGACCGTCCTTACGTTGACTTTGTTTCTTTGACAGCTGTGTGTACAAAAATCCCATTGGGGAGGCTTTTGAGGAGCGTTCGGAGTAGCCCCACCTGCTGGTCATTTCCGGTCTGAAGCTTGCCCTCCGCGACCCTTAAAGGTTGATTTTCGGATGCAGGGATATCCAAGGCAGACTCAGGTACAAATTCTGTCTCTCTAGCATTTCTAGTTCATGAGTTACTCTCACCCTTAGCTCAGAATTTATTTCGGACCTTTTTGTGCCGGCTTTTTCTCACTGGCGATGACGTAGGCATGTAATACAGTGGTGTTTCGGGCAGCCCTACTTCCAGGAGGCTGGCCTCGCCTACAAAATGGTGAGCCTAACGAAACTCACGGTAGAGAGAGCCCTTGAGGCGGGCTTTCTAATGGTGTAAAACTTGTGAAAATCCAGTATGATTCTGAGGGTGATTCGACCGTCCTTACGTTGACTTTGTTTCTTTGACAGCTGTGTGTACAAAAATCCCATTGGGGAGGCTTTTGAGGAGCGTTCGGAGTAGCCCCACCTGCTGGTCATTTCCGGTCTGAAGCTTGCCCTCCGCGACCCTTAAAGGTTGATTTTCGGATGCAGGGATATCCAAGGCAGACTCAGGTACAAATTCTGTCTCTCTAGCATTTCTAGTTCATGAGTTACTCTCACCCTTAGCTCAGAATTTATTTCGGACCTTTTTGTGCCGGCTTTTTCTCACTGGCGATGACGTAGGCATGTAATACAGTGGTGTTTCGGGCAGCCCTACTTCCAGGAGGCTGGCCTCGCCTACAAAATGGTGAGCCTAACGAAACTCACGGTAGAGAGAGCCCTTGAGGCGGGCTTTCTAATGGTGTAAAATTTGTGAAAATCCAGTATGATTCTGAGGGTGATTCGACCGTCCTTACGTTGACTTTGTTTCTTTGACAGCTGTGTGTACAAAAATCCCATTGGGGAGGCTTTTGAGGAGCGTTCGGAGTAGCCCCACCTGCTGGTCATTTCCGGTCTGAAGCTTGCCCTCCGCGACCCTTAAAGGTTGATTTTCGGATGCAGGGATATCCAAGGCAGACTCAGGTACAAATTCTGTCTCTCTAGCATTTCTAGTTCATGAGTTACTCTCACCCTTAGCTCAGAATTTATTTCGGACCTTTTTGTGCCGGCTTTTTCTCACTGGCGATGACGTAGGCATGTAATACAGTGGTGTTTCGGGCAGCCCTACTTCCAGGAGGCTGGCCTCGCCTACAAAATGGTGAGCCTAACGAAACTCACGGTAGAGAGAGCCCTTGAGGCGGGCTTTCTAATGGTGTAAAACTTGTGAAAATCCAGTATGATTCTGAGGGTGATTCGACCGTCCTTACGTTGACTTTGTTTCTTTGACAGCTGTGTGTACAAAAATCCCATTGGGGAGGCTTTTGAGGAGCGTTCGGAGTAGCCCCACCTGCTGGTCATTTCCGGTCTGAAGCTTGCCCTCCGCGACCCTTAAAGGTTGATTTTCGGATGCAGGGATATCCAAGGCAGACTCAGGTACAAATTCTGTCTCTCTAGCATTTTTAGTTCATGAGTTACTCTCACCCTTAGCTCAGAATTTATTTCGGACCTTTTTGTGCCGGCTTTTTCTCACTGGCGATGACGTAGGCATGTAATACAGTGGTGTTTCGGGCAGCCCTACTTCCAGGAGGCTGGCCTCGCCTACAAAATGGTGAGCCTAACGAAACTCACGGTAGAGAGAGCCCTTGAGGCGGGCTTTCTAATGGTGTAAAACTTGTGAAAATCCAGTATGATTCTGAGGGTGATTCGACCGTCCTTACGTTGACTTTGTTTCTTTGACAGCTGTGTGTACAAAAATCCCATTGGGGAGGCTTTTGAGGAGCGTTCGGAGTAGCCCCACCTGCTGGTCATTTCCGGTCTGAAGCTTGCCCTCCGCGACCCTTAAAGGTTGATTTTCGGATGCAGGGATATCCAAGGCAGACTCAGGTACAAATTCTGTCTCTCTAGCATTTCTAGTTCATGAGTTACTCTCACCCTTAGCTCAGAATTTATTTCGGACCTTTTTGTGCCGGCTTTTTCTCACTGGCGATGACGTAGGCATGTAATACAGTGGTGTTTCGGGCAGCCCTACTTCCAGGAGGCTGGCCTCGCCTACAAAATGGTGAGCCTAACGAAACTCACGGTAGAGAGAGCCCTTGAGGCGGGCTTTCTAATGGTGTAAAACTTGTGAAAATCCAGTATGATTCTGAGGGTGATTCGACCGTCCTTACGTTGACTTTGTTTCTTTGACAGCTGTGTGTACAAAAATCCCATTGGGGAGGCTTTTGAGGAGCGTTCGGAGTAGCCCTACCTGCTGGTCATTTCCGGTCTGAAGCTTGCCCTCCGCGACCCTTAAAGGTTGATTTTCGGATGCAGGGATATCCAAGGCAGACTCAGGTACAAATTCTGTCTCTCTAGCATTTCTAGTTCATGAGTTACTCTCACCCTTAGCTCAGAATTTATTTCGGACCTTTTTGTGCCGGCTTTTTCTCACTGGCGATGACGTAGGCATGTAATACAGTGGTGTTTCGGGCAGCCCTACTTCCAGGAGGCTGGCCTCGCCTACAAAATGGTGAGCCTAACGAAACTCACGGTAGAGAGAGCCCTTGAGGCGGGTTTTCTAATGGTGTAAAACTTGTGAAAATCCAGTATGATTCTGAGGGTGATTCGACCGTCCTTACGTTGACTTTGTTTCTTTGACAGCTGTGTGTACAAAAATCCCATTGGGGAGGCTTTTGAGGAGCGTTCGGAGTAGCCCCACCTGCTGGTCATTTCCGGTCTGAAGCTTGCCCTCCGCGACCCTTAAAGGTTGATTTTCGGATGCAGGGATATCCAAGGCAGACTCAGGTACAAATTCTGTCTCTCTAGCATTTCTAGTTCATGAGTTACTCTCACCCTTAGCTCAGAATTTATTTCGGACCTTTTTGTGCCGGCTTTTTCTCACTGGCGATGACGTAGGCATGTAATACAGTGGTGTTTCGGGCAGCCCTACTTCCAGGAGGCTGGCCTCGCCTACAAAATGGTGAGCCTAACGAAACTCACGGTAGAGAGAGCCCTTGAGGCGGGCTTTCTAATGGTGTAAAACTTGTGAAAATCCAGTATGATTCTGAGGGTGATTCGACCGTCCTTACGTTGACTTTGTTTCTTTGACAGCTGTGTGTACAAAAATCCCATTGGGGAGGCTTTTGAGGAGCGTTCGGAGTAGCCCCACCTGCTGGTCATTTCCGGTCTGAAGCTTGCCCTCCGCGACCCTTAAAGGTTGATTTTCGGATGCAGGGATATCCAAGGCAGACTCAGGTACAAATTCTGTCTCTCTAGCATTTCTAGTTCATGAGTTACTCTCATCCTTAGCTCAGAATTTATTTCGGACCTTTTTGTGCCGGCTTTTTCTCACTGGCGATGACGTAGGCATGTAATACAGTGGTGTTTCGGGCAGCCCTACTTCCAGGAGGCTGGCCTCGCCTACAAAATGGTGAGCCTAACGAAACTCACGGTAGAGAGAGCCCTTGAGGCGGGCTTTCTAATGGTGTAAAACTTGTGAAAATCCAGTATGATTCTGAGGGTGATTCGACCGTCCTTACGTTGACTTTGTTTCTTTGACAGCTGTGTGTACAAAAATCCCATTGGGGAGGCTTTTGAGGAGCGTTCGGAGTAGCCCCACCTGCTGGTCATTTCCGGTCTGAAGCTTGCCCTCCGCGACCCTTAAAGGTTGATTTTCGGATGCAGGGATATCCAAGGCAGACTCAGGTACAAATTCTGTCTCTCTAGCATTTCTAGTTCATGAGTTACTCTCACCCTTAGCTCAGAATTTATTTCGGACCTTTTTGTGCCGGCTTTTTCTCACTGGCAATGACGTAGGCATGTAATACAGTGGTGTTTCGGGCAGCCCTACTTCCAGGAGGCTGGCCTCGCCTACAAAATGGTGAGCCTAACGAAACTCACGGTAGAGAGAGCCCTTGAGGCGGGCTTTCTAATGGTGTAAAACTTGTGAAAATCCAGTATGATTCTGAGGGTGATTCGACCGTCCTTACGTTGACTTTGTTTCTTTGACAGCTGTGTGTACAAAAATCCCATTGGGGAGGCTTTTGAGGAGCGTTCGGAGTAGCCCCACCTGCTGGTCATTTCCGGTCTGAAGCTTGCCCTCCGCGACCCTTAAAGGTTGATTTTCGGATGCAGGGATATCCAAGGCAGACTCAGGTACAAATTCTGTCTCTCTAGCATTTCTAGTTCATGAGTTACTCTCACCCTTAGCTCAGAATTTATTTCGGACCTTTTTGTGCCGGCTTTTTCTCACTGGCGATGACGTAGGCATGTAATACAGTGGTGTTTCGGGCAGCCCTACTTCCAGGAGGCTGGCCTCGCCTACAAAATGGTGAGCCTAACGAAACTCACGGTAGAGAGAGCCCTTGAGGCGGGCTTTCTAATGGTGTAAAACTTGTGAAAATCCAGTATGATTCTGAGGGTGATTCGACCGTCCTTACGTTGACTTTGTTTCTTTGACAGCTGTGTGTACAAAAATCCCATTGGGGAGGCTTTTGAGGAGCGTTCGGAGTAGCCCCACCTGCTGGTCATTTCCGGTCTGAAGCTTGCCCTCCGCGACCCTTAAAGGTTGATTTTCGGATGCAGGGATATCCAAGGCAGACTCAGGTACAAATTCTGTCTCTCTAGCATTTCTAGTTCATGAGTTACTCTCACCCTTAGCTCAGAATTTATTTCGGACCTTTTTGTGCCGGCTTTTTCTCACTGGCGATGACGTAGGCATGTAATACAGTGGTGTTTCGGGCAGCCCTACTTCCAGGAGGCTGGCCTCGCCTACAAAATGGTGAGCCTAACGAAACTCACGGTAGAGAGAGCCCTTGAGGCGGGCTTTCTAATGGTGTAAAACTTGTGAAAATCCAGTATGATTCTGAGGGTGATTCGACCGTCCTTACGTTGACTTTGTTTCTTTGACAGCTGTGTGTACAAAAATCCCATTGGGGAGGCTTTTGAGGAGCGTTCGGAGTAGCCCCACCTGCTGGTCATTTCCGGTCTGAAGCTTGCCCTCCGCGACCCTTAAAGGTTGATTTTCGGATGCAGGGATATCCAAGGCAGACTCAGGTACAAATTCTGTCTCTCTAGCATTTCTAGTTCATGAGTTACTCTCACCCTTAGCTCAGAATTTATTTCGGACCTTTTTGTGCCGGCTTTTTCTCACTGGCGATGACGTAGGCATGTAATACAGTGGTGTTTCGGGCAGCCCTACTTCCAGGAGGCTGGCCTCGCCTACAAAATGGTGAGCCTAACGAAACTCACGGTAGAGAGAGCCCTTGAGGCGGGCTTTCTAATGGTGTAAAACTTGTGAAAATCCAGTATGATTCTGAGGGTGATTCGACCGTCCTTACGTTGACTTTGTTTCTTTGACAGCTGTGTGTACAAAAATCCCATTGGGGAGGCTTTTGAGGAGCGTTCGGAGTAGCCCCACCTGCTGGTCATTTCCGGTCTGAAGCTTGCCCTCCGCGACCCTTAAAGGTTGATTTTCGGATGCAGGGATATCCAAGGCAGACTCAGGTACAAATTCTGTCTCTCTAGCATTTTTAGTTCATGAGTTACTCTCACCCTTAGCTCAGAATTTATTTCGGACCTTTTTGTGCCGGCTTTTTCTCACTGGCGATGACGTAGGCATGTAATACAGTGGTGTTTCGGGCAGCCCTACTTCCAGGAGGCTGGCCTCGCCTACAAAATGGTGAGCCTAACGAAACTCACGGTAGAGAGAGCCCTTGAGGCGGGCTTTCTAATGGTGTAAAACTTGTGAAAATCCAGTATGATTCTGAGGGTGATTCGACCGTCCTTACGTTGACTTTGTTTCTTTGACAGCTGTGTGTACAAAAATCCCATTGGGGAGGCTTTTGAGGAGCGTTCGGAGTAGCCCCACCTGCTGGTCATTTCCGGTCTGAAGCTTGCCCTCCGCGACCCTTAAAGGTTGATTTTCGGATGCAGGGATATCCAAGGCAGACTCAGGTACAAATTCTGTCTCTCTAGCATTTCTAGTTCATGAGTTACTCTCACCCTTAGCTCAGAATTTATTTCGGACCTTTTTGTGCCGGCTTTTTCTCACTGGCGATGACGTAGGCATGTAATACAGTGGTGTTTCGGGCAGCCCTACTTCAGGAGGCTGGCCTCGCCTACAAAATGGTGAGCCTAACGAAACTCACGGTAGAGAGAGCCCTTGAGGCGGGCTTTCTAATGGTGTAAAACTTGTGAAAATCCAGTATGATTCTGAGGGTGATTCGACCGTCCTTACGTTGACTTTGTTTCTTTGACAGCTGTGTGTACAAAAATCCCATTGGGGAGGCTTTTGAGGAGCGTTCGGAGTAGCCCCACCTGCTGGTCATTTCCGGTCTGAAGCTTGCCCTCCGCGACCCTTAAAGGTTGATTTTCGGATGCAGGGATATCCAAGGCAGACTCAGGTACAAATTCTGTCTCTCTAGCATTTCTAGTTCATGAGTTACTCTCACCCTTAGCTCAGAATTTATTTCGGACCTTTTTGTGCCGGCTTTTTCTCACTGGCGATGACGTAGGCATGTAATACAGTGGTGTTTCGGGCAGCCCTACTTCCAGGAGGCTGGCCTCGCCTACAAAATGGTGAGCCTAACGAAACTCACGGTAGAGAGAGCCCTTGAGGCGGGCTTTCTAATGGTGTAAAACTTGTGAAAATCCAGTATGATTCTGAGGGTGATTCGACCGTCCTTACGTTGACTTTGTTTCTTTGACAGCTGTGTGTACAAAAATCCCATTGGGGAGGCTTTTGAGGAGCGTTCGGAGTAGCCCCACCTGCTGGTCATTTCCGGTCTGAAGCTTGCCCTCCGCGACCCTTAAAGGTTGATTTTCGGATGCAGGGATATCCAAGGCAGACTCAGGTACAAATTCTGTCTCTCTAGCATTTCTAGTTCATGAGTTACTCTCACCCTTAGCTCAGAATTTATTTCGGACCTTTTTGTGCCGGCTTTTTCTCACTGGCGATGACGTAGGCATGTAATACAGTGGTGTTTCGGGCAGCCCTACTTCCAGGAGGCTGGCCTCGCCTACAAAATGGTGAGCCTAACGAAACTCACGGTAGAGAGAGCCCTTGAGGCGGGCTTTCTAATGGTGTAAAACTTGTGAAAATCCAGTATGATTCTGAGGGTGATTCGACCGTCCTTACGTTGACTTTGTTTCTTTGACAGCTGTGTGTACAAAAATCCCATTGGGGAGGCTTTTGAGGAGCGTTCGGAGTAGCCCCACCTGCTGGTCATTTCCGGTCTGAAGCTTGCCCTCCGCGACCCTTAAAGGTTGATTTTCGGATGCAGGGATATCCAAGGCAGACTCAGGTACAAATTCTGTCTCTCTAGCATTTCTAGTTCATGAGTTACTCTCACCCTTAGCTCAGAATTTATTTCGGACCTTTTTGTGCCGGCTTTTTCTCACTGGCGATGACGTAGGCATGTAATACAGTGGTGTTTCGGGCAGCCCTACTTCCAGGAGGCTGGCCTCGCCTACAAAATGGTGAGCCTAACGAAACTCACGGTAGAGAGAGCCCTTGAGGCGGGCTTTCTAATGGTGTAAAACTTGTGAAAATCCAGTATGATTCTGAGGGTGATTCGACCGTCCTTACGTTGACTTTGTTTCTTTGACAGCTGTGTGTACAAAAATCCCATTGGGGAGGCTTTTGAGGAGCGTTCGGAGTAGCCCCACCTGCTGGTCATTTCCGGTCTGAAGCTTGCCCTCCGCGACCCTTAAAGGTTGATTTTCGGATGCAGGGATATCCAAGGCAGACTCAGGTACAAATTCTGTCTCTCTAGCATTTCTAGTTCATGAGTTACTCTCACCCTTAGCTCAGAATTTATTTCGGACCTTTTTGTGCCGGCTTTTTCTCACTGGCGATGACGTAGGCATGTAATACAGTGGTGTTTCGGGCAGCCCTACTTCCAGGAGGCTGGCCTCGCCTACAAAATGGTGAGCCTAACGAAACTCACGGTAGAGAGAGCCCTTGAGGCGGGCTTTCTAATGGTGTAAAACTTGTGAAAATCCAGTATGATTCTGAGGGTGATTCGACCGTCCTTACGTTGACTTTGTTTCTTTGACAGCTGTGTGTACAAAAATCCCATTGGGGAGGCTTTTGAGGAGCGTTCGGAGTAGCCCCACCTGCTGGTCATTTCCGGTCTGAAGCTTGCCCTCCGCGACCCTTAAAGGTTGATTTTCGGATGCAGGGATATCCAAGGCAGACTCAGGTACAAATTCTGTCTCTCTAGCATTTCTAGTTCATGAGTTACTCTCACCCTTAGCTCAGAATTTATTTCGGACCTTTTTGTGCCGGCTTTTTCTCACTGGCGATGACGTAGGCATGTAATACAGTGGTGTTTCGGGCAGCCCTACTTCCAGGAGGCTGGCCTCGCCTACAAAATGGTGAGCCTAACGAAACTCACGGTAGAGAGAGCCCTTGAGGCGGGCTTTCTAATGGTGTAAAACTTGTGAAAATCCAGTATGATTCTGAGGGTGATTCGACCGTCCTTACGTTGACTTTGTTTCTTTGACAGCTGTGTGTACAAAAATCCCATTGGGGAGGCTTTTGAGGAGCGTTCGGAGTAGCCCCACCTGCTGGTCATTTCCGGTCTGAAGCTTGCCCTCCGCGACCCTTAAAGGTTGATTTTCGGATGCAGGGATATCCAAGGCAGACTCAGGTACAAATTCTGTCTCTCTAGCATTTCTAGTTCATGAGTTACTCTCACCCTTAGCTCAGAATTTATTTCGGACCTTTTTGTGCCGGCTTTTTCTCACTGGCGATGACGTAGGCATGTAATACAGTGGTGTTTCGGGCAGCCCTACTTCCAGGAGGCTGGCCTCGCCTACAAAATGGTGAGCCTAACGAAACTCACGGTAGAGAGAGCCCTTGAGGCGGGCTTTCTAATGGTGTAAAACTTGTGAAAATCCAGTATGATTCTGAGGGTGATTCGACCGTCCTTACGTTGACTTTGTTTCTTTGACAGCTGTGTGTACAAAAATCCCATTGGGGAGGCTTTTGAGGAGCGTTCGGAGTAGCCCCACCTGCTGGTCATTTCCGGTCTGAAGCTTGCCCTCCGCGACCCTTAAAGGTTGATTTTCGGATGCAGGGATATCCAAGGCAGACTCAGGTACAAATTCTGTCTCTCTAGCATTTCTAGTTCATGAGTTACTCTCACCCTTAGCTCAGAATTTATTTCGGACCTTTTTGTGCCGGCTTTTTCTCACTGGCGATGACGTAGGCATGTAATACAGTGGTGTTTCGGGCAGCCCTACTTCCAGGAGGCTGGCCTCGCCTACAAAATGGTGAGCCTAACGAAACTCACGGTAGAGAGAGCCCTTGAGGCGGGCTTTCTAATGGTGTAAAACTTGTGAAAATCCAGTATGATTCTGAGGGTGATTCGACCGTCCTTACGTTGACTTTGTTTCTTTGACAGCTGTGTGTACAAAAATCCCATTGGGGAGGCTTTTGAGGAGCGTTCGGAGTAGCCCCACCTGCTGGTCATTTCCGGTCTGAAGCTTGCCCTCCGCGACCCTTAAAGGTTGATTTTCGGATGCAGGGATATCCAAGGCAGACTCAGGTACAAATTCTGTCTCTCTAGCATTTCTAGTTCATGAGTTACTCTCACCCTTAGCTCAGAATTTATTTCGGACCTTTTTGTGCCGGCTTTTTCTCACTGGCGATGACGTAGGCATGTAATACAGTGGTGTTTCGGGCAGCCCTACTTCCAGGAGGCTGGCCTCGCCTACAAAATGGTGAGCCTAACGAAACTCACGGTAGAGAGAGCCCTTGAGGCGGGCTTTCTAATGGTGTAAAACTTGTGAAAATCCAGTATGATTCTGAGGGTGATTCGACCGTCCTTACGTTGACTTTGTTTCTTTGACAGCTGTGTGTACAAAAATCCCATTGGGGAGGCTTTTGAGGAGCGTTCGGAGTAGCCCCACCTGCTGGTCATTTCCGGTCTGAAGCTTGCCCTCCGCGACCCTTAAAGGTTGATTTTCGGATGCAGGGATATCCAAGGCAGACTCAGGTACAAATTCTGTCTCTCTAGCATTTCTAGTTCATGAGTTACTCTCACCCTTAGCTCAGAATTTATTTCGGACCTTTTTGTGCCGGCTTTTTCTCACTGGCGATGACGTAGGCATGTAATACAGTGGTGTTTCGGGCAGCCCTACTTCCAGGAGGCTGGCCTCGCCTACAAAATGGTGAGCCTAACGAAACTCACGGTAGAGAGAGCCCTTGAGGCGGGCTTTCTAATGGTGTAAAACTTGTGAAAATCCAGTATGATTCTGAGGGTGATTCGACCGTCCTTACGTTGACTTTGTTTCTTTGACAGCTGTGTGTACAAAAATCCCATTGGGGAGGCTTTTGAGGAGCGTTCGGAGTAGCCCCACCTGCTGGTCATTTCCGGTCTGAAGCTTGCCCTCCGCGACCCTTAAAGGTTGATTTTCGGATGCAGGGATATCCAAGGCAGACTCAGGTACAAATTCTGTCTCTCTAGCATTTCTAGTTCATGAGTTACTCTCACCCTTAGCTCAGAATTTATTTCGGACCTTTTTGTGCCGGCTTTTTCTCACTGGCGATGACGTAGGCATGTAATACAGTGGTGTTTCGGGCAGCCCTACTTCCAGGAGGCTGGCCTCGCCTACAAAATGGTGAGCCTAACGAAACTCACGGTAGAGAGAGCCCTTGAGGCGGGCTTTCTAATGGTGTAAAACTTGTGAAAATCCAGTATGATTCTGAGGGTGATTCGACCGTCCTTACGTTGACTTTGTTTCTTTGACAGCTGTGTGTACAAAAATCCCATTGGGGAGGCTTTTGAGGAGCGTTCGGAGTAGCCCCACCTGCTGGTCATTTCCGGTCTGAAGCTTGCCCTCCGCGACCCTTAAAGGTTGATTTTCGGATGCAGGGATATCCAAGGCAGACTCAGGTACAAATTCTGTCTCTCTAGCATTTCTAGTTCATGAGTTACTCTCACCCTTAGCTCAGAATTTATTTCGGACCTTTTTGTGCCGGCTTTTTCTCACTGGCGATGACGTAGGCATGTAATACAGTGGTGTTTCGGGCAGCCCTACTTCCAGGAGGCTGGCCTCGCCTACAAAATGGTGAGCCTAACGAAACTCACGGTAGAGAGAGCCCTTGAGGCGGGCTTTCTAATGGTGTAAAACTTGTGAAAATCCAGTATGATTCTGAGGGTGATTCGACCGTCCTTACGTTGACTTTGTTTCTTTGACAGCTGTGTGTACAAAAATCCCATTGGGGAGGCTTTTGAGGAGCGTTCGGAGTAGCCCCACCTGCTGGTCATTTCCGGTCTGAAGCTTGCCCTCCGCGACCCTTAAAGGTTGATTTTCGGATGCAGGGATATCCAAGGCAGACTCAGGTACAAATTCTGTCTCTCTAGCATTTCTAGTTCATGAGTTACTCTCACCCTTAGCTCAGAATTTATTTCGGACCTTTTTGTGCCGGCTTTTTCTCACTGGCGATGACGTAGGCATGTAATACAGTGGTGTTTCGGGCAGCCCTACTTCCAGGAGGCTGGCCTCGCCTACAAAATGGTGAGCCTAACGAAACTCACGGTAGAGAGAGCCCTTGAGGCGGGCTTTCTAATGGTGTAAAACTTGTGAAAATCCAGTATGATTCTGAGGGTGATTCGACCGTCCTTACGTTGACTTTGTTTCTTTGACAGCTGTGTGTACAAAAATCCCATTGGGGAGGCTTTTGAGGAGCGTTCGGAGTAGCCCCACCTGCTGGTCATTTCCGGTCTGAAGCTTGCCCTCCGCGACCCTTAAAGGTTGATTTTCGGATGCAGGGATATCCAAGGCAGACTCAGGTACAAATTCTGTCTCTCTAGCATTTCTAGTTCATGAGTTACTCTCACCCTTAGCTCAGAATTTATTTCGGACCTTTTTGTGCCGGCTTTTTCTCACTGGCGATGACGTAGGCATGTAATACAGTGGTGTTTCGGGCAGCCCTACTTCCAGGAGGCTGGCCTCGCCTACAAAATGGTGAGCCTAACGAAACTCACGGTAGAGAGAGCCCTTGAGGCGGGCTTTCTAATGGTGTAAAACTTGTGAAAATCCAGTATGATTCTGAGGGTGATTCGACCGTCCTTACGTTGACTTTGTTTCTTTGACAGCTGTGTGTACAAAAATCCCATTGGGGAGGCTTTTGAGGAGCGTTCGGAGTAGCCCCACCTGCTGGTCATTTCCGGTCTGAAGCTTGCCCTCCGCGACCCTTAAAGGTTGATTTTCGGATGCAGGGATATCCAAGGCAGACTCAGGTACAAATTCTGTCTCTCTAGCATTTCTAGTTCATGAGTTACTCTCACCCTTAGCTCAGAATTTATTTCGGACCTTTTTGTGCCGGCTTTTTCTCACTGGCGATGACGTAGGCATGTAATACAGTGGTGTTTCGGGCAGCCCTACTTCCAGGAGACTGGCCTCGCCTACAAAATGGTGAGCCTAACGAAACTCACGGTAGAGAGAGCCCTTGAGGCGGGCTTTCTAATGGTGTAAAACTTGTGAAAATCCAGTATGATTCTGAGGGTGATTCGACCGTCCTTACGTTGACTTTGTTTCTTTGACAGCTGTGTGTACAAAAATCCCATTGGGGAGGCTTTTGAGGAGCGTTCGGAGTAGCCCCACCTGCTGGTCATTTCCGGTCTGAAGCTTGCCCTCCGCGACCCTTAAAGGTTGATTTTCGGATGCAGGGATATCCAAGGCAGACTCAGGTACAAATTCTGTCTCTCTAGCATTTCTAGTTCATGAGTTACTCTCACCCTTAGCTCAGAATTTATTTCGGACCTTTTTGTGCCGGCTTTTTCTCACTGGCGATGACGTAGGCATGTAATACAGTGGTGTTTCGGGCAGCCCTACTTCCAGGAGGCTGGCCTCGCCTACAAAATGGTGAGCCTAACGAAACTCACGGTAGAGAGAGCCCTTGAGGCGGGCTTTCTAATGGTGTAAAACTTGTGAAAATCCAGTATGATTCTGAGGGTGATTCGACCGTCCTTACGTTGACTTTGTTTCTTTGACAGCTGTGTGTACAAAAATCCCATTGGGGAGGCTTTTGAGGAGCGTTCGGAGTAGCCCCACCTGCTGGTCATTTCCGGTCTGAAGCTTGCCCTCCGCGACCCTTAAAGGTTGATTTTCGGATGCAGGGATATCCAAGGCAGACTCAGGTACAAATTCTGTCTCTCTAGCATTTCTAGTTCATGAGTTACTCTCACCCTTAGCTCAGAATTTATTTCGGACCTTTTTGTGCCGGCTTTTTCTCACTGGCGATGACGTAGGCATGTAATACAGTGGTGTTTCGGGCAGCCCTACTTCCAGGAGGCTGGCCTCGCCTACAAAATGGTGAGCCTAACGAAACTCACGGTAGAGAGAGCCCTTGAGGCGGGCTTTCTAATGGTGTAAAACTTGTGAAAATCCAGTATGATTCTGAGGGTGATTCGACCGTCCTTACGTTGACTTTGTTTCTTTGACAGCTGTGTGTACAAAAATCCCATTGGGGAGGCTTTTGAGGAGCGTTCGGAGTAGCCCCACCTGCTGGTCATTTCCGGTCTGAAGCTTGCCCTCCGCGACCCTTAAAGGTTGATTTTCGGATGCAGGGATATCCAAGGCAGACTCAGGTACAAATTCTGTCTCTCTAGCATTTCTAGTTCATGAGTTACTCTCACCCTTAGCTCAGAATTTATTTCGGACCTTTTTGTGCCGGCTTTTTCTCACTGGCGATGACGTAGGCATGTAATACAGTGGTGTTTCGGGCAGCCCTACTTCCAGGAGGCTGGCCTCGCCTACAAAATGGTGAGCCTAACGAAACTCACGGTAGAGAGAGCCCTTGAGGCGGGCTTTCTAATGGTGTAAAACTTGTGAAAATCCAGTATGATTCTGAGGGTGATTCGACCGTCCTTACGTTGACTTTGTTTCTTTGACAGCTGTGTGTACAAAAATCCCATTGGGGAGGCTTTTGAGGAGCGTTCGGAGTAGCCCCACCTGCTGGTCATTTCCGGTCTGAAGCTTGCCCTCCGCGACCCTTAAAGGTTGATTTTCGGATGCAGGGATATCCAAGGCAGACTCAGGTACAAATTCTGTCTCTCTAGCATTTCTAGTTCATGAGTTACTCTCACCCTTAGCTCAGAATTTATTTCGGACCTTTTTGTGCCGGCTTTTTCTCACTGGCGATGACGTAGGCATGTAATACAGTGGTGTTTCGGGCAGCCCTACTTCCAGGAGGCTGGCCTCGCCTACAAAATGGTGAGCCTAACGAAACTCACGGTAGAGAGAGCCCTTGAGGCGGGCTTTCTAATGGTGTAAAACTTGTGAAAATCCAGTATGATTCTGAGGGTGATTCGACCGTCCTTACGTTGACTTTGTTTCTTTGACAGCTGTGTGTACAAAAATCCCATTGGGGAGGCTTTTGAGGAGCGTTCGGAGTAGCCCCACCTGCTGGTCATTTCCGGTCTGAAGCTTGCCCTCCGCGACCCTTAAAGGTTGATTTTCGGATGCAGGGATATCCAAGGCAGACTCAGGTACAAATTCTGTCTCTCTAGCATTTCTAGTTCATGAGTTACTCTCACCCTTAGCTCAGAATTTATTTCGGACCTTTTTGTGCCGGCTTTTTCTCACTGGCGATGACGTAGGCATGTAATACAGTGGTGTTTCGGGCAGCCCTACTTCCAGGAGGCTGGCCTCGCCTACAAAATGGTGAGCCTAACGAAACTCACGGTAGAGAGAGCCCTTGAGGCGGGCTTTCTAATGGTGTAAAACTTGTGAAAATCCAGTATGATTCTGAGGGTGATTCGACCGTCCTTACGTTGACTTTGTTTCTTTGACAGCTGTGTGTACAAAAATCCCATTGGGGAGGCTTTTGAGGAGCGTTCGGAGTAGCCCCACCTGCTGGTCATTTCCGGTCTGAAGCTTGCCCTCCGCGACCCTTAAAGGTTGATTTTCGGATGCAGGGATATCCAAGGCAGACTCAGGTACAAATTCTGTCTCTCTAGCATTTCTAGTTCATGAGTTACTCTCACCCTTAGCTCAGAATTTATTTCGGACCTTTTTGTGCCGGCTTTTTCTCACTGGCGATGACGTAGGCATGTAATACAGTGGTGTTTCGGGCAGCCCTACTTCCAGGAGGCTGGCCTCGCCTACAAAATGGTGAGCCTAACGAAACTCACGGTAGAGAGAGCCCTTGAGGCGGGCTTTCTAATGGTGTAAAACTTGTGAAAATCCAGTATGATTCTGAGGGTGATTCGACCGTCCTTACGTTGACTTTGTTTCTTTGACAGCTGTGTGTACAAAAATCCCATTGGGGAGGCTTTTGAGGAGCGTTCGGAGTAGCCCCACCTGCTGGTCATTTCCGGTCTGAAGCTTGCCCTCCGCGACCCTTAAAGGTTGATTTTCGGATGCAGGGATATCCAAGGCAGACTCAGGTACAAATTCTGTCTCTCTAGCATTTCTAGTTCATGAGTTACTCTCACCCTTAGCTCAGAATTTATTTCGGACCTTTTTGTGCCGGCTTTTTCTCACTGGCGATGACGTAGGCATGTAATACAGTGGTGTTTCGGGCAGCCCTACTTCCAGGAGGCTGGCCTCGCCTACAAAATGGTGAGCCTAACGAAACTCACGGTAGAGAGAGCCCTTGAGGCGGGCTTTCTAATGGTGTAAAACTTGTGAAAATCCAGTATGATTCTGAGGGTGATTCGACCGTCCTTACGTTGACTTTGTTTCTTTGACAGCTGTGTGTACAAAAATCCCATTGGGGAGGCTTTTGAGGAGCGTTCGGAGTAGCCCCACCTGCTGGTCATTTCCGGTCTGAAGCTTGCCCTCCGCGACCCTTAAAGGTTGATTTTCGGATGCAGGGATATCCAAGGCAGACTCAGGTACAAATTCTGTCTCTCTAGCATTTCTAGTTCATGAGTTACTCTCACCCTTAGCTCAGAATTTATTTCGGACCTTTTTGTGCCGGCTTTTTCTCACTGGCGATGACGTAGGCATGTAATACAGTGGTGTTTCGGGCAGCCCTACTTCCAGGAGGCTGGCCTCGCCTACAAAATGGTGAGCCTAACGAAACTCACGGTAGAGAGAGCCCTTGAGGCGGGCTTTCTAATGGTGTAAAACTTGTGAAAATCCAGTATGATTCTGAGGGTGATTCGACCGTCCTTACGTTGACTTTGTTTCTTTGACAGCTGTGTGTACAAAAATCCCATTGGGGAGGCTTTTGAGGAGCGTTCGGAGTAGCCCCACCTGCTGGTCATTTCCGGTCTGAAGCTTGCCCTCCGCGACCCTTAAAGGTTGATTTTCGGATGCAGGGATATCCAAGGCAGACTCAGGTACAAATTCTGTCTCTCTAGCATTTCTAGTTCATGAGTTACTCTCACCCTTAGCTCAGAATTTATTTCGGACCTTTTTGTGCCGGCTTTTTCTCACTGGCGATGACGTAGGCATGTAATACAGTGGTGTTTCGGGCAGCCCTACTTCCAGGAGGCTGGCCTCGCCTACAAAATGGTGAGCCTAACGAAACTCACGGTAGAGAGAGCCCTTGAGGCGGGCTTTCTAATGGTGTAAAACTTGTGAAAATCCAGTATGATTCTGAGGGTGATTCGACCGTCCTTACGTTGACTTTGTTTCTTTGACAGCTGTGTGTACAAAAATCCCATTGGGGAGGCTTTTGAGGAGCGTTCGGAGTAGCCCCACCTGCTGGTCATTTCCGGTCTGAAGCTTGCCCTCCGCGACCCTTAAAGGTTGATTTTCGGATGCAGGGATATCCAAGGCAGACTCAGGTACAAATTCTGTCTCTCTAGCATTTCTAGTTCATGAGTTACTCTCACCCTTAGCTCAGAATTTATTTCGGACCTTTTTGTGCCGGCTTTTTCTCACTGGCGATGACGTAGGCATGTAATACAGTGGTGTTTCGGGCAGCCCTACTTCCAGGAGGCTGGCCTCGCCTACAAAATGGTGAGCCTAACGAAACTCACGGTAGAGAGAGCCCTTGAGGCGGGCTTTCTAATGGTGTAAAACTTGTGAAAATCCAGTATGATTCTGAGGGTGATTCGACCGTCCTTACGTTGACTTTGTTTCTTTGACAGCTGTGTGTACAAAAATCCCATTGGGGAGGCTTTTGAGGAGCGTTCGGAGTAGCCCCACCTGCTGGTCATTTCCGGTCTGAAGCTTGCCCTCCGCGACCCTTAAAGGTTGATTTTCGGATGCAGGGATATCCAAGGCAGACTCAGGTACAAATTCTGTCTCTCTAGCATTTCTAGTTCATGAGTTACTCTCACCCTTAGCTCAGAATTTATTTCGGACCTTTTTGTGCCGGCTTTTTCTCACTGGCGATGACGTAGGCATGTAATACAGTGGTGTTTCGGGCAGCCCTACTTCCAGGAGGCTGGCCTCGCCTACAAAATGGTGAGCCTAACGAAACTCACGGTAGAGAGAGCCCTTGAGGCGGGCTTTCTAATGGTGTAAAACTTGTGAAAATCCAGTATGATTCTGAGGGTGATTCGACCGTCCTTACGTTGACTTTGTTTCTTTGACAGCTGTGTGTACAAAAATCCCATTGGGGAGGCTTTTGAGGAGCG